>JAWNNW010000833.1:1017500-1617500 GCA_035044465.1 Scaptomyza tumidula | reverse complement strand
GCTGTGTGTGCAACGTGTAATTATGAAAACAATGCGCGAGTATCGGTTTTCATGCATCCTGTTGAGACACACAGAAAAAATAATTGAGAGAACGACAACAGCTCACAGCTCCCAGTTTACTGGACTTGAGCACCCAGTTTTGAGATCAGCAGCTGCCTGAATTCGAGTATGTGCGTATTTTTATTATTGTTTGCACTCTTGAAAACGTCCTTTTCTACCCCCCCTACCAAACAAACTACACACACACACACACACAAACAAAGTGTTGCCAGTTGCAAGCATATAATTTGATTTGGAATTTAAATTATGACTAGAAAATATTATTGCGTCATTGTTTGCCATTCTCCTTCAGAACTACTACAAAGATTGATTATCTCATCCCCTACGTTCAAGCATTAAGCAAACAGCACGTGCGAACTCTGCCTCCTTCAATATCCCTCTAGGCATTATTCACGGTAGGTGCTCAGCGTGTGTGATGAATATGTTTGACTATCCTTACTTATCCATACTTCTTTGACACTAACAACATTATTACCTTCAAATCAAATATTTGCGCATTTGATTTAGATGTGTTCCCTTTATCGAACTTCAATTTCACTTTAATATTGCGAATTTTCTCTATTACGAATTGCATCTTGTCCCATTTCAGATTCGTTATATGGAAGTTCGAGTGTTCGAGGTTGATTTGTGTTTTGATTTTAGCTTTCAATCAGTTGGTTTGCCTTTTGCGAAATTAAACATATCATACAATAAGTTTAGCAAAGTACAATCTTAGTGGCTGGGTACGATCCATATGCTGTCATTATGCGAAAACAGTGCGTTGATAGCAGTCAGTCAGTCATTAAACTAGGACCAAGAGTTTCAAATGCATAGATTGGCAACAAAATGAATAACAAGTACTAATACAGCTTACTCGAATGCTGCTAGAGTTTTTGAATAACTATATTTGTGAGAAATGACTTGATTGGATTATTTAAAAAACTTACTTTACTCATTTGTGAAAGTTTTTAAAGATGTTTGTTAATCTTTCACCCAAAAACTTTGATGAAACTTAACACTACTATAACTTATACAAAAGAAAAGCTTTAATGTTAAAAGATGTTGTCTTTAGTCGTTGCTTTGTGTTGTTGTTATGTCCTTAGAGGGAGACGAGTGACAACACAGACAAACAGCAGGCGGAGAAGTAATTGTCATAAGAGGCAGAGACTGATCTAAGAAGATAAAAGTAATATCATTTAGTTGAAATACTGCATTGCGCTTCTAACGTGCACGCGGGAAATGGATTTAATACTAATACTAATACTATCACTTTTAAGTTAATTCCAAAATGCAAAGTGGCAAACATGAAGAGCAGTCAATGTTTTTGGTTTAAGTCTATATCAAACATATAAAATATGGAAAATCCATTTGATGGCAAAAGTCATTGTCTATCTATCTGCTTTGCTACAATCTGTGTCCAGTGCAGCACGAAGCAAAGCACAACGAAATTACTGGCATACAAGTACAAACACTCATCCATACATATAGTACATATATGTGAAAAAATCAATGCATTACTTTTGCAGTAGCAACAGAAGCAGTAGCCAAACAACAACAGCAACAACAACAACAACCAGTTGCAATAAGTAACAATTTCCACGAATACCGGAGCTTAATAACACAACAAAATGCATTTAATAAGCAACTGCAAATGGCAAACTGGCAAATTCAAACTGAACTCAACTGCCAGAGCAAGTGCAGCAGCAGCAGCAGCAGCAGAAATGAAAAAAAAGGGTGGCGAAATCAGATGATTGCAAGGTGGGGCAAACGGGGTAGGGAGAACTAAAGGAGGAGTGGGCAAGAAACGGGAGCTGGTCCAAGCAGCCGTGCCCAATGCGAATGTGCGATGATCGCTTCCTGTCGATAAGATGCACCTAATAATAATTTTTGCTGTGCCTCCAATGCATAAACCCCAAGCTACAACCAGAATCGGAGCCGGTTGCCTGTCGAAAGAGAAAGAAAGAGACAGAGAGGGAGAGAGAGGGAGAAAGAAAATGAGCCTGCAGCTTATAATCACGACCAACGGCAGCAACAATTGCGCAAATTATCATAAAATTTGAATAACTACCCCAACCCAGCGCCAAATCATTATGTTATGAGATACCAAACCCGAAGCGCAAATACCCTTCAAATAGTAAGTAAGCACATATCAAACAATAAAATAATTATTATAATACATTCGTATTAACTTTTAAAAACAACTATAAAATCAGTCAACTTTAAACACTTTAAAACGAAGACTTACGGAAATGTTTGGCCACTTTTAAGATTATAATAATAAACCATAAAAAAATACAATTAATTTCATTTGCTTCAAATTAAATATCGGATATAAGAATACTTACAAAAAAGCATTTTCAAACTATAATTTTGAAATTAAATATTTAAGCTTAACTAATAAAAACAAGTTTAAAATTGTTTGTCATTCCAATATTTTGTCACCTTTAAAGTAGTTTGATTGACATTAGTTAAATTTGCCAATATTTGAAATATAGAAAAAATAAACATTTTTCAAAGTAACTACACCAAAAATAAACAAATAATATGTTCTAGAGTATTTAATGATTACCTTAATAATTACTATCATAATTATATCTATTTATATACTCAAAGAATAATAAGAGTATTCAAAAAGAACTATCCAAAGTGAATGACATATTCAGTGTATCCGTTGTGTGTGCGTGTGTGTGTGTATGATTGTGTGTTAGTGCAAAAACTCATCGCAATGGCTGCTTGAAGTGTAACAACAGAAGTCGTCGTCGCATCTTGCCAAGATACCAGTAATAACAACAACAACAAACACAACAAACAAGAAACAAAAAAACCAGCTAACAGCAACCAGTTTGCGGCCAAGCAAGCAAACAATGCAATGCAGGCTGACTGGCCTGGCGAGGCAGGCTGATTGCTGCTGCGGGGAGTGGCTCTGCGCTTTGCGGTTTGCATGCCACTGGCAAATAAAACGCAAATACACGCACAAAATGGTAAACAGCAACACTAACAAGCAACATCAAAATAACATAACAACAACAGCTTTGGCGGCCATTGCGCTGGCTTCGACGTCGACGGCGGCTGCGCAATGGCGACGACAACTGCAACTTTGGGTTTGGCAACGCCACAAACGTCGTCGTCGTCGTTACTTGCTTGGCATGGCTTGGCTTGGCTTGGCTTGGGTTGCGTGCCAAGTGGCAATCAGTCACGTTGAAGGCGTTGTCCATTGTTTGTCCGAGATCGCGGGGTCGGTTCGCCTTCTTCTCTCCAATCGCAAAACGTTGCTCGCTGTTGCGTTTCAGTATTATTTTGTTGTTTGCTCTCTTTCTCGCTTCCATTCTGCCTCTCTCCCTCTCCATCTCTCTCGCTCTCTCGCATTGCTTGTCTAGCTCTACATACATATAGCTCGCTCTCTTTCTTTTCTTTCAACGATTGTTGCCATTTTGCAAGTTACTCGGGGGAACGTAGACTCCCAAAGCTGCGACCCGAGCTGATACTGGAACTGGAACACTATAGCCATAGACCGACCGAGCGAGAAATGCGTCATTTCAAGAAAGTCAAATACGTATACGTATGCTACATACGTACATACCAAAACGTACGTAGCAAAAAAAAAAAAAAACATCAGGTTATAATAATAATAAGTCCAATTATAGTTGGACTGTTGATGACTGGTTTAGTTTTCGTTGCTACTCTGCACTTTTATTTGAACATTCTTTTTTTTCCATCCGCTGTGTCGCTTAACCGTTAGTTAGCTGATGACTGTTTGGCTAGCCGCTGGCCTAAGTGGCTGCCAAAATTCAACAAGAAGAAGAAGAAATGCCAAAAATATTCACCACTTATATTCGCCATTCACACAAAGCATGATTAAGTAGTATGTGGCTAAAAAGATTCTCTTCACGTTGCCTAAGTAATTGATTTGCTGCTGGCCAAAATCAGACGTTTGATGGGCTCATGGGGCATACCAGTTCAGAATATCTTGGTATCCTCTCACTTCCACTTATTGCTCGCGGAGAATATTAAAAGATTTTTAAAACAAATTGTGGCTTTCTTTCAAGAAGAAAGCTACCTTCTGTTGGTATGTTATTAATTGTATTTGTTTGGCAGAAATGAAATGTTTTTTTTATCCTTTCTACACTCAGAAAAGTTAGCGAAAATTAACTGCATAAAAGATTCCAACAAAATTGTTCTTTGTTGTTTCCACTTTAACATTTTATTCACATGCATTTGAATATGATTATTTTCAAAAAATTCATACAAAGAAAAAAAGATTTAATAGATAAATAGGAACTTTTTTCCACCTTAAATATTATCTTAAAACCAAAAAGCAATGTAAAATTCTTATTTAGTTCTTTGATATTAAAAAACAATATGTTTTCTATTTATTTTTTTTACTTTTACATTGGAAAATTGTTCCTTTAAATAAAAAAGAAAAATCATAAATATAAGTTTAAAAATAAGTAAATTAAAAGTATTTCTTTTATAAGTAAAATTAAGGAATTTCAAACAAAAACTCCAAGAAAAAATGTTTGGGACTCGTAAAATAATGTTTATAAAATAATTTTTAAGATAGAAAAACAACAAAGAAATACTAAAAATGTTTTGAAATGTAAATGAAAATATTTTGAAATAATAATAAACCATAGCTAATGTTAGTTAGCGAACATATTCGCTTTGGAAATGTGTTGGTTGTTTCAAGTGTATGCAATGCCGACTAGTATTTGACTGTATTCGACATTATTGGCTCTGACATCCAATGGCGCAATGGTGTCAATTAAAAGGTGTGGAAAATGTTGACTTAACATGCAAAACAACAATTTAAATCGGCCAGGCTGGGCTGAGTGCTGAGTGCTGACTGGACTACCACAACCACGAACACTACCACAATATTGTGTCCAACTGGGCAAGGATAGCAAATGGAAGTTGGACCTTCTCTTTGCCCTGTCCTTCCCTGTCCAGACCAACCCAGTCCTGGCTGCCTTACTACGTACGTACTACATATGGAGTGTGTGTGTGTGTGTTGGTTGTTGTGTTGTGCTTTGGCCATAATTGGAGCATTTCATTAATGATCATGCAGCACAGACGGGAAATGCAGCGCCACAAAAAGAGGGCGACAAAAGTCAAAAGAAGAAATTGCATGCGATTTGTGCAAATTGTTTGACGATTCAGAAAGAGAAGGCAAAAACTCTCTTTGCCACCAAACTAACAATTCGACGCTGTTGGAAAAGCCCCAACAACAACACCAACAACAACAACAACAATTGGCAAAATGGCGCGCGTGTTTTCCACGAAAGTAATTAAAGCAAGAGCGAGCAAAAATATGGCCTGGTTTGCGGAGGCAGCTTCGAGTTGTGTTGAATGGTGCAGCTGGACGTGTTGTTGTTGTTGTTGTTACTTGGAGCTGCTGTGTGGCTCCTTTTGGCTGTTAAGTGGAGCTGGCAACGATAGCTACCGGTTTCTGCATCGGGTTTTACTCAGCTTTACGTTTTGTTTTTTTTTTCCATTCTGGCCACTTTACATGGCCAAGCAGGCACCTCAAACCCCATCCCAGCCCAGCCCATCTCATCCCATGCCATGCCATGCCATGCCATCCCTCAGCTTTGGCAAATTTGTTGGCCATTTTAATGGCCGTCATCGTCGTAGTCGTCGTCGCCGTTTGGGGTGTTCAGCCAACTGCAATTATGGTGCGCTGTATATTTTTTTTTTCTGCTTTTTTTTCTTGGTCGTCGGGGTTTTTTTTTTTTTTTTTCTTTTAACGCAATAATTTGCCGCTCTGTACATTAAATGAATTTAATGAATGCGGTCCTATTAACTTTTTTGCTCTGTTCGCTGCCGACGCGTCGTCAGAGCTGCTTGCGTTTATATTTTCTTTATTTTTTCTTCTTTTTTTTTCTTCTTCAACTGCAAACTTGTTGTTCTTGTTCTCGTTGTTGCTATTGTTGTTGTTGTTGTTGTTGTTTTTGGGTTGCTATTGCTGCTAATAATACAAAAAAAAAGAAGGCCTCCGTTGTCGCTGGCATCTGAATTTTAAATTCAGCTTCAATTTAATTTTTATTACCGCATTTTTGATGTTTCAACCAACGAAAAAAAAAAAAATATGTGAATGTATTCTCTGAAAATTGTTGCCCTCAACAACAACAACAACAACAACCACGTCGAACTTTATTTCTATCTTCTTTTTTTTTTTGTTGATTATTCAGTTGCAGTGTAGTATCGTCAGTTTTTGAACGGCTCCTGAGGCGGCTGCTGCTTCTGCTGTAATTGCTTTTCAAAATGGCGTTCCCAACCCAATGGTTATGCGCCATTTGCCAACGGCATCGATATGAACTAAACGGGAGGGAGTGATGAGTGGGGGACAATAAAACAAGTGTTTTTCTTTGCAATGCAAAATAATATTATATGGCATTTTTAATTAACAAATAAGAAGATAAAGTAATTATATATATTTAAATATTGAACTGTTGCTAATGATTTGTCAGTTTAACAATCAAATATATTAATTTGTAACTGAAGGCAATAAAGTAAAATCAAAGAATAATTTCTCTTTCCTTATAATATGTTTGAAATATCATTCCTCCAGAAAAGACATATTGTAAAAGTGAACTAAAGGCAAAAAAACCCAAAAGGAATAAAATATATTTAATCATGAATTGTTGCCTTTAATAAATAATCACAATCTTTCTTTGAGACGAGAAGTGGAAAGATAACTAGACATGATCTAGTCTAATAACATTTTTTGGTTTTGGAAAGGTTTTCTTCATACTTTTAATTGAGTTGAAACTACGAAAATAATATATTTTTGAACAACTTATTGGTTAGCGACATGGAAGAGGAATCCTCCTTACACGTTTAACCAACATGCGTAGCCTTATCAAACAAAGAAGCACTTTTCTAGGAAAACAAAACTTGACCCATCAACAATACTTGCTTTGTGCAATGCAGAACATGACCTTGGTGGAAGAGCTTTAAGCCTTAAATAGACCTCTCAGGTTGCATGCAATTATTATAACAATAAAATAATAATTTTCTTCTGATATTTTTTGGTTTTTTAATATATGAGATAAATATATATATGAAAATCGAAATCGAAAGCTCACCAAACATACAACAAAGGTGTAAAATCTACCGAAAATTTGAATAAACTCAATGATTTATGGGCACATAGCTTAGATAGTACATTCAATGTTGAAATGAGGTATGACAAACATCAAATACCCTAAGGATGAGGCATGCAAATTGCAACTGCTGCAGCGTGTGGCACGCTCTGCTTATCATACATATCGCGGTTCAAATGATTGTTCTCGCATCTGCCAGCAAATTGCATGTTGCAAGAAATGCAACAACAACAACACAAAACTAAAACGTAACCGAAAATTGAATATATTTAAAAGTAAAATGAATATTATCCGAACAACATACATACATACATACATGCATACATAGTAACTCCTTAAAAAGCAAGCGGAAATAACAAATACCTAAGAGAAACAAAAAAAAAGAATCCTTGAGGAGCAAACGGAAGGGGGAGAAAAGGTGCCAGAGAAATTGAATGGAATGCCAAAGGTGCGATAAACCTATATCTATGCATATAAATGGTCCTATACATACATATATATATATACAAACGTTTATTTATTAGATACTTTTTTGTATATACATGCATATGGAGAGGTCTTTGTTATGGAAAGATCTGACACCGGAACGAAACCGATCACAAACAAAAAGAAATATCCGTTTATATAAATACATACATACATACATAAATGCATATGTGTATGTGAAATGTGGGCGTTACCCTTCTGACTCCCCTTGGCACACGGTTGAAATGGAAATCGTAATAAACGCAATAATAATCATAAAAAATAAAACGAAAAAAAAGGAACTGAACTGAACTGGGAAAACAATAATAGAAAAAAATAACATTTGGCATACACGCAATCGCAAACGCAGATCGAGAAATGGAAATTGAAACTACCCTACTCTGAGGTAGTTATAGCATCAGAGACTGAGGTTGACCCTACCACCATTTACCGCACCGCACCGCACCACAGCCGGTTTCCAGTGGCATCATCACAAAAATACAAAAAACTAAAACTATAAATACTATTTGTAATTTATTGTGTGTGAATGCAACTATCTAGCCATCTCAGTCTCACACTTTCCAATTGCTATCCGAGCCACCAACACGTGACCTGATTATCGAGCATCCATTCGGTGTCCAACTCGATCCATGATCAGTGTTCAATCCTTTGCTTTGCCCACCCGTCGTCATCTTGCCACAATTATTATCGTATTGAGCCATTATCATCGCAGGATATAAATCAGCTTACAGAAGGCGCATTGCATACGCCTATCGACTAGATCCAAGATAAACTAACTTTTATCTTTATTAACACAAAAATCGCTCTTTAAGGTCTAATCGTTTTAGGTTTAATCAGAACTCAACAATGCAAAGAAATCTTTGCGGTTTTTTATGTCTAAGTTCATGTTATATATTCTAATTAAAGAGGCGCATATTATTCCAATTATTTACTACTGTTATGGATCTTCGCCATTATAAGACATATCAAAATAAAAATAATGCAAATATTATATGTTTTTCTTATTTCTAACTATGAATTTGATACTTAAATTGAACCTGTGCACTCGAGCTTGCTCGTATATTAAATTTTGCATTCAATACCCGATTAAAAAACTCTCTATAAGGTATAACATATTAAAGCTTATCAATTGATTCATGATATATATATACAGTCGAACTTCCACATAACGAATCTCAACAAGGGGACAAGAAAATACTTTATTATAGAGAAAATTCGAACATTATAACTCTTGTGTTCTGGAAATTAATTCGTAATATAAAAAGACTTTTGGCATCCATTTTCGGAGCACAAAATGACTAAATTGTTTACGCCTCAGCGAAATAAAAGATAGTCGAAGAAAATCCCTTGAATACTATAATGCCTGATGAATCAATAAACAAAACTGTATAAGAATTGACTTCTTGACAAACCGCACGAACTTATTTGAACACCTAATAATTTAATCGAGAAGTATTAAAAAATTCTCTGAAGCTTTGAGAAATATCATCTTACAAATCGTTCTTAGAAACAATAGATTAATTTTGGTGTAACAATTTGGTTTACAAATTTGGTTTTCTACTATTATTATATTTTTTTTATTTATTGCATTTTGCATGATTTCAATTTATTTACAATATGAATAAGTCACAATTAAAGAAACAATCTAGAATAATATAATGTACTATTTTCCAGTTATATTTTTATGTATAAGTAGTTAAAGCAGACATCTTGAAAACAACAAATTAACGTTAATAAAGTATATGGAGTTTTGAAAATTTTAACAAAATTTTACAATAATGAAATCAAAACAAAAATTCATAGATTTGAAATCTTTATAGTAAGTAATATTCAATTAAGGCACAAGATCATAAATATCATATTCAGTACAATAATATTTGTATATAGAGCAGCTTGAGCAGGTTTCAAAAAGAATAAAAATAATAATACAATTCGAGAGCAAAAAGTATCGATGAGAAATGCTCAAGGTCTTACTGTAGCCACATTTGAATATGCCAAAACAACTTTATGCAATGAGCTGAAGCGGATAAAACCTTTTCAGAACGAACCTTTTCGTTGCCAGCCTCTGCGATTCACCTCCAAGCATGGGAGTTTTGGGATCTCTTTCCATATCCTTCGTAATAATGAAATAAAGCTTAAAAGTGTTCGAAGTTTCTTTTTTATATGTATTTACTTATTTGTATCTGCATAGAGTCGCTCTTTGCATATTGTTTGTTAATTAGCGGCATTTAATTGCCTTTTATTGCGCTTAATTATCACAATGGCTCATTGTGAGCGTTATCAGAAGGCGGATGGTTAGTTGGTTAGTTGGTTAGATGGGTAACTGCTCCGCCCTGTATAGCCCGCCCGCATTGATATGAATAAAGAAACACGAGAGAGAGAGAGAGAGAGCGATACTGACCGACATGACCGGAACGTAATTTGCGGCCCATAAATTTCTGTACATTTACATATATACAATTCGTATTCGTATTCGTATTCCATTTGACTTTGAGCATGTAATTGTTGCTTTTCATTTTCATTGGCGTTGCACCCGCTTTTAATTTGCCAAATTAGCAATGAGCCTCAGCTTGAGCCTGAGCCTGAGCCTGAGCCTGAGAGAGTGCCGCCAATAGGCAACCCACGCAACGAACGAATGGACAGACTGACTGCCAAACTATTCATGCTCCCCATGTTCCCGGTTTTCCCTTGCCCCGAATGTCATAATTATACATATACAATATGGCAACGCCTTGCATATGAAATGCTAATACTGCGATTATTATACTACAATGTTGTTCTTGTATACTTACATACTTAAACATTTGTTGTTGTTGTTGGGATTGTATTTAATATTCGTACTTATTAAGCATGCGTTGATGTTGATGCGGGGCTTGAGCGTGGGCGTGGCTGCACCCGGTCAGGTGAATATGAATACAAATGTGCTTTGTGGCTGCCAATGTGAATGTGAATGTGAATGCATAGCATGGAGTTTCATTGAATTCGAGTTGTTTTTCCAGCTTGTTGCCCCAATTAATGAAAATACTGCTGTTGTTGTTGTTATTGTTGCCGCGTATATTCAAAATGGTTTGTGGAAATTTTCATATTTTATTGCCTCTAATTATAACACTGCGGCGGTCATAAATTTGCTTTCTTTCAGCTGCTTCAGCATTACGCATAATTCATTACAAACATCGCTATACATACATACATACATTGGTACATCCATTTTCGTGGCAAAGCGAATCGAAAGACTTAAGCAACGAACGTAAACAATTTGAAGCAACTATATATACTATATTTTGTTTTTGGAAATGTTTTCAATCGGAAGTATGAAAAATTTATAGTTTTTTTAACGTTTTCTTTCATAGTTTGCTTTCTTATCATTCTCCTTCCGATATGAGTTATCAAACAATTTATTTAAAAATTGTTTTGATTTGTTATAAATAAAGAAAAACTTAATAACGAGTTTCCAAAGATACCAAAGATCTTGTTGTAGGTAATAAATCGAAAACTTCTTCTTGTTAGCTTTACTTAATTTGTCGAAAAAGAAAACGAAACTAAATATTATTCACCTGTCTTTTGCATTACCAAAGTAACTAAAATCAAATGAAATTTAACTCAATTTTCGGCATTATAATCCCTTTAACAAGTATTCAAAGAGAATCAAAAGCTTTAAGAATTGTCGAAGCATTTAATACATATTCCCTATAAAGTTCAACAAAAACAATGAAATGAAAATAATATGAAGTTTATAATTTGAATACAAAGAATCAAGTAAATCTATCGTCACACTTTCATACCATGAAAACGTGCTATTAACCTTCAGAAATAACTATATTATTATATATATTAAATATATTTGAGTGCAATGAGCGTAATCTTAATCTCTTTTATTAACAACCATTCATGCGACATTTCCACGTCTTTACACTTTACTACTTGTTTAATGCTGCTATCATAACGAGGGCTAACAAGATAGATTCAATTCTTTGCATCAACTGTTCAAACCATCTTAAGTTCCTTATGTTTGCGTCTACCTAAAGGGTAAATGATTCTACATTCTATTTGACTTTTTTGTTTCTTCAGTTACCTGACCATCAGAACTTGTGGTTTAGAATATTATGTACGCTCGTCATACAACTTGAATACCATGAAATGAATGTTAAAAAAAACGAAAAGCAAGCAAACCCGATAAGAACCTGTGAGAAAAACGTTTTGCGGTTTTGCGTACAGAAAATAGAATTACATTTTGGTTGGTGTTGGTGTCGGTTTGGGGGGAAGGGAACCGAAACAGCAGTTGGTCTGCTTCTGATCCTTGCGGTTACGAAGAACACCAATTAATATGTAGACAAATGGATTTTTAAATGTTTTTCTAACCGCAGTCCGAAAGAGGTCAAGCTAGCGTAAAATTATGATCAAAAGTTTCTAGCATGCAAAAAGAAAGGTAAAACGATCTACAAATAAATACAACAATATCAAAATCCTTCATATATATATGTGTATATCATATAACGGTGCTTATATTTTAAAACGAATTTCAAAACTGTTGAAATCAATCAAATTAAATCATATAAATATGAAAAGAAGTTGAAATCGTTTCAATTATTAGTTGCTCTCTCTCACACACACACGTACTCTCTCTCTCTCTCCCTGTCTCTCCCTCTGTCTGTTTTGAGGAGCGTTTGGGAATGCGGAGTTGCGTTTCAATGTGCAATAAAGCTCATTCATGATCGGTCCGCTAATTATGCGTAATTATTGATTATTTCTTGAAGCTTTTCACTAAGCCGCCAAATTGCGTCTACGTGCGTCTGCAAAATGACCTTGACAGATCTGTCGTAAGCCAGCCAACCAGCCAGCTAACCAGCCAACCTTTCAGCCAGTCAAAGTAAGAAAGTGAGTGTGCGATTGTTGTTGTTAATCACACACACCAACAGCCAACACAACGCAACAACAACAACAAGTTGACCCTTAAAAGAATTTCAGATATTTTTGCAAACAGGCAAAACAAACTAAAAAGCGAATGCAATCAAGTTCTTGATATAACGGAAAATAATATTAAATTCTTTTCAAGAATAATATACATCCATTATTAACTAGCAACAACTTAATGAATGTTGTTGTGGCTCATTTTCGAACGATTTAATTTTTTAGTGAGCTTTAAAGTTAATTTATTATCATAAGTTTTGAGTTTTTAGCAGCTAAAGAAAGTCTTTATATTTTATTCTTACTTTTACTTTAGTCTTTGTATATTTGTGTTGTCACTCGTCTCCCACTTAAGTCATTTCAACAACAAAAAGCAACGCAAATATCAACACAATATCCTCAAAATATATAGCCTATATGTTTTGCTGATGGGTAAGCAATATTATTGATAAGTTTCAACAAAATTCATTCAGTAGTAATTGTTTGAAAGAATAACAAACATTCTCATTTATCATGTTATCTTTATAATATTATCTTTAATAACATCAGAACAGATAAATTTTGTTAGGTTAAAGTTACATAATTCACAGTATTCAGACTTTTTACTTTATGCAGATATATTTTATCCAAAACTTGCATAACTCGCTCATATACAAATTTGCGTGTTTTGAAACTAATAAGATTTGCGATTTTGCCGTTGATAATATATATTTTAACAATATTCATTATGTATTGAGTTTGTAAAAAATATTTATGCGCTTATTAATGTGAATAGAGAAATAAAATATCAAGTAGTATTAATCAAATATACCTGATGCTGGACACCATTCTAAATACGTTAAAAGTTTTGTCTGCATTAGAAATTGCGATTGCGATTCCTTTCAGTGTGCACTTATTATTTCCAGCATCTTGTCGAGTTGGATATAAGCGCAAACCAGGTCAGGCACAATTCGTATCAAAATTTGATAATCTTTTCGATAAATACTATAGCTATTATTATATTGTGCCTTAAAAATTATTTCAGAATATTGATTTACTTGTGCCATTTGAAATGCGCGCCAATTAACGCCATCTATTGCCTGCAGCGCTTACTAAGAATTTGAAAGCTAACACAAAGCTAAATGCTATGTTAGAGAGAGCAGTGCCACACAATTTAATCGATATTGTGCGCTGTTTTGCCAAATAACCGCTGACGGCGCTTTGCCTGACAGCTGTTTTTCCACATTCCCTCTCCCTTGCTCTTTCTTTCAACAGCAGACGGCGGCAGCGTTGCTACGATTTTTTTGACATTATCTCGGCCGGGACCCGAACAAAATGTAAATATACAATAGTTAACGCATTACAATTCAATTGCAACTAACCAAATAATATTTAAATCATTTATCAGCCATAGCGGACAGCAGCGCCGAAGACAAGCAGGTAAATATTAAAAATGCAGACGGCAACCAACCAAACATTTAGGTTATGTTGAATGCTGTTGTGGCCAAACATGGTAACAAAAAAAGAAAAAAAGTGACGCGACTAAAAAATAGTAAATGCTTTGCAGGAACAACAACGATATCTACAAATAACAATTCAATATGCCACCTAAGAAGCATGAGGAACCCGAGCGCAAGCCGCTAATCGGACGCATTGGAACGAATCTTCGCATCGGCATCGTAGGCGTGCCCAATGTGGGCAAGTCAACGTTCTTCAATGTGCTGACAGAGAGCGCTGCACCGGCCGAGAATTTCCCCTTCTGCACCATTAAGCCCAATGAGAATAAGTATTACCAATTATCGTTTTTTTTTTGTAAATTTGTATATATGTGTGTGTGTGTGTGTGTGTGTGTGTGCTGCTACTGCCGCTGGCAAATATTTATTGCAATAGCAATTTACGTTGCCTTTTCGGATAATGATTGTAATCAATAGCATTTGAACAATTTTGTTGCTGTTGCTCGAGCGATTGCCTTTGCCGCAGCTTCCAAGAGGGCGTGCCCCACAAGCCTCGGCAATGGCAATTTGTCGAATCTAGTTGCAGGCCAAGATTTTAGCCAGCCAGCCAGCCAGCTAGCCAGCCTTAGCCGCATCAGCAGCTGCTGCTTCGTATGCAAATTGCGATCGCATTTAATTTGAGCGACTTCATTTTGGAGTCTGGGCTGAGAGATGACTTGCGGGTTTTCAGTTCACTTCTCGATGGTGATTGTAAAAAATTATACAAAATTGCGATGATTGGGGACTGTCCGTCCGTCCGTTCGACTGACCGGCAAACCGTTTTATACACAACCAAACTAACATGCTCTCTCTCTCTCTCTTTCGCATTGGTTGTTTCTCTTTCGATTGCATTACCAATACGTCGCGTGCACGTTCCCGATCAACGTTTTGACTACCTGGTGGAGTACCATAAGCCAGCCAGGTGAGTAGTAGTAGTATTGAGTGTCAAATCGGAAATTGTTAACCTGAATATACCTATTTGTATGTTGTTGCAGTGTTGTGCCAGCTTATCTGAATGTGGTTGATATTGCTGGATTGGTCAAGGGCGCTGCCGAGGGGCAGGGACTGGGTAATGACTTTCTTTCGCACATAAGTGCGTGTGATTCGATTTTCCATTTGTGTCGCGCCTTTGAGGATCCGGATGTCACGCATGTGGAGGGTGAGGTGGACCCAGTGCGCGATCTGGAGATCATTGCAGAGGAGCTGCGTCTCAAGGATGAGGAGAAACTGATACAGTGCCTTGATAAGCTGGAGAAGGTTGTTGCTCGCGGTGGTGACAAGAAGCTTAAGCCCGAATACGACTCCATGCTTAAGATCAAAGACATTCTGGTCGATCAGAAGAAACACTTGCGTTTCGAGGATTGGAATGCGCACGATGTGAGTACAATATATATATATGGAAATAAGTTTAGTATCCATTGTGAATCGAATTTCTTTCTCTTTTAGATTGAAACGTTGAACAAGTATTTGTTCTTGACCTCGAAGCCGGCCATTTATCTTGTCAATCTGTCCGATAAGGACTTTATACGCAAGAAGAACAAATGGCTGCCAAAGATCAAGGAGTGGATTGACAAACACGATCCGGGCTCCGTGCTCATCCCCTTTTCGGGCGCTTTTGAGCAGCTGCTAACCGAAAAGGACGAGCTGGAACGCAAGGCCTACGAGGAGGAGACCAAATGCAAGAGTCAGCTGGAGAAAATTATTGTTACGGGCTATAAGGCACTGCAGCTCGAATATTTCTTCACTGCTGGCCCCGACGAGGTCAAGGCCTGGACAATACAAAAGGGCACCAAGGCGCCACAGGCTGCTGGACGCATACACACCGATTTCGAAAAGGGTTTCATTATGGCCGAGGTGATGCATTTTGAGGACTTCAAGACCGAGGGCAGCGAAGTAGCCGCCAAGGCAGCTGGCAAATATCGCCAACAGGGTCGCAACTATACCGTTGAGGATGGTGACATTATCTTCTTTAAATTCAACGCCGGCGCCGGCCTGAAGGATGCCAAAAAGAAATGATATCGCCTTGTCGCCTACATCATCATGTGGACGATCCTTTACATGAATTTAATTTTATACTCGCAACTGTTTCGATTCGCATGAAGCGCTTTTCTCATGTCAACCAACATTTGGCATGTTGACACAAGCGACAATTCATTTGATGTATATATATTTATATATATATATATTTTTTTTTTGTATGCCTTAAAAACCAAAACAAGTGATCTTTGTGATTCTCTGTTTGTTGTTAATGGAAATATAAGCATTTTTAATTGGAGCTTTAAAATAATTGACTTAGTGTTCATCATCACAATACCATGTTAAACTCTTTATCTTTCATTAAATACATTACAAATTTGTAAAAAAGAAAAAAAAATGTATGTATATATATATATACATATATATATAACAAAGTTGCGCAAATGTATATGATTGGTAAAATGTGTTTATGTCTGTCTACTTCAGCGGTCGGGGAACTTTTTTAATCATTGCCCCAAAATATTTTTATTTAAGTTGATATTACCCAATAGTGGTTCCTCGACCGCTGTTGTGTGAAACAAATAAGGTTTATGCATTGGCTTAAAATAATAAAAAAAAAAAACATGCATACTTTTAGGCAGACAGCTTATATTTACTTATATATAAATTTTCGGTAAAAAGGACGTTAGATTTTAAGCCATAACTTGAACATTTCCTGAAAGATCTTAAAGGAAAATACATTTTTGAACTCACAGCAACAAGATCAATCGATTTGCTTATAAGGATCTCCAGGATTCACGAAAAAAAATTTTCGAAAAATTTTACAGGGGGTAGGTCAGAAAAAATTTAAAAAATTACAAAATCGTCAATAACTCGGCTATTTTAAGGACTATCCGGATGTCCTTTGGACCACAGGAAGGCCTAGGCCCACGGAAACGAGCAAAGTAGTTCAAAGGACGATAGTCCTTCAAACAGCTGAAATAAAAGGATATATGTTTAAAACAGAAAATTGGTTATAACTCCGCCAAATCATAAAGGATTCAAACGTGTCCTATGTCAGACATTTTGTTTTGACCAGGGCTACCAACTGGCCAAAGGACATTCAAATCGTCCTTGTGGTTTCCGAGAAAACTGCACTTTTATGGTTTTTTCTTATTTTCCCTCGGCCGTAGAGTGAAATTTTTACAAGTGTTTTTTTTCTTAGATGACCCCATAATCCTTGAATGCAGTTCGATAGAGTTGGTCCTTGAAACTCTTACGCAACATGTCCTTTGAAAATCCGTAAGGACATAAGTGGCTTAGGACTATTTAAAAAATAATTCAACACATTTTAGGTCAAAATTCGTCAATATCATTAAGGATCCATCGGTTTTGCAGTCAATTAAATCCACTTGCTGCTGATTCTGTGCGCCTGGTATACTTGAGTCAAAAACTAGCAAAAATCGACGAAAGCGCGGCGAGCTTTTTAGTTTTTCCGACGCCAATTACCAGGCGAACAGAATAGGCAGCAAGAGCATAGTTTTTATATTTAACTACAAAATTATGAAGGACAATATGAATAAAAAGGCCAGCCTAAAAGTATGCAAATATATATATTAAGAATTTATACATCGCTTGCTGCTAAGTCTGTGCGCCTGGTATACTTGAGTCAAAAAATAGAAACAACTAGCAGAAACTCGACGAAAGCTCGGCAGTGTTTTGGCAAAATGGGAACATTTATAAGGAAGAGTGCCCATTGTTGTAGAACTTTATGCATTTTGAGTTTTAAGTTTGTTTTTGAGTCTTAGTTTGTTTAAACTATTTTATTCATTACACCAAAATATTAATGTGTAAGTTGATATTACCCCATGGCGAAGAAAATACATACTTTTGACTCATAAATATTTCATTTGTACCCCCAAAAATTGCGTTTTTACCCCATTTGGGGTAATTTACCCTGGTTCCCTGACCGCTGGTCTACTTGTATCAATATCAATATCAAAAAACATAAGAGCTTTAAAGTAACATATTTGTCAAACTTGACGTTACAACCCCCCCCCCCCCCCCCCCCCTTAGTGAAGGGGGAAAAAAATAAAAATAATAAAAAAAATAATAAATAATGAAGATTATATTATAATTTATTATACAATGCATTGGTTAGAATATCTTATCTATAATTAAAAATAACGAAGTTTTATGTCATATCGAAGTTCGTCTGTAGTTTAAGCACTCCCGCTAACCAGAGAAACATTTGCATCGATTGAAACAAGTCTCAAGACAAAACATTTGCACCTTATAATAATTTTAAAGACCTCTGAAATTCAATATTTTGTCATTAAGAAGTTAAGTTAAATTGTTAAATATAATAAATCAATTTTTTATTATGTATGTTGACAAAAACAACTATATAAATCTTAGGGATGTTCACAAGAAAGTGTCATTCAGGCGAGTTGAAAAAATATTTCAATTTACCTTTTCGTGTGAATATTAATTTTTGTTTAAAAAGAATTCTACAAAGGAATTATTAATAAATTTTTTATTTATTTTTGAAATTAAACTTTGTTATTGGGTCCCTTAATAAACCCTAATTGGTAACAGATCAATTATCTGGTTTAATATAGTTTTAAATATCCAACTATCAAATGGATTATACTTGTGCTCTAACGACTGACTGTTTTACAAGTACACAAGTGTTAGGGGTGAATGATAAAGGGGGGGAGGCGGTAGCGGGTGAAAGATGCTTGGCTTGGATGGCAAAGTTTTTAATCATCTTGCCACAGAAACTAAGACATTAAGCACCTGTGTTGAGAGCAGCTAAGGCTGTCCCCAAAGCCGCACGCCATTGCGAAAGGTGCGGTATGGTGTGCTGCGGTGGAGAGGGGCAGTCAGGGTATGCAAGCTGTGTGGTGAGTTGAGGCATGTCTTTGGCTGTTGTGTAAATGCAGCTGCAAAGCGGACAAAAAGCAACGCGGGTGTTATATTGAAGGAGGGGAACGGGTAGCGGGTAGCGGTGTCGTCGTCGTTGTGTCTCTCCAGTTTGCAGTGGCAAGTTCCTAAGCACATAATTTGGTTTACCACATTCCCAAACATTTGTATGAATTTATACACACACACACATACATACGCACACCTTAATGCATGCATATAGATTTGTATGTCCCAAGAAACACGCACCAGCTGCCCCTGCCGCTGCCCCTGCCCCTTTACCATTCACAACTTCTCGTTTGTAAATGCTCTTGCGTTGTTAATCTTTTCTCCGTAAGAAACTTTTCTTGGCACAGTGCACAATGTCGAAAACAAAAAAAAACTGAAAATTCGACGAACAAAATAAATATAATTAGTACAAATAGAATTTCTTTAAAATCAAAAATCTAATCGCATTAAAAATTGAGTTAATTCGTGATTATTTCATTTTGACTTGTTTAATTTTATTTTAAATCCAATTTGACTACGTTTGGTTAATATATTATATATATATATATAGTATGTATGCATGTACCTTTAAAATTTCGACTACGAATGGCTTAATAAAATCCATAAATTCGCAGAACTCCAGAAAAGAGGTAAAAAAAAATTAAATAAATACGCAAAATAGGAATTTACTGTTTATTTAGATTTAAATTTTTTTGTATGTTCCAAATAAATGGTGAATTTGGATTAAAAGTATTAAATATAAACAGCTTTTTTGGTCAAATATATATATTCACAAAGTTCATTATTTTTATAAAAAAAAAATAAATTCTAAAATAAAAATTGTTTATATCAAAATTGATATAATTTGTTTTTTCACGTAACATTCAATAATGGATTAAATTACATTTTCTTCTGTACAAAACATTTATTTTAAAAAAATATATTACATTTGCGCCAATGAAAACGATTTTAATTTCGATCGAACGGAATACGAAATGAAGGTTAAATTTTAGTTTCAGTGAAGGTGTTGATAATAACTTGAATAATGCAATTCAATCGTCTCTTCACCACGGTCTTTCGTATAACTGCATCGTTTGCGTCTGTTAGACAAAACTTTTGCGTGTGTGGCCCAAAACAAGCCAACTTTTCATATGAAATGTGCCAAATTACACACAGATCCACTGTATGTGTGTTTGTTTGTCTGTGTGTTAGTGTGTGTATGTGTGTGTGTTTGTTTGTTTGTTTGTGTGTGTGTATACAAACATACTAAGACACAAGCCGATAAAAATATTTTGAATGTTTTATTAGCTCAACACACACACACACACCCAGAGAGTGAGAGAGAGAGAAAGCGAAAGAGAGTGAGTGAGAGAGTGAGAGGTGTTGGTAAAAAAAGTAAAAAAAAAACTAGAAATGCAATTGCCGTGGAGTAGCTGTAGTTAATTAAAGTGTAATGCCTGCGAACTTTTACCATGGATATTTGTTGGTGTGTTCTCTATTTTGCTTTTCTCTTTGTATTTGTTTGTGTGTGTTAGTGTGTGTGTGTGTGTGGACTCGGCTGGAACGTTGACAAGGCCATCAAAGGCGCATGAAATATGGCCACTAAACTGAACTCTGCAAAATGGCCATAAGCAAAATAGGCTAAATGCCCAAGAGCCGTCAACAAAGAGGCCAACACAAATCATAAAGAACGCAGCAAAAAATTAAAAAAATAAATAAAAAAATAGTAGATATCAGAAAGTAATTTACTTCGCTATTCAAATGCTCTTTGAACATTGGTAAAAACTTTAATTTACTTAACTACAGCTAATTATTATATTTTAATATAATTTTTATGTGTATTAAAGCAAATATTGTAGCACTTATTTATGTTTGTATTAATTATTCAGTCAAACTTAGTCCAAAAAGTTATTTTTATGACAATCCCCTAAGACATATTTTAATTAAGTGTTTTGTTTTGTTTTCAGGAACTTTAAAATATCATATTAATATTTTTGCTTTTTCCTCTTGTTAAAATCACCTTCTATATCATTAGCTGTTGAATGGCTAAGAACCTTAAAAATATAACTAATGATATTTTATATAAAATTATCTCACACACAGAATCTATCTACAGTTTGACAGTCATTGTGTAGGTGGGTTAAGCGAGGCTGCATCGTTTTAATTGGTTTCATCTAATATCGCTATTTATTTCTATGTTGTAAAAGTCAATAAAATGTGTCTATAAGGCCACAACTCGAAGTTGATCGAATCGCAATTCATCAAAATATCATCTCACCTGCAAGCAACAACAAATTCGGATAGCTTAACGTTAACGTCACAAGTTTGACAACTGTTGGCAGGAATGAAAATATTAAAGGTCGCAACTAATCGACATCGAATAAAGTGTTTTTTGCAAGAGTATGAAAGAATGGTTAAATATTTATCAAAATAGGCATATATTTATTTTATTTTAATTCTTTTTAACTCCTGTTGTTGCACCATTTGCGTTGCAAAGTGCATGAAAAAAGATGATGGCATTCAATTTGTAGATTACTTTTAACTGTCTGCTTGTCGCAAAAAGCGAAAAAAAGAAAAAAAAAAATGGAAACAGAGTAGGGCGATAGAGATGTAAAAGGCAAACGCAGCAAATGTTTTGTTTGCTTGCCTTTGCCGTTTGTCAGTCGGCCATTCATTCATACACTCAATTCAAAAATTCATTCAATTCAATTGAAAAATGGCGTTGAATATTTGACGCATGGCATGGATTGGACTGGAGTGAAAGGAAAGTGGGCATTGTGATTAAGGGGCAGTCACATCAGCTGTCACAAACAGATAGTGGGAAGGGTGGTTGGATTGGGTTGGGTTGGTTGCAACGTCAACGTTGAGAAGCGTCATCGTTTGGTGGCCAGCAAAGCGTTAAAAATTACTGTCATAAATTAATGAGCGACGCCCGATTAAGTGAGGCATCGAAATTGAATTGAATTTCGCTGAATTGCACTCATTATTCATTTACAGATGCCTTGGCAGCTTCTCAACTTTTCATTTTTTCTCACTCACTCTCTCTCTGTCTACCTTGCTACCTGTCGCTGTCGTTTGGTCTTGCTGACCTCTATAATTGCGCATAACAAACAAGAAAGAAAAAATGAAGGTGCAATGCACCGAAATAACAGCGTCAACATTATCCAATATCCAGTATCATCCACAAATAAATGCTTCAACTCAATAACCCAACTTGCTTGCACCTTCCTTCTTGCATCCTTGCATCAGCAAATGCCAAATCCCAATCTAGGCACAAACGTGACAATAATATGAATCAGTAGATTGCTCTGCCATCGATATCGAGCTGAACGTTGGTTGCGTCGACATCAACGCCATCGCCATCGCCATCGTCATCGTCAGCATCATCGTTGCCATTTCGCTTAATGCCACATGCGGCGACAGCGTAAAACGTTTTGGGTCTAGGATTTGGCAACAACAACAGACACAAAGTGCGACAGACAGAGAAAGAGACAGAGACAGGAACAGGGAGACTGCAAGTAGTGCAGTGGCCGATGAAATAATGCGAACAACGTCGACAACGGCGGAAACGTGCCGTTCGTGAAAACAAAGCGTGTAATTGTTTTGCCAGCTGCTGAAACATTTTAACAGCTAATTAGGGTTCCAGGGCGTGGCGTAAAAGCTGGACCAGGAGCATAAGCCAAATACTGCCATAAACAGATTGCAACAACAAGCGCCAAAAAATGTGTTAATCGCATTGGCTTAGGAATTACAAGTACTCAATTTTTGATCGGATACTGAACTGGAAAGAAATACAATATGCAATCAATGACAACTCGATAAGCCTTTAAGTGCAAAGTAAGGTTTAAGTTACTCACTTCGAAAGTTCCTTTAAAGACGGAACAGCTTCAGTCAATGACAATAAGTAGTATACTTATATATATACTTATATGCATGCATATATAGTTTAATGACTTGCCAACATGTTGTGTTGTATATAAAAAAAAAGAAAAACTAAATATACAAAATGTGTGAGATGTTCATGTCCCTAGAAATGATGTTTTCTCAAAGCAAGCTCATAATTGTATTTTCATTTAATGTTTTGACCATGAGGATCGTTTCTGAGGTTCTGAGAGTTTCGTTGAATAAGTGCTTGCAGCACTTGCAATTATTTGTGCGCAACAGCAGGCGCCAGCGGGGCCAGAGCAATCTTGGAGAGTGTCCCTTGAGCGAAGGCAGTTCCTGTTGGCCGCCTTTGTGGCAGGCAACAAGATAGTCGTAGGTAAGGCTGTCCGTGCATGCTTTGAGTAATTAAATTCGAAATGGAGGAACTCGAAAGAGAAAGAATGTGTTGGGTTTGTCGATCGGACGGACGCACGGACGGACGGACGGCCAAACAAACAAACAAACCCGAGTGCATCGAGATACGCAAATCGCCCAAAAGTATGCCACAAAGTTCAATGGTGAGCAACGGAGTCAACGTGAAAAACACTGACATTATGACAATATTCCACAGTGTGCGGTGCGATGCGCTGGATGCTGTGAAAAGCGAATAAACAAGCACACGTTTGCCGGAAAATGTGTTCATTTCCGGTGTCAGTGTCATCGGGGACCCATTGAGCCAGCCAGCACTCTCTCTCTCTCCCTCTCTCTCTCTCTCTCTGCACCATGGGCAATAAAGTGCAGCATTTTAATGGCATAACATGGCATAATCATGTCAGATGCATATAATATATATATATATTGTTTTTGTTGCTTTACATTTATTTGCACAAATATTATATTATATATTGAATTTCATGGTCATGAAAACTTGACAATAATACATTTAATGAAATATAGTTATATGATCATTGAACGTTTAATGGAGCTAAATATCCATTTAACTTTGCTTTCTTCGTTCTATTCGATCCCACAGTGCAGGACATGAACAGAAGGAGCAACATGACCATCGTCATCGCCTGCCATCACAGTCACGTAATGGAAATTGGAGACCCCAAAGCGATGCCGCAGCGACAGTGCCAATGGGATCTTTATTTCTATCTTTCTCACTCCCTCTCTCTCTCTTTGTTTTTACACTTATATGTTGTGGTTGTTGCTATTGTTGTATTTTTGTATGCGCTTACTTCTCTCATACACAAAGACAGTCAACATTATAATTAAATGGCCATACGGAAGAGCAACGAAAACAGACAAACGAGCTAAAAAGCGATATAGTCTCGCTTTCACACACACACACACAAAGCACACACACGGCGCACAACACGCCGCACAACAAAGCCAGTCCGGCCTGCAGTCCAGCACTCTTTTTTCAACAAAGCAGCAGCATGTTGGCATGTGCCAACAAGTTGGCAACAGCACAACGCGATAGCAACGAGCACAAACAACATCTAGATATGCATATGCATACCCTGTACCCAGTTAAAGGAGTATTATATAAGTGTAAACAACTTAACATCGTTTAAATATACTGTCAAACTTCTAAAAGGCGAATCTCAAGGTAAGATGATCGACACTTTCTTTATATTCACCTCGATATTGAAAGCCTATCGTGTTATGTATCTTGTGATTGACAACGATTTCTGATAGTTTCGATATGAACGTAAATTGATATAATCTTACAGATGCATCCTGCACTCAAATGAATGATATTAATTTGTAATTAATACATGCTTATTCTCATATTGTCAGAGAATCAAATATGCCTTAATTTATTTGCAAAAAACATCACAAGACTTTGAAACTTTATGCCAAATTATAATGTAAAATTCAAGCATTAAAACATGCATATGTATGTACGTATGTACGTGTAACAGTTACTATGTGTGTTTGTTTAAACATTTTTTTGCTTTGGGACACCCAGACGGTACGCCTGACGGTTGATGGGAGTGGGCCTAATGTGAACGTCAGACGTCGGCATCTGGCGCCGTATGATTTAATAAAGTTGCAAGTGTGCGCGCATTTTGCTTCTTCTTGTGACTCGCCTTGCTTGCTGCTACATTCACATCATCAAGGAGACACACAGCACACCATCTCTACATCTAGTACATCTCCATCTGGCTGCTGCTCCTTTTCACAGCCAGCCATATTAACTGGCTCCGGCGCATGTCGTCGTCGTCGTCGTCGTCGTTTTCTTCCTCTACGGCACTGTTGTCGTCATCGTCATCGTCATCGTTCTTCTCCTGGCTTCTCCGCCTTGTCGGCGGGTCATATTAAATTGTGTTAAAACACTTGCGCCACGGCATACATGGCACATTCTACCCCCCACCCCTCTCTCACTCACTCTCTACACATACAAATATGATATATATGTATATATATATATATATCAACCATTTCTGCCTGGGCAATGACGCGTATGCGTGTGCCATGTAACTCGTTTCTCTTTTGTTTTTTTTTTTTTTTTTTGTTTTTTGCTGACTGCACACCCTGCTACACTGCTACACAGCTACACTGCTACACAGCTACACTGCTGCATTCCTCATCTGAAAACATTTTTTTTAGGCGTCTCTTTATGTTTTTTGTCGGTGTTTTGCGTTTAATTTCCGGCAAATTGAAACGTATGACAACGTTTCGGTTGCCAATATTTTGTTGTTTTGTTTTTTTTTTGTTGCTGCGAACGGTGGAAGCTTAACGCTTTTAACTAATTTAAGTAACCAACAAAAATATTAAAAAAAACCAATACCAATTTATTTCATTTTTGCTTTTGCTGTTCGCGCTCTCTAGGGTCTCATATATATATATATAGATATATATCCTGGCCATATTCAGCTATAGATGTAGTCATAGTTGTTGTTTATGTTATTGCAGACAACGGCAAATAAATGCTTTAATCCATTTCGAGCGACGAGCGACTTGTCGTTGTTGTTGTTGTTGTTGTAAGAGTCGTAGTTGGCCCTCTCCCATTGAATAGGTGGGACTTTCGAGCGAAGTGGTGCACATCGCTTCATAATTAAAAGCGGCACTCCGAAATTTTTCAATAACAGCCATAAATCAGGCATATAGATGCCAAGGGATGTTCGCTACACATACAAACGTAAATAACGTTACATTCACACACACACACACACATGCACGCCACCCTCAACATACACAGACAGGAGTACAAGCACAAGCGAACACACAAGCTAATGGCAATAGCTTTTTATACATGTTGCAGAGACTCTGCCACTGACTCTGTGTCTGACTCGGCTGTGCTGGGTTCGCGACTCCAGACGCCTGAGTCACGAGTCCTGAGCTCCAACACACACACACAGCCCCATCGATGACCTAGTCGAGCGTTAAACGACCCAATTGGATCCTCATTAGTCACGCCACAGATCTTTGCCAGCATTTAAAGTTCGCTTTACCTACACTTTGATACAACAACAACAACAAAAAGTGCAAGTACTTTATTTTCATGGGTTATCTGGCCAAGATTTGTATTTCTTGCAGAGTACAAAAATACAAAAAAATAAAACCAACTTAAGTTTAAGCAGATATCTAGTAGATGGCAATATAACTGACGATGTACGAATGCCATAACATTTATTTCTTTTATTTATTAGAAATAACTTATAGTCAAATGGTTAATCAAATTTCTGGTTGTAGATCTGTTTTTTATACCCTGATCCCATTAAAAATGGGAAAAAGGGTATAATGAAGTTGTGCAAAAGTATGTAACAGGTAGAAGGAAGCATCTCCGACCCTATAAAGTATATATATTCTTGATCAGCATCGAAAGCCGAGTCGATATAGCCATGTCCGTCTGTCCGTCTGTCTGTGTGTATGTATGAGCGCGTCGATCTCAGAGACTATAAGAGCTAGAGACTCCAGATTTGGAACTTAAGCTCGCCTAATCCCTAGGCAGTACAAGTTTCTTTCCGATTTTCGATAACTCTTCCCGTTTCCGATATACACATGGGATCGATAACAAAAAAATCTTGAATTTGGAAAACTTTGAGATGCAATTTGAATTATAAAACAAAATAATGACAATCTGTGTTTATCGAAATCGGATAATAAACACCGGAGATATGGGACATTGAAGTTTTGTATGCACTATGCTGTATGCGCGTACACACACACACATACTTGCAAGCACTGACTGTACGCGGAAAGTATAGGGATCAGGGTATCGTCTAGTCGGGATATCTCGACTTGAGCCTTCTTACTTGTTTTTACTTATAGTTATAAGTAATCTAACTAATATTTCTCGTAAGCTTTGGATAAGATCGTTAGGATATGTTTTATCCAAAACTGAAACCTGTCAATATAAAATTCTGAAGTATAAAGAAAAACATGGCCTATCATTCTGGTAACTGAACAGCATAATGTTTTGTGAGATGATCGTCAAACAAGCAATTCAAACTGTGTTCTTAACGCAATTCTCTTTTTGGCTTAATACGAAAAGAAAACTATGACAAAACAAAAAACTGCAATAGAACTTATGCTGTGTGGTTGGAGGGAGAGAGAGGGGGAAGATTCAATGAAATGTCACACCATACTTTTTTATATTTCTGTGTAGCATTCTCTCTCTCTCTCTCTTTCTTTTGCAGTTTCTGTGTCTCCCTTGAACTTCAGGATTTATATAGCAATTTGCCAAGTTATATTGTAAATGTAATAAATTGTTCCACGCTAACTTGAATTATGTGTGTTTGCCTCACGGTGTGCCTCACTCTGTGTGTGTGTGTGTGTTTGTGTATGTGTGTTGGAGTGTATAGTGCTTCTGGTTATGCTTGGGCTTTGGCTGGGACTTGTGCTTGTGCTCCGGTTTGTTACATGTGTCGGAGAGCTGCAGCACAATTATTATCCAACGTCCGTGGTGGCATTTCCTGCCCACCAAAGTGCCGTGGCGCAACTTTTAAATAAACTTTCATAATTTTGCATACTTGAGATAACAAATTGCATGCTGCACGCCGCTTCCTCACCCACACTCTCACGCCTCGCCTCGCCTCGCCACGCCACGCCTCAGAATTCAGTGCAATTGCTCTGTGTGCTCATTGCTCGCAAAAAACTTTAAATTAGATTGTTTTCTTGGACGTTTGCTATTTCTCTTTTTGGCGCCGACTTCTGGCATCTGATGTAGCATGCAACAGGATATGAAAGCTGATAAGCATCAAACGTTAACGTTGTAAACTTGGTCAAAGCTCATAGTGATGCAAAAATACATCTATATATATTACTTATGAAAATTACATATTCATTTATTATTTTTCATACCAATGTAAATATCACCAAATGCAAGACTTATCCAGCCAAAACACTTTAAGTCTAGCATTTTTATTATTTCAAAGCAACTTTCGTTCTTTCTTCGTCTGTTTGCATACTTGGTTCTTAAAATCGTTGACTGCCAGCTAACATCTTATGGTTGGAAATGGAGCTTAGCTTGTTAAATTCCTAAGTTCCAAGAAGTCGCAAAACTTTGATGTAAACCGCAGCAAAAGTGGCAGCGAAATGGGTTTAAACGTCATCGAATTGAATGTCAATAATATGGCCATAGATATACAGAGAAAGAGAGAGAAAGAGATAGAGGAAGAGAAAGTGGGAAGAAGTTGTGGAGTAGAAACGAACTCTGTGCATATGTCTTAATTTTTGACCAAAAACTGCGGAGAGCCCAGAGTTTGGCAACAACGGCCAAGGCAGCCAAAGGGGGAGGCAGGCGCAGACCTAGCTTGATGCTGCTGCCCATTGTTGTTGTTAGTGTTTGAAATAAACTCTAATGAGTTTTCTGCTTTTCAGACACAAAAACCACTTAACCGGCACATATGCATGAAGCTGCTGCTCCTGCTGCTGTAAAAACTTTAGCCGACGAAAGCCAACAAAATTTTTGGACGTACAAAACCAGGGGAAAAGTCTGACACCACACACACACACATACTTATGCACATACATAAGTTCGTACATAAATACATAAGCAAGCTTACCTAGCACACACTCACACCCACACACACACACACACATTTATTTATCTATATGTATGTATGTATATATATGTCTGTGGTATTTGGCATGCAAAAAATAAATTGTTTCTCAAATTTTGAGCACTTGTAAAATATCGAGCCAAGGCTGAAAAACAAGGACCAGGAGCAGCAGAAGACGCAGAACCTAAAACTAGAGTTGGGCACTTTAGACCGGCATTTATGGCCGGTAAATTTTCGCTTAGTGGTAACCAATCAACTGTGGCATGCTCTGCCAGCCGTCCCGTCTGGTTCTGGTTCTGGTCCAGCTCCTTTTATCCTTGATCCTTCGAGCTGCCAATTTTCTTAAATATTAATCCAATCGCTGCTGTTGCCCTTCATTTAAGCGAGTAAATTTAATTTTTGACTTTGATAACTTGTCAAATATGTAATGCATTCCACTTTTTTGGCCATTGTTTACCATAAATCCTCCTTCATAAACTGCCCAGTTTGCACTCTTTAGCAAACGAAACACAAAAAGAACACACACAGACACACACACACACACACACACAGTCAAGGTAAGTTCACAAAGCATTGTTAAAGTTTTATAACTGGCCAGCTCGTGAATTTTAAGCATCTTTCGTTTAATTACACCGCCGCACAAACATGAATGGGACATCTTTTTTCTTTCGCACATACTCGGACATACCCTGTTGATCAACCGGCTACTTGGCTTTGATGGAATATTGCAAATAACATGTCAGAATAAAATGAAAGTGTGCTTTAAACATTCTTGAAATTGTTTTGCAAAAAACTGTAAATTCTCAATACACTTATTTGTTGGTAACACTTGGTAACTATACTACAGGGTAGTACGCTATCGGTACTCGCAAAAAAGATTGCAGATATTACTTGTTTTTATCTGCTGCGCTTTTGGTGGCGCGCAATTACTTTGTGGCTAGCGAAACAGAATGTGGATGCGGCACAGCTGCCGTTAGCATAAAGTAATCAAGAACTTTTGCTCTAATATGGCCGCATCATCGTCATCGTCATCGTCAGCATCAGCAGGAGCAGCAACAGCAACATCAGAATTGGTGGCAAAACGCGTCAACTAGCTCTGAAACTCTATTAATGTTAAAGTGAGATGAAGCGCAGCATAAGCTAAGCCAGCAAACGTAGCTTGTTCGCCAACCTTGAATGCAACGAAAAACCAAAAATGGGCCAACAAAAAGTTGTTCGTTGGTTGTTGAACGCATCCGCAATAGCTATCAAAGTGCCTGTAATTGTCAGTTGTTGCTTTTGCTGTTGGATTTTCAATCTACAAAATTAAAGCAATTTGATAATAGTCGCACGTTTTGCGATGAAATTTTAATGATCTAGCTTCGTATGTGTTATGGAACTTTGGACATATGCCTAAAGGCCGCCAATCTCATTGTCAACCTGTGTGTGAGTGTGTGTATTTGTGTGAGTGGCCTGACACCTGAACATGTTGCGAATCATTCGCACAGCTGTGAGACAAGCTGGAAAGCTGGGCACGTTTTTCACTTGTGAAGCGATTTCGATTCGTTTTGATTGTAATTGCAATTTAAGTTAAAGCGTTTGCATCAAAGCCGAAATTATTTCAAATTAAACATATTGGCTTTCATGGAAATCAGGCAAAAGCAACGACATCTATGCACCTGATGCTCTTAGTTTATTTTAATTTAATGATGCCACAACAAGAAATGCTAACAATTTAATTAAAACTGCGTTAAACAAGCAAAAACAAAAGCTAAAAAACAACACACACACACACACTCTTGTATATATGCATATGGTGTATATAGCTAGTCAGGCATTTAAACAGTGGCATGTCCTTCATAATCATTGCCCCCCACAAGTTCTTCAGCATTCGCCCATCGTTCACGTAGCTGGAGTGCAGTTCAAACATATGACGCATACGCCGCTTTTGCGCCCATCGCCCTTGCAATGGACAAAATGAGTTTTATTTGGCAATATGACTACTAAATTCTGAGTAATTTAAAATGTGCAGGGAACAGCACTGCCAGGTCAAGACTTACCAAGAACTCTTAAGCAACTCTTTCTGTCTGAGGCAGCACAGCTGAAGAAATATTTGGTTTATTTTTCAACTATATAAAAAGTATGTTAATGAAATGGAATATAATATAAACCAAGCATCATTTCAGTTAACATTTACTTAAAACATAAGCAAACATTAAGTTGAGGCCCACAAAGTCATTAAAAATATATTTTTAATGCTGACTAACTGTAGTATTGATTTTTATCGATCAATCTTAGATATATGATATCTGTCGCTAACATGCGACCTGGATTTAAACAAATCGAATAAAGCATATCCGACCCCATAAAGCATATACATTCTTAATCAGCATCGCGAGCTGACTGATAATGATCAATAATATATATACTTTATGGGGTCTGAGATGCTTCCTTCTGCCTGTTATATACTTTTGAACGAAACCATTATACCCTTTTTACCCATTTTCAGTGGGTTCAGGGTATAAAAACAAGTAGGCTTTGCTAGTTTATATAATTTTCGGCATGCCAAAGATAGTTTACTTGAATGTTATTTAACAATTTTGGGATTTGTTCGTTGAACTTTAGGAAAAGTTACCCAATGTATCCGTAGGCTAAGCTCATCCAACTACGCAATGCATAACCAAGTACAAGTTTAATTAGTTAGTTACTTCAAATTGAGTGCAAAACACGAGTACCATTTGACAAGGGCGCGCTGGAACCAAGCTGTGGCTTTCTGACGTGTTTATTAACTTGTAGCGCGTGTTTCCAGGACGACTGGAACGTTAACACAAAACGTAAACAAAGCATACGCCGCGTTAGCCGGCTTTATGAAAATCACCACATGGTGGATAGTGTGAAATGTTCAACCTCGTCGGCTGTGTCCAAAGTCGAGCGAGTGAGCGAACGTAACAAGGAACAGGAGCAGGCGCCGATGGCAGTTTTCCGAAGCCGGAAGCATCGCCAATGGTCGCAATAATTGGCACACAGCCAACGGCAGCTCGTCGTGTGAAACGAGCATAACACGAACGAGTGCCAAGCGGCACTTTGTTCAACACGTCCAGCACGAAGGTGGGCCACGAATCCGACCTTCTCAAGCGAGGACTCGTGCCAACGAGTCTGCCTGCTGCTGCTGCCTCGAGTTCGAGCTACTGCGGCTCAACCAAGCAACAGTTTTGTTTGAAACGTCAACACATGCGGTCGCAATGAGCCTGTGCGTTTTCATCCTGCCGTGTCAAAGTATGAGTCGCGTGTGATTTTTTACGTGAGTTATTTGCGGCTGGTGTTGCAAGTGCAGTGTGGTTTTTTTTTTTTCAAAAAACGCGGCTCTTGGCTAGAAATTTTATTTTGTTGTTATTTAAAATTATCTGCATATGTATAAATATTTTTTTCGGTGCTCTACAAAACAATCGACAGTCAATGACACACAAAAATATCAAAAGTATTAAAAGGTAAAGCCATAATAAAAGGTGTACACGAATTGTCTTAGCCACGTTCTCAATCAGAAACATACAACGTAACATTAAGTATACGCATCGTCAACAAAATTGCAACGATAACAAGCAACGAAAATAAACACGATTCTAATTGCGCGATCGAAATATCTTGGATATGAAAGGAAAATCAAAAAGTTAAATTAACGTAATTTGTGCTCATTACCAATCAAAAGGCAAACTCACACACACACACACACACACAGAAACAGAGGCACGCTCTTGAGACACGGCACACACAAGAGTAACGGTAAACACACGCATATTGTTCGTGACTAGGTAATTTTCATTAAGCGCCTTCAAAGCTTCACACACAACAAGGTTGGTCCAATGAGCATTAGCAAAAAAAAAATAATAATAATAACGACAGAGCAGTAAAGCCAAAGCGAGACATTTTTGACTAATCGTTTCTCGATTGCATTTTAAATGCAAGCCAGCCAGCATCAAACGGCGGAAGCGGAAGTGCATTCAAACGCTTGGTAATCCCACAAAAAAAAAACTTTGAACACAGAAGAAAAAAAATATACATAAATACAATTTAAGTGACATTGAAATATTTGAAGCCAGATGAAGCAAAACTTGACATATTGCAAGTGATTAAATCTTGTGACATTGATTTAATTTCGGCTGTGTTTTTTGTATTTTTTTTTTTTTGTCAAGACGTGAAAGTTAAGATTAAAATCTGAACAGTGCTGAAGTGTTGAATAAATAAAAACAATAAGCAGTAAAATGGAAAAACAGTCTAAAAATAAACGTAAATCAATAATAAAGAATTAATTAATTAATTATTTTGTAGTGCTGGTATCATTTCGATTTCGACAAACTCAACTGTTATGTGTTTAAATTGGCTGACTCGAAGAAATTCAGCAATTTTAATATGACATAAAGTTGTGCAATTTATGGGTAGCCTTCGAAAATATCTGTGCTTCAATGCTAGTCGATCAGTTTCTTTTGTCGTCTGTTTATGCAGCGTATACAATATTTGTGGTACAATTTCCCCACTTACCGCAAATCACCGAAAGTTTCCACTTGTTATTATTATTTATTTATTTTTTCTTTTTTTTTTTATACCCGTGCAAGCATTGCAGCAAAAATTTGTTGTGACAATCTGGATACCGCTCGATTTCACACACAAAAGACGGTGATTTTTTGTTTCTTTTTTTTGTTGTTGTGGGGGAAGCTTCGGAAATTAAAAGAAAAATGTGAAACATTTCGTGCTGCAAGCGGAAACACAAGCAGAAAAGCAGGTCGGAAAATGAAATAATTTGTCAATAGAAAGCGTTCATTTTTTATTTATATTTATTTATTTCATTTCATTTCTTATTTTTATTTATTTTTTTTTTGTCTTACTGATTTAATATTATTTTTGGCCATTTACTTTTCTGTTTATATTAGAAGAATGATTTTGCATACAAACTGTAAATAGGCCGACGTTTTATAGCAGTTGCTTCGAAACTGTTCGAATTTCAAATCAAAATCAGTTTGAAAACAATTAAAGAAAACAATTTTGCTTTGAAAAGTAAATGGTGTTTATCCAAAAGAGTAAATGTTGCATATCAAGTTTCTTCAAATTTAAACAATAAATATTTTAGTTATATTTAATTACGGTGAACATTTTTGTTTGGGTATTGTGTGTCAGATATTTATTTGAGCTTTGAGTACAAATAGTTTTGCTTAAAAATAACTGATATATTAATTTACAAACGTGTGGTACAAATATAGACTGTAAATCGAATCTTGAACTAAACACAAATAAAATAAAATTGTAAAGAGTTTTGCTTTCCAACACTCAGAAAAAAAATGAATAACAATTAATTTTATTAATGATTAATATTTAGCATCTATTAGAAAGATGCTTAAATTGACATGTGCACATTTTAGATCAAAAATAACTATGAAATTGTAAAATCCAAATTTTAATACTTATTATACCCTGATCCCATTAAAAATGGGAAAAAAGGGTATAATGAAGTTGTGCAAAAGTATGTAACAGGCAGAAGGAAGCATCTCCGACCCTATAAAGTATATATATTCTTGATCAGCATCAACAGTCGATCGATATAGCCATGTCCGTCTGTCCGTCTGTCCGTCTGTCCGTCCGTCTGTCCGTCCGTCTGTATGTATGAACGCGTCGATCTCAGAGACTATAAGAGCTAGAGACTTCAGATTTGGAACTTAAGCTCGCCTAATCCCTAGGCAGTACAAGTTTCTTTCCGATTTTCGATAACTCTTCCCGTTTCCGATATACACATGGGATCGATAACAACAAAATCTTGAATTTGGAAAACTTTGAGATGCAATTTGAATTATAAAGCAAAATTATGATAATCTGTGAAAATTTTATTGAAATCGGTTAATAAACACCGGAGATATGGGACATTGAAGTTGTGTATGCAGTATGGAGTATGCGCGTACACACACACACACACACTTGGAAGCACTGACTGTACGCGTAAAGTATAGGGATCAGGGTATCGTCTAGTCGGGATATCTCGACTAGAGCCTTCTTACTTGTTTTTAAGTGTCGAGGTATTAATAGTCATGCACAAGCACATTTGATTCCGAAATAGTTCATACTGAATTTAAATCTAAAAATATTTAGATAAGATGTATAAATAAAATTTTGGTTAATGCTAAAAATAGAATGAAAAATTAGTCAAACCGAATCGAAATATGATTGCCAGCGACGCGTTTTGAATCTGCAAACTCTTAATTCAAATACTGTGTTGTTTTTGAACACAACATTTTATTTTCAATGTTAGTTTTTGATTATGCTTGCATTGTTGAATTAATTATGGTTCAAATGTTCATATTTAAAATAACAAAGCATTTTATTTAAAGTGCACGCATTTTGCTTTATTTTTTATTTATTTTATTTTTTATTTATTTTATTCGACTATGCTTTAAGTTGAGCCTTCTTACTTGTTTAAAGTTAAATTTACTACGATTCATACTCAAAGCCCGCATAGCAAGTAATTCTAAGTTTGAGTGACATGATTTTTAGTTATAAAAATTTGTACTTGCATTCGATCTTCAAATGCATAATGTGCCATAGAAAAATGTACTTTACATCGTTCTTGATGCCATTTATAAATAGCAATTAATAATATTGATTACACACCCACACACACACACACGCACAGCACCACTCAGCTGGCTTCTCAGTCGTTATAGGTATATGTGTATAGCCATATAATTTGGCTTCAAACCGTTGCCAGGCTCAACATTTATGGCGGCTGCCACTCATCTCATGTCATCGCATGCTCTGCTTCACTTGTGCTAACGCTCTTTTGTTTGCGGCTCAATTAAAAATCAAGTACGGTAAATTATGATATAGATTTACCACAAGTGCGCATTCGTTAAATATCGTTGCAGCTGGCAATTGTGAAATATATACAAACGGTTCTCGATAGCTATATGAAGCTGTGTTAATGTTTGTTGTCGATAGCATAAATACGCTGACTTAGCCTGATACTTAAATTAAGTTAACTTGTTTGACTGACTGATGGATAATGAGCTCACGCCGAAGCCCTGCGATTTACAAATCTTCAAGACTGTTAGAAAGAAATACGGCTAAGTCTATCTAGTTTAAGAATGTATCGAATTGTTCGAGTGAAATAAAGTAACATATGCCATACATCAGTGAAAAACTCTTTTCCCATAGAACAACACAATAAGTAAAGGATTATGGAACTAAGACATTTTAGCTTGTGTAAATTTCTAAAACATCTTTAAGAGAATATTTTTTTTAGAATTCTTAGAACAATTTTTGGAAGTTGTTATAAAAAATATTAAATTTACTAACTGTCAAGTTTTGAATTTAAATTTAAGGCTACATGTTGGGCTTAACAAAAGAACCATGTAAAGAAAGTCGCACAAAAAATGTTGTTTGGCTTTTATTTTCTGGTTTTTTGTTTGTTTTTTTTTGTTGATCTGGCGGCTCTACTAGCTCCTGAACTGTGAATTATAAATATTTTTCGCCAAATATTTTTGCCAGGTCATTCGTGGGCGTGACAAAAGCATCTGCATTCGTACCAAGTTTGGAGAGAATGCCCCAAAAAAAATAGAAAGGAAAAAAAATTGTTGATACCAATGACAGCACAGCGGGGACCACAATACTATTCCGTTGGTAGACATCTGGCTGCCAGCAGTTTTTCGAAAGCCAACTGTGCTTTGACGCCGACTCTCATTCTGTCCGATGCAGTTGTTGCATCCAACAATTGAAGCAAAACCGTTAAATCATATTGCAACTCGGTGGGAAAAGGTATTATGAAGAATTCGATTGCATCGCGCTAAGTTATACACACACACACATAAAAGTGAACACAAAAGGGGGGAACACGAGACGAGAGTTTTGCGAACAAATAATACAGTACTACTGTCGCACAAATGCCAAACAACAGCAACGGATAGCAACACTAAACAAAAGTCACATTCATCTACTTCGTTCTGAAAATCCGTTTTGAGCGTTAGGTTTGCGTGTTCTTGACGCAACATTTGCGGTTTTTTATGTTTTTGAGGTCTCATATCGTGGTTAGCCAATTGTTATGCGCACTTTGTTTTATTGCACGCACGCACAAACAAACACACACATACGTACACTGGAATAAGATTCCGGTGGTTTTTGTTGCCGCTGTCGCTAGTTGCGGTGACATTTTGCGTTTGGGTCGCCGTCGTCATAGCCATTGCCATCGCCATCGCCATCGCCATTGCCATCACCATCGCCCATAGGTGTTAATAATTCAATTAGCAGTCGTTTATGTTAACGTTGCGCAAAAAAAAAAGAAGCAAAACCCAAAATTAGAGAAGGGGAGAGAAACAAAATAAAACACAAACCATGTAATGCTCCACGCAACTGTTACTACGTGGAGCCAAAAGTCGTAATGCCTGTGCGTAAGCATGTTCGTGTTGTTGTTACGAACTCAGTGTAGTAAAGATTTGTGTGTGTGTGTGTGTGTGTGTGATGTGGTATTGTGTTGTGTGGTGTGGCAGCAAATGTTTAATGTTTGTTCCGGCCAGTAAACAAATGATTTTGATTGTTCTGCCTAGGCAGTGAAAAACATGCTCAGATTACAGCTCGTCTTATGATTGTGCTTGTCATCATCGTCCGAAGTTTAAGCTCTACAAATACACAAGTAGTTGTGTGTGTGTGTGTGTGTTTTTGTATGAACACATGCTGTGGCAATCATCTAAGTGCATTCATGTTTTCAATTGCAAACTAAACGGTTGGTCTTTTGCATTCCTTCGCGTCCGCCTGCATTGATTTCGTTTTCAATCAAATATGATATGGAGAAATCCCGACTAGACGATACCCTGATCCCTATACTTTACGCGTCCAGTCGATGCATTCACATCCACAATTTACCCATTTTCAATGGGTTCAGGGTATAAAAAAACAAAAAAAAAGGAATATAATAAACCAAATAGTAAATACCGAATAAACAAGAAACTGCAATTGGCCATTGTTTTCTTAATTTGTTTTAAATAAATATTTTTTGTTTGCAGCTGTGCCACGCCCACAACACACACCCGCAACCCGCAACCCCAAATCCCATCCCTGCCCGCCTGCTGCTATCGTTGGCAAGCTAAGTGACATTTATTGTCAGTTTTGGGATCAGAACCATGCGGATGCAGCTGCAAAAATCTATCTCTGCCCAAATGTCTTTTCATATTTTGCATGCACAATTTCAGGAAGGGGTTCTCTGCTTTTTTGCTCTTGTTGCTGTTGTTGTTGCAGAAATGGCTATGGAAATGGAAGCTCGTTGCCATTTTCTCCATTCCCGCCCAATTTCTCATCCCACATCGGTCACGGTCTCGGTGTGTTTGTGCTTTATATGTATTTTACTTGTGTGTTTTTATTTATTTACGCGGCCAGAGCCAGTCGATGGGCCAGGTCCAGGTCCAGCTTCAGGTCCAGCTTCAGGTCCATGTCCAGTTATGTTGCAACCAACCAGGCAACCGACCATCCACCCATCCACCCAACCGCCCAGCCCGCCAGCCAGCCAGGCAGCAAAACAGCCTGGCTCGTCGTCTGGGAAATGAAGAATATTGCACTGGCTGACAAATTTATTTCGTTGCCGTTGGCGGTTTTTTCTTTTTCGCCGGCTTTTTGCAATGTGTCAGCCCTGCCATGCATATTAAAATGTTCAAATATATATATACATACATATATATTTATATATATAAATATATACACACACGTGAAGAACAACAACAATACGCACGCATTCACTTTTGCATATTCATTATTGAAAACTTTTTGGGTACAATTTATAAATATTATAATCAAATGTAAATACAATTTATATTTTTGCAGCTGCTTAAATCAACAAATTGTTTAAAGTGATCAATTTAACAACTTACTACTATAGTTTAAAAAATTTACAATAATAAAAGAAAAATATTCTTAAGCTTACAATTCAAAACATTTAAAAGCCATTTCTTGAAAAAGTTACATTTTGTATTACAATTGTGAAATTATTTCTACCAGATGCATATACTATATCCGTCCTATGGAAGTTGTTTCCAAGCAAGAATACAGTAAAATAACAATAAATTTGGCCTCCAACTAAAAAAAAAACCTCTAATCATTACAATTATATTTTTCATACATTACATTTTTTTTAAAACATTTTCCACTTTTCCTCAAAGCCCTTTTTCCGTCTTCTTTATAACAAGTAGCATAAGTTGGCTAAAAAAGAATTTCCAATTCTGTTAAGCAACAACTTGATCTGTTTTGTACTTTCCTTAATCTCGAAAATAAAATTGTTCAGGTTGCTTGAATAAACGTGTACCTAAGGTTTAAACTCTTACCGATCTTTGCGGAATCATTGAATTTGGTAACTCGTTCATACTCTCAAAAGTTAAGTTCTTCGCATAGCGAAATCCTCTTGTTTTGACTTTCACCTCGCCTACACTTGCTGATGTTTTCTTAAGAAAACTTCAATCTGTAATATCTTACATGGCTTTAAACCAATCTGAATGAAATCAATACTAAGGTAAAGTTATTATAGCTTAGTCAAAGAAAAAAAATATAAAAAAAGATATAATGGTTATTGTGAATATATTTGTAATTGCAACTACTGATCATTTGAAACCAACTTAGCTTAGAAGAACTTTTCTTTTTAAATCTGGCTTAACAAAATCAAGAATATACATAAATGTCACGGATGCTGTCATTTGCCTGTTAAATATATGAGCACTACTTCTTTGTATGTATTGTATTACAATACCATTAGCATTTAATAAATTAATTATTATTGGAAAGAAAAAAAGGAAGCCATTGCAATTAAGGGTTTACACAGAACTATCAGCTAAAAAGAAAAGCGAAAGTATTGTGTTAAATTTTTTCCGTTTTTTGTTTCAAGTCGTTAGTCTTTGGTTTCTGTTTTCTTTTGTTGCATTTTATGTAGCGGTATTTGGGCTTACTTTAAGTTCTGAATTTGTATTCAAAATATTGCGCAGTGGGCCATTTGGCTGGGAAAGGCCATTGCGACAATTTGTAAACTAAAGATGAATAAAACATGAAGTGAAAAACACTTTGGCGCTGATGAAAAGGCAGCGCAGCGCAACAAACAAACAAACACACACACACACACGTACAGACTAACACAGCACGTAGAGTGGGTGATGGAGAATGAGAAAAAAAAGGGGGGGGAGAGAGGAGGGACATATGTCCGCGCGTGTGTCTTTTAGCAACTGCACGGTTACATAAACAGGATAATAAGGCACTTAACATGCACTCTTCGCCACCGCCATCGCCATTGCCACCAATGCTGCCGGTTACTGCCACACTGCCACATAGCTGTGGTCCGATACTACAATGCCGGCCGAGCAGGCCTGAGTAGGAACCCAGTAGAAATACACAAACAGCAAATGCCTTTGCTCTTGCTTTTGTTATTATTGCTGCTGCTTTTGCTCCTGCTGTTGTTGTTGTTGCTGTTGTTATTGTAGGCGTAGCAGGACAAACAACAAACGCTGCTGACGAGAGGTCAACGCAACAAGGACGACAAGCGGCTGGCTTGGCGGCACAGAGCTGGAGCTGGAACAAAGCTGCGTTAAGTCGCCGCCACTTATGTCAGAGCAAATCAAGCGTTACACTCGACCCCCTTTTTGCCATTCCCCTCTTTTCACTTAAGTTCCGGCACCGTGGGTGCCACCAAAGGTGCTGCAGTCCCCCGACTCCACCGACATCCAAGGCTTTATGCCGCAATGGTGTGCTCAGACTTTTAGACGTTAGCCTTAAGTTACGTTTTATGTCATGTCATGAGCGTAATTGAAAAAAAAAACCTTAAATCCTCCCTAGCAACCCCAGCACCCCTCGCACTCCTACGCATCCATCCAGTATTAACAGTAGCCGTTTATAGTTTCATATTGCTTCTAATTGTGATGTTCATGGGGTATATTAACAGTTGTATCTATTGAGAACAATAGCTCATTATCAAAACAACTCTTCTTCAAGTCAAAGTAAAATCATCTGTAAGAAATAATTATGTATCTTTTCAAAATAGTTTTTTAGAAGACATTTGTTGCGAATAGTCAGAGTGCTTTCTTGCTTTGTGTCAGTGAGAATGCACTTTTGTATTAAAGAATTTTTTTTAACGATAAGGTTTTAGGAGTAGCGCACACTTGTGACTTATATCTGGGCGTATTTCGCTGGTGCTTTGCATTAGCCATAACACGCCTCTAGCTTTCAGCTGAATTTCGGACTGCATGTTGGGCACTGCGAGCTAATTACAACGAGTAAAAGCACAATTCATTTTCCTTGTGGTTTATGCGATTTTCATTTATTTTTCATTTTTCCTTTTTTTGCTTTGTTCTGTTCTGCGCAGCTCGTTTAAAAGTGTAGTATGTACTACAATGGTAGTACGAAAGATCTATGCTGCTTGTTGCAACTGTGCCTGCTGCTTGCTACAACGTGACGCGTTTTGCAGCGTTATAAAAATGTTTATGGCTGACGTTTGTTGCCATAAACTGCAAGTTGCCAGGCTTTTGCCGTCTGGCTACTGTTGCGACAACGACTGCGATTGCGATTTGCGATTGCAAGTCCAGGGGTGAAAAGGTCACCAAGGCCCTCTCCAACACAGCCGCCTTCCGCCTTCTGCCTTCTGCCTTGCCTCTGTGTGTGGACTCTTGTCTTTATTGCACAGTATTTGTTAATAGCACTTGCAGTAAATGCATTCCGTCAGAACAACACAAAACGAAACGAACCGAAACGAACTGAAACGGTACGGAACGGAACGAAAGGAACGCCTCCCAAGTGGGTCAGCGAGTGTTCATGTTGTATGTACAAAACTTTACCCTCTGGCTATAAAATAGATGGAGCGTACGATGAACATGGCACACACACACACACACACACAGGGATTGCAAGTAAATTTGAATATGTGTCATCAAGTGTTGGCATTTGATTATGAAATTGATTAAGTAATTGGTTTATAAGAGCTATTGGACAATGCAACGTTCACTTTCTACTAGAAATGTACCAAAAAGTTTATTAATTATGGATACTTTTTGTATATTTTCATTGATATTTGACGTATTAAACTTTGCATTCTCTTTCTTTGCAGTCTGGCGAACATTATAAGAAAGGAAGTCTGATTTTTTCCGGTTCCACGGCTTGTGATGTGCAGTTATCTGCACTGAAGTTAAAGTTAAAGATAAACATTAAGTACATAACTGCTTGAACAAGCTAATGAAATATGGAGCTGCTGCAGTTTCTGTGCTACACATTCCTGTTACTCTTGTCGAGGATGCTAGGTGAGTAAAAAAAAAAAAAAACATACAAAGCTTTGATCGTTGCACGTTGAACGTTGCACGTTGAAATTGGGCATTGGGGTCAGTGTCAAGCGTGTCAACGATATGCGAAGTGCAAGTGATGATAAAGATGACAATGACGTTGGGCGGCAAACTGACACGCGCCTGCATAACTTGTAAGTAACAACAAGAAGTCACGTACCTAAGGTGTATGTGTGTGCGTTGAAATAAATTCTTAATTTAACTAAGGAATATACTGCCAGAAAAGGTTTAAAAAGCTGGCTTACATTCTTGATATTACTTACAGGGTAATGTACATATCTCATATGCCTCACTTGGCATTCATATTCGAGCGCTCCAGCTTGACATTTATTAAATTTCTAAAAGAAGAAATTGTATGTATTGATCAGGATCATGTCGTGAGGGGATGAACTAAGATCAAGAACCGTTGCTGGCAGCTCTACATTGTCATTAAAAACTATTAATAAAACCTTAAGATAGCAAAAATCTCTTCTCTCGTGTATAGCCACATTTTGGCCTTACTATAATGGTATGTCAAGAACCTTTAATCCACCAACAATATTTATACAAATAAGATCATACATCACCAATTCGTTTTGGTATCTTGTGCCCACTGAATGAAATGAAGTATTTTTCTCTACCAATCAATCGAATATGATTGTTCTTGGGGATCATAAGCAATATGCGTTCTCTTTATACATAAACGCCCTTAAGCTGATGCTGAAGTGCAAAAAACTACAACGCATTCAAGATATACCTTAATGTAATCTCAGCAAACAGAAAATATGTTTACTGTTGATTAAACATTATGTGAGAACATGATATATGTTTGGGCCAGCAATAAATTCTTGCGATAGCTACATCAGTGTCTCTAGTCCGCTGATTTGGCAAAGAAGAAGCATTGAAGAAATAAAATAAAACAGGCAACACTTTCAAGAGAATATTCCAAACTATTTGCACAATGCCCGCAAAATGTTTAGCTCTCTATTGCATCCGTTAAGTCAACTGGCGAATAAAAGAAAAAAAATGGCGCCTTTCACCCCTGCCTGCTGGCTTGTTTGCTGCCCACTTTAAGTGCGCCTTTCGATTAAACTAAACATAAATTTTATGGACGATAAATCAGGCGAGAGTGCCGAGAGCTGCCCAACACCTGGTGCAAACTTCTCTGCAGCAGCTTCAGCTGCATCAACATCTTCAACTCCATCTCGCATCTACGAACGAATCTCCAAAATGCAAAAGTGGCAACAGCGCACCAAAGAAAGAAAAAAGGTTGCACACTTGGACGGCCATGTTTGAAAACATTTATATGTATGTGGAAATATGTGCATTAAGTCATTATTTAGGTTTAGGAAATAATTCGGCTACGAATATTTTAATATCACATCTTATTCTGACTAATTTTGATTCAAGCTAATTTTATTAGCATTAGTCGATCGTGAAGTAAAAAAAATGAATGTAGAATAGTGTGTCGTGGAATCTGGCTGATTTTTACGTATTTGATTTGAGATCTTTTTCAAACGTTCATTGTCCTTATATGTGGCATAATCTCCGATAATTCCATTAAAGAGGGAACGAGCGCAAGTCGACGGCAATTAAAAAAAGAAACTGACAATTGTGGCGCCTGAAGTTAAATGCCTGGCCAATAAATAGAAACTGTTGTTGGGCCTTTTTTTCCCTCTCTCACACAATCTTTGTTTCAGCATCTGTTTAAGATCCGTATGACCAACTCTTAGGAGCCCATTCAACTTAACCGGTCGCTGCGTTTTTACGCTTCGCTTGCTTTCAAACTGATTTCAATCTGTTTTTGCTGTCTTTCAATTTGCTCCCAACCTTGTTCGTTGTTCGTTGGTTTGCCCTTTCACTCGACTTTAGCTTCATTGTTGCCCAAAGTCACAGTTATTGTTTTTATTGTTCCTTCCATTCATTTTTTTTTTTTTGTTGTTTTTTCTATTTTTGTTTTTTGTCGCTTACCCAACCGGTCATCATCATCATCATTGGCATTTTGCCTTCAATTTGCGCCCAGCATTGATGTGAACAACAAAGACTCAAACAAACTGTTAGCTGTACCGATTATATAATACTCTGCCTGATATTTATCATTCTCATTCAGAAGCTATGAGTATTTTATTAAGACGCTTATCTTTGATCTGCAATATAATAAACTCTTTTTTTTTTGCATTTAAAACCCCATTTGAAGTGTATCTGATAGTCAGGTATCCTCGCAACCAACTTGGTCTTGTTTTATTTTTAGTCTCGCCGCCACAATGAAAATTAGCAGCTAAATAATCAAGTGCAGTTTTCATTTTCACAATGCCATCAGCCATCAGGCATCAGCGAAAATCGGAAAACAAAGGAAAGCGTAGACAAAGGCGCTCAATGCTCCCCAACTTTTGAACTCCCTGCCTCATTTTGGACATTTGGCTCATTTTTGACCATCCTTTTGTGGCAGCCTTCCGATGTGGTCACAATTAATTGGCCGGGCGTTTGACGTTTAAATTTTATTGAATGCCAGCTGCAATTGGCAGTTGCGTTCAGCTCTAAGCCCGTTTAATTGTTGGCTCCACGCTGGAAACAAGGGCCACGCTCAACCGGCAGATGAACCAAGGCATTGCTTGAATGGGCTAATGGAAAACAAAAAAAAAAAAAAGAAAAGAAGAATGAAACCAATTCGTTTTGGGATTAGCAAAGAATATTGTATGCCCTTGCAGGGCTTTAATACAAACAAATTAAATTCTTGAATTTCCTTAAAGTGACGATTGATGAGAAAAGCATACAACTCTATGCTTAAGGGTATTCAAATTGAGTGCAACGGTTATTCATTAGCTAGCAGCTGCATAATTCTTTTTAAATGCGTTTTCTGCTCGGCAGCAAAAAACTTTGCTAATAAACGAGCACGAATCGTGAATAATACTTTATATTCAACTTTTGCTTTATTGGCATTTTTCTGTTCCGATTTTTGTGGTCATTTTGCATTCAAGAGAATCGAAAGCAAATCTAAAATTTCTTCTTCTAAATGAATTGCATACTCAAAAAAAAAAACATAGAAAAAATAAAGAATCAAAATACCATCAAGTATTTTGCATGTTTGTGCATTATTTACGGATCATTTGGCAACAACAGTCGATGGGCGTTGCTAATTTGCCTTTTAGAGTGTGTGGCTGAATTTTACGCTTAATTTACCATTGATAACATTACGCATACGCCACCGGATCAAATCGATAAAGATGCCTATATCACAGCTGCCAATGCGAAACACATACACACACACACACACGAACACACACACGCAGACAAGCAAACAACACCTGTTGTGTGTACTTTGTCTTTTACGAGTAATGGCCGTGCCTAAAAGCGAGCCTCGCATTTTTAGCTCAAAATACAGGACTAAGCACTTCAGACACACCCAACAACAGCAACAATAACAGGAATACCAATAATCATAACGAAATGTGAACGTCCAAAGGTGGGGCACCTCCAAAATGGCTCAAGAAGCCATTCACGTTGAAAGAACAAGCTCATTACAGTGGAACAAAAATTTCATATTCAATATATAATCGTATACTTTATTTCTATATGCTTTTCTTCTACATATATCTACAGTTACATACATATACATAACACACATTAGATACATTTAAATAGTTTTTACTTGACTTGAATTAAGTGAAAATATTTTTATGCTTAATAACTTTGCTTATATTCTGCCCTCGATTGATAAACAATAATTTGTCAGCTTTGTTGGCTCAATAATCACCAATTTAGTCGCAAAGTGTCCACCGTCTGGATTTTAGAAAGATCCAAACTGCGTGCTGCTAAAATTTTATGGTCATGAGCCTCCCCGGAATCCATTTCCTTACATCACTTGCTGAATGTGCCGCACAGGTGACGGCAAATTGATGCTGTTATTGTCAGGTGCCTCCATCTCCAGCTCCGTTTCAGTCTTTGTTGTTAGCTTTCTACGTCTCTGACATCTTTGTCGTCGCTTCTGTTGCTGTTGTTGCTTTTGGTGCTGTTGTTGTTGTAGCTTGGGTGCCAAAATGCCAAACGCTGTCAACAGTCATCGCTTAACTTCTGTCGCCCCAAAAATCCCTTGACTCCACTCCCAATCCCGCTCCTCACCCTAGTGCCTTGCAACATTGAGTGGCTGCTGTCATGTCAGGCGACCATAATCATTGGCGTTCATACATAATGGACTCATTGATATTCGCAGCAAGGCAACAAAAGCAGTAACGAAGCAACAAAACCCAAGTGGCTTTGACTTTTTCGTCGCCGCTCCTCGCTTGTCGCTCGTCTGCCGTCCAATGTCCGATGTCTGCAGTCGGCAGTCAACAGTCGGCAGTCAACAGTTCGGTTGTCGTCCGGCTCACAGATGACCCGCAGTTGGCTGAACTGGCCCGTTTATTGTCCTCGTCCGCATTGGGGTCATAACAGTAATTGCCAACAAAACGAGTGATTAACCTGACAATACATACACATACACACGCACACACATGTGTTTATATAGCGCAGAACAGTGCAACAGTGGCCATCATTGACAACGCCCACATTCCATTTGCGATTTGACCTTGTCTCCCTGTCGCCAGCTCTCAGTCCATGATGTGAACTGTGCGTCCAGCCGGTCCCCGGACATGCAGTTACCGTTGCGTCATATGCCTTTGTTGGATCCAAACAGATTCAGAGTGAGAGAGAGGGAGGAAAAGACGACGAGAGAAAGAGAGAGAGAGATACATTGATTAGAAAGCTTTGAATGCAGCGTGTATGGATCAATTGGCAATATCATTGCCCTCAATAAATGGCAAACATAGTAAATATTTGGTCAAAATGAAATTTAGATCGGATTTCTGTTGTATTCAAATACCTGTATATTAAATATCTTCAATCGGAAGTTTTTTGTTCTTTGGTTCATTGTATAAATAAATCTTTACTTTTCAAGATCATTCGATTATAATCGCTTATTAACAGCAAAAAGAAAAGAAACGATTTTAAAGACTTGAAATTTTATTATAATCAATTTAGAAACGAAAGCATGTACGCCATTCTGTTCAATACTCTCGCTTTCGTTTTAATAGCCATAAATGAGTTTTCGTTAATTAAAAGCACAAACGTTAATAAATGGAACTCAAAATCTATTTTCTATGAATCTCGTTTTAATTTAATTAATACAGTTAAATATTTTTTCATTCATAAGTGTAATATATTTATTTATATAAATAAAGGCAATGGCAAAGGTTGAAACTAATTTGATATTTATAACAAAGTAAAAGCCTTCATAATAAATATTGAACTATTTATATAAATAGGATAATAATAAGTATTTAACTATTTATATCGACATTAACATATAAATAGGATAATGATAAATATTGAACTATTAAAAAGGATAACATACAGAAAGAAGCTTTTCCATAAAAAACCTCTGTAAAGGACAGAGAATAAGAGAATAATAAAATAATTAACAACATTAACCGCTTTTGAAATAAACTCTATAACAACTAAATTTTCTAATGCTATTCATAATTTTGGCAATAGATTTTCACCAAATTCAATTGGTCGAAAGTAATGTGAGTTAACTAAATAAACAATGTATATTGCATTCAGAATTAATTGCTTTGTGCTTGCAAATTTTGCCACCAGTTTCATATTTGGCAGTAATAATGTCAACTACTCCTTGTTTGCATTGCCAAACAGTTGTTGGCTTGAATTATGTATAAATATTGCAGGATGAGAATACATTATTTCAACTACTAATTCAATTGGATAAACAACATACATATACGTGTATATTTAGTGAAAATACTTTCCATTAACTATTTAAATTGATGCGCGATTTATTTCAATTTTTCACGTCTGCATTTGAGTGGAAAAATTTCTAAACGTTGCGTTTCATTTCGCATAAAATATGCAATGCCAGCAAGTACTACGTTCTGGGTTAAAATTTGTTGTTTTAATTGCTGTGTGGCGACCACACCCGCAACACAAACCACATTCACACATATACAAATGGATACATACACAAGCACATGCACATACATACATATAAACATAGGGACACAACAGTTTGAAAAACATTGGCTAAGCACTTGATTTTTGTTGCCGTTCAATTACTTTTGAGCTTGTTTGCTTAATTTTACTTTGAGGGACTATCGAAAACGCTTCTTTCCTCTTCCACTCTCGCTTTCTCTTTCACTTTCTCCTTATTGCACTACATGTCTCTTCATGTCATGCCTCCTAGTTTTCGGTACAAACGTCAGTTAGCCAACCAGCAAATCACTCAAAGGGGATCAACATATTTGCGCCTCTATCAGAACAAATTATGGAAAAGCCAAAAGGGTGTCAAGAAACTTACTTTTTAAAGACAGCATGCTGTATGCTGCATAAAATCAAAAGTTTGCATACTTCGTACACTTCTCATTTATTCGCTGAGAAAAAAAATAAATTTTCTGATTTTTTGTTCGAGATTTATATAGAAAATTTACGTTAATTCCTTTGGTTTTGCACAGTGTATAACATACAAATGTTTGCTATGTTTTTTAGGATTTAAAGCCACTGCCACTCTCAACGGGCACAACCTAAATCCGAATGTATTTGCCGAGACTTTCTGAAATCAGCTAGCATCGATTTATTATTTTCGTCTTGCCAATAAAACGAAAGTATATGCTAATGGCTCATTTATCATTGGCTCAGTCACACACACAATCACTAATGCTTGTATTAGCCCAAGAAGCCTTTTGCTTGCAAACATATATAGCATACTTTTCAGGGCCCAACAGAAACACAACTGCAAACAAACAAACATGCGCCAACGACTAATGAAGAATGTGTGTCAACTGACATTCGAGTAGCCGTAGCCAAAGGTCACTTACCTCACCAACTGGCAATTTTCTTTTATTTATAATATATTGAAAGCCTTGCGACACGTTTTCTGCGACGCCATGGAAATTTAAAGGGGTGTAAAGTGTATGTAAAGTCCTTAAACTAGTCAAAAAGAGAACATCGTAAACAGTCCTTTGTCCTATTTACATTGTACAAAATTTTGTTAATTATTTATATGTATATATATACTTTATGGGGTCGGAGATGCTTCCTTCTGCCTGTTACATACTTTTGCAAAAAATCATTATACCCTTCTTACCCATTTTGAATGTGTTCAGGGTATAATAAAAATATATGCAACCACTATTTATATGCAGTGTGTTAATATTAATTGTGAAACCATTTTTGGTCAATCGCATCTCTTTTTTGCTTGTTGAAAGAGAACAAAATCTGCACTTGAAGTGCTATGACTAAATTTATACCTCGCTGAGCATGCTTTGGCCAACAGCTCCCCCAGCTCTGCTGCTGTCTTTAGAATTGCCTGGCAATGTTGGCTTCAATTTGAAAGCTGTGTCACATTTCGGCATTGACGCTCACTTTAAGGGCAAACCAGAATCACTTTGGACATTGAGTTGGGAATGGTTGGGTATGGTTGGTACTGAGTGCCGTTGGTGAAGCTGCAAAACTGCTGTGCTGAACTGCTGAAGTTTGGTGCTGGTCAACTTATAAGCTGGACGAAATTCAAAGCAACAACACGCTCAATGCGCATTTAAAATGGCCACATGAAGTGACTGCAGGTATCGGTGGGACTGACGGACAAATGCTTTAACAATTTTTTTTTTCAAAAGGAGAGCTCCAAAAAACAGACAGAGAGAGAGAGAGAGAGAGAGAGAGAGTGAGTGAAAGTAGCATCAGTGAAGAGAAGGCAACAATGTGTAGCGTGCTTAAAGTTTGTGCTCCATTTCCACTTAGACTAATTAACTGCGCCGTCACTTGACGCTGTTATCCATGTCGTGGACGACCGACCGCCCGCCCGCTCGCCCAGGACTTGCAACTCTAGAGCTAGCCAACTGGGCAGATGGTCAGCTGCTCAACTGGTCAAAGAGGCAGAGTCCAGTGTGCGAACCGAATGGGAGTTGAAAAGCCGTCAGTGGGATTGTTGCAGTAGTGGCTGTTGTTGGCTTTTGGCTTCAGTTGTTGTTTCTGCTGCTGCTGCTGTTGTTGTTGTTGTGGCCATACGGTAATCCGGTCATCCGGTCATCCGGTCACTCACTCGCCTGGGTGTAGCAAGACCGCAGACAGTTAGTCCCAGCAACATCATTAAAACTCTTGGCTAACTTAAGGGAAACGAAACGAAGTGCTGGATAAATTAATGGCATCCCAAAATGTGCTCGCTTAACTTTTCACTGCTCTTCCACTCTTGGTTGTGGGCATCAGCAGCATCAGCAATTGCAACTGCAACGGCAATGGCAACAGCCACAGCAACAGCAACATCAACTGTATAATAAAAAACCCCAACAAACAACAAGGATTTTTTTTTTTTTCGAAAGAGAGAGACACTTGAGAGTGATAGGAAATGAATAGCAAATGCTAGAAAGTCAAACTTTGCAAGGTTTTTTTTTTCCATTTATTTTTGGTATTTCACACCTGTAATATGCAGTAGTATTTATTGTTGTTACTTCTATTCCTATTGTTCTCAAGAATTTCTAGATGATAAAGTTAGGAAAAAATAAAATAAAATTTTACATTCATTTACTTTAAATGTTGGGTTTGAAATTGAGAAAAATGTTTTTGAAAATTTATATCTTATTTATATTATTATTTTAATATACAAATACACATACATATAGTTATATCTGTATGTATGTGAATAGTAATAAAGAGCTAACTGTAAGAGATGCAATTCGATTATCTTAAATGTCGCAGTGAAATAGCTATTTATGATATATAGCATCGAGAAATCAGCGTTTAGTTTATTGACGCAATCAGATACACTCTCGCACAAACACACACAGAGAGAGAGAAGAGGCAAAGGAAAGCTGAAAACGAAGTCAAAGTGCTATTAAATTTAAGCAACGAAGCATAACTCTCCAGCCATCCAGAGTAACTCAACTGGCCAGTTGACCAGTTGAGCAGCTCGAGCCAGTTGGTTTGAGATTGAGCTTGAGCTCCAGTTCGACATAAGAGCTACACACACACAGAGAGAAAGAGAGAGAGAGAGAGGTGCAGAAATGATGATAAGGGAGACGACGGCACGTTCTGCGTGCTGCTACTTGCCTAACTGGCTGACTGTTTGGCCTGAAGGAGAATAAGAAATGGTAAAATCAAACGCCTTTGGGCTAGTTGATGGCGTTTCTTCAATTCTACACATGTTTTGCATGCGAAACTTACCGTTTGCTCAGTCAAACAAACACGGCAACGACGACAGCAGCACCAACAACAGCAACAACAACAGCAACAACAACAGCAACAACGACAACTGTAACATGTAAACGAACACGAAAGTGAACAAGAACAAGAACGATGTTGTCTCGGTTCGTTCGTGCCGGAAGTTAAACATTTTCTCAAGCAAAATGTTTGGCATTTTTACAAAACGTACTTGGCAATTTTATTAGCCAAAGCAAAAGGCAACAGCAAAAACAACAACAACTCAACTCAGAATAAGAAGAAAAATGCAACTAGCCTTTTTCATGTGTTTTTTTTTGTGTCTTTTGGGTCGCACGCAATGCAAGGACAGCAACATCGTCAACATCGTGCAGTCAAAAACTTGAAATTTTAATTTAGCCTTCTAACTGCATCCAAAGATAAAGATACTGGCTGCTGCTGCTCCTGCTGCTGCTGCTGAGCCGAGCCGAGCCGCAAAAGTTATTCAAGCCAAAAAGGAAAAGCCCAATACAGAAATTGTTGCACGTGCGAAATGAAATTGAGGGAGCAGCAAGGCGGAAAGCATGCAGCTCTTGTGAAAATGGGTTGCCCTGACAGGCTCTGTGGCAGGTGGTTAACAGATGAATTTTCAAATGAAATTTACAATCTTTCATTTGATTTGTTTTGCTTTTAAGAACATTTTCTTAACAACAACTTCAATACACGCAGCAAAAAAGAAATATCTTAGTTGTTAAAGAAACATATTTCTAGCGTATATTACATACGACATTGACCTAACTTCAATTTTCTATATCTCTTGTGTTTACCAACCTATTTCAATTACAGATTTGTATAATTTCGTCTAAAGCTTCAAACGCCTATTTCAAGTTTTTCAAATTCAAGATTTTGTTGTTATCGATCCCATGTGTATATCGGAAACGGGAAGAGTTATCGAAAATCTAAAACAAACTTGTACTGCCAAGGGCTTAGACAAGCTTATGTTAAAAATCTGTAGTTTCTAGCTCTTACACCCTCTAAGATCGACGCGTTCATACAAACTAACGTCTATATAGATTCGGCTTGTGATGCTGATCAGAATATATATACCTTATGCGGACGAAGATGCTTCCTTCTGTCTGTTTCATTGTTTTCATTTTCAATGGGTTGAAGGCATAAAATTATGGGCTCATAAGCTTTGTCACTTTTGAACATTGTTTATTAACAATAAATTCAAAATATTTTTCAGATTTACACATTTCAAAATGTTTATGATTTTTTACGTCTTGTTTGAATCTATTTTGCCAAAAAAACGAAGACAAACATTGTCATTTCATTAACTTCCACCAGCTGTATTCAATTCTTTTTGTCGTTCAAACTTTAGTCAATTGTGTCACACCAAATCAAATGAAACTTTTATTTAGCCGAAAATAGCTATTTTAATAGGTAAGGGTACAGATGACTCCCATTTGCCAAGTGTACAGAACATTGTTGCTGCCTTCCGTCAGTTGCAGCAAAAAACAAAACAAAAACGCAACAACATATTCGCGTCGTTTTGCCATCAGTCAGACGCTCGGGTCGGGTCCATCAAAATGCAGAGTACAAATCAGTGTCAGTGCGAAATGTATGCTTCAACGTGGCGTTTTCGTCTCTTAGGTGTTGGGTTAACTTGGAGCTCTATCTGTTCTTGGGTCTCTCAGCGCTCAGGTATCTGACTTTTTAGATTCTCGCATCGGTGATGCGGACGCATCGTCAACGTCAACGTTTGCTGCAACAATTCTTTTCGACTTTTCTAAAGCACATTTTATTTTTCTTTTGCTTAACTTCCTATCTTCGTTTCTCGACTCTGCCTTTGTTTAACTCTTTTTCTTTGAAAGCCAAATAAAAATTTATTTAATTTATAAATGTGATTATAAATAAATTATCTTGAAACATAAGTAAGTTGAATTCTTCACTTACTTAATAATATTTTGGACATTTTGTACCAAATCATGTGCATGTTTGAATGTAAATTCAACAATCGATATAAATCGATTAAATTTATGGGATGTTGTAGAAATAATATATATATCTTAATATTTACAACGGCTAGTACATCCAGATATTACGGTATGAAAAAAGGAGAATGCCTTTAAGGGCAAATACTCGTAAGAGTATATGAGTATACAAAAAGTTCCCTTCGATATCCATCTCCATTATCCATAGCCACGAAGAGGGAGAGTGTGTTTGTCTTGTTTGGCTGTCTAGCGTGCTTTTGCCCATTGTCCGAATGCACTTACAGCGCAAATGGAAATCGAAAAGCAAAAAATGGCGACAGGCCGCATAAAATGTTAGTACTGTGTAGGTAATTGAAATGGCATTTACCATTAGCCATAGTCGTCGAAGGTTGGCCCAACAGCAAAACAGCAGTTACTCGAACCGTAACTGTGACTGCCTGCGTGGGGGCATCAGAAGCACAAGTTAGTTCAGTAGTTGCTAAACAAAGGCGTGGCTAAGCGTCAGGCAGCAGTTATGCCCCACCACGAAACCCAAAACTAAATAAAAATCAAAAGAACAAGGTGTGGCAAAGTCGAGGAATTGCGAAAGGGGAAGGGGCAAGGGGAAGGGGAAAGGGAATGAAACTGATTGCTGGTCACTTGAAAAAAAACAAAACCGAGGCAATAGATGTTAAAAAACCAAACTAAGAGAGATGGGGGGACAGGTAATAGACAGATGACGAGCAAGGGGCCAACATGCTACCTTAACTAAATGATTGAAAGCTTTCACTTGTTTGCGTTTTTAAGGCATGGCACACTCATAAGTCCCCCCACCTTTCTCTCGTTGCCCCCCTTTTCGAGTTCCTAGTAATTTGCATAAAGCTTTGACTTTGCTTACAACGAACGTATAAAGGCAAAGTCTCTCAATGAAAACTAATAAACTAAGCAAATGAATTGCAGCTGGAGTAGCTAACACTTAAAAAGTATTACGTGAGAAAACACTGAGAGAAAAACGTATAGAAAAATAAAGTAATATTCAAGTAAAATGTGTTTAAAATACAATTTCATTAATCTTTTTGATGGTAGTTTAAGTCTTGATTTTTTCCCAGATCAATATTTGCGTATTCATCAAAATTTATCAGTTTATCAGTTATTGTATAAAGTCGCGTTTTCAATTTGTGTGTTTTGGCTTTTGAGCCTGTTTTCCTGTGGAGGGCCTTGCTTACCCTCACCCGCTATCCCGCCAACCTTTAAAGTAAGCTACTCGACCTTATAGTTTTCTATTTCAGCCAAGTCTTTAAGTAATACGCTTGAAAATCTTTATCCACTGCAACCTATGGCATCTAACCCCACAGCTCTTTCAACAACCTTTTCTTTCTTCTACGTGCTATGGAGAAGTTTTTCCTTATGAAAAGTTGTCAGTAGTTGTCAGCCAGTGATCAGGTCTAGTAAAACGATCCTCACTGAATACAATTACAATCAATACCTAACTGTTTTTTCCTCCGACGTTAACATCGGTGGGAGAACAACGATTTGATGGCTGTTGTTGCTGTCGGTTACTGTCGCACCCCTCACTATAAATTCCAAATGAAATTTCCTTATCATTTGTTGCCGTCGTTGAGGACAACTGTTTGTCTGAGTTGGCTAGTTAGCTGACTGCAGTTTAAAGCCAATAACCTGAAATATTTGTTGTTAATTGTTTCAGGTCGGTTATTGTTATTGGGGCCGCGTGCTAAGTGTCCCCAATAGTCCCTTCCTACGTGCCCCGTTGGTTGCCTTTCCTTTTCATGACTTTCAATTTCAAAGCCATACCGCTCGCTCCACTTATTTTAGTAGTTAGAGATAGAAGGAGAATGAGCAGTGGAAATGGTAAATGGTAGATGGTAAAAGGAACACATCGTCGTCCACTTGTTTACAACGCCGGAAATTAATGGTGACACTTTATTGGCGCTCAATTGTCTTCGGCTTCTTTGCTTCTCTGACTCTGCTCTGCGTTTGTATCCATTAAATAAATTATATTGGGCATGCTAATGATGAAGGTGTCCTTGCCCTAACGTTTGACTGCGCATAAAACAGCAATAAAATTAAGTTCATTTACAAAATCGTAAGAGTTTAGTTTTTTTTTTTGCATTTTTGCTTGCTTGTTGTTCGAGTCGATAACTAACTAAATAGTATTTAATTTAATTACTGTGTGCACTTTACAGGGTATCTCTTAAGTCTAACAAATCAATGTTAGTTACTTCTATTCATTTTTTTTCGGCTGATACTTGTTTGCCAATGTCGTCGTCGTCGTCGTCGTCATCGTCATCGCGTTGTATAAAAACACGTTAACATGGCAGAGCCACATCCTGTTTCGTGCGTCCTGCGTCCGCCAATTCTTAGCCCTCGTCCTGCCGCACCCTGGCTTACACAACAACAACAACAACAGCAGCAGCAGCTACGACTAGAGACAAAAACGAAAGAAAAAAAAAGGATTGACGTGCGCATTTTAGTCACGCTGCCGTGAATTTAGCCTTTTGCCATTTTAGCTGATTGTTTTTTTGCTCCTTCTGTCCCCGGGAGGGGTTCTAGTTGTTGTTTTAGTTTTGCTTAGGGCACACGCCATGTCACCAACGCCTCATGTATGTGTAACATAATATTTTGTTTATGTTTACCCAATTTGATTATATTTATCACTATCACTAACTAAACCAGCCCATGTTCTTTTCTAGCACGGCTCACAGTTTGTTTAGTTTTAGGGGGCGTCCTATGCAAATTTGTATTTTCTATTTTTGTGTGTGCGTTGACACACACACCCACACACACAAAGTATCAAAGAAGCTTACAAACATTGTATGCGTTTACCAGATTTATTTGAAATTTACTTAAATGATGTAAGAGCTCTTGAGGCCTAGTTCAAATCGTCGCTTAACTCAGACTCTTCAAAGTCAAAATGTAAAAATCGAAAGATTGCCGAAATTTCCACATTCAAACATTTGCAATGTGGAAGAAACAAAGCTTCAAATTCCAGCTTGACTGGAAATGGAATCATTGCTTCTGCAACAATAGTATGTTGGCTTAGAGCCGAAAGAAGATTCCACAGAAACCACAAGTACGCAAATACATTCGAAGGCTGGATGAAAAGACTTACAACAGAATACAGAATGTTCTTTAAGTGTAAAAGTAAAAGAATTGCTTAACTGTTCTTGAGGGCAAAGCGTTTCACAACTATCAGTCGAATAATGTAAAGCACTTTAAGAAAGCTTTAAATACTTTAGTTATCTAGCAGATTTTATGGGACTGCATGTTAACAAATAAAAAAAGAAATATATTTATTGAGCATTTGAATTGATTTTCGTTTAACTTCAAATATTTAACGGACAAGCTGTTGTAGAAGTTTTCGCATCTACAACCTTTCAAATACAAAAAACTTTTTGTCCGTGCAATAAGAAGGAATTCAGCTAACGGCAGATGTTAAAGTTTTGGAGTGAAAGCATAAATAAATAAATCCATATAGTAAATATAGTACATATGTACGTTTATATACTCGAATAATCCAACAAGCGAAAGGAACACATCACCTTCTAATAGGTAGTAAATGGGGTCAACAAAAAATGCAGGCCACGCTAGTGTGGGTGGGTGCTTGATGGGGGGGTGGGGAGAGGTAAGAACGGAAACAGAATGAAAAATTGAATAACACAATGGAAATAAAACTTAATGGGTTGATAGGGGGGGGGTTGAAAGGTCAATGCAGTTCAATGCATATTCACAATGGCATTAAATTTAAATTAATATTGACGCTTAAGGCAAAAAAAAAAGAACACTCCAATAAAGGCGACGCCCTTCGGGTTGCCAAATAAAAGATTTTTATAAAAAAAAAAAATTCTTGTAATAAATAAACGAGTACATATACTCGTACAATTGTAGTGTGTATGTGTGTGTTTTGAAAGCAACAATTTGTCGGTTAGGACGCGAGCCTGAACAGCGACACACTCGAAAAGCGCGAGCACTTGGCGTTGCAATGACGCGAACATTTCCAAATCCATTTATTTTCATCATTGCCCGTGACTTTGCAACAATGTTTCTATACTCTGTACCCAACTAATGAGAAACTGGTATATTAGCTACCATAAACATAAGAGCTACTATAGCTTTTCTAGCGTTCACTCAATTCGCAACTGCATAATCCGTGATTTTGAATAGTTCTTTCAATAAAAGCACATTCAACTGACTCTGACTGAATGGTAAGATAGGTTTTCAAGGGTATCGGAGAGTTGAGATTGTTTAAGTAACGTTCGCATGTTATAATTGTTATTATTGTTGAAAGACCGACAACCCTTAAAAACTCTTCGCCTTTCGCTTGCTACCAGACTTGTGTCAAGGTTTTTTTTGCATGTCGACTGCGAGAGAATTTGGTTTTCATTTTACTTAATTCTGTTCATTGTAAAAGCGATTATATTTGAAATTCAATGGAATGGACTCTCAATGGTTTAGTTACCTGCACCACAACGAACCGTAAATACGCTTGAATTTTACATGGAATAAAAGAAAATTCTAAAAAAATTTATAAATATTCTCAGTTCGCTTTGGTTTCTTTATGTAATCAACAGCAACTTTTCTCAACTTTATTATAATATTATTATAAGTCAGTTAGCTGATAGGACTCTCATTGTAAGGAAGGTATACTGCACTTAGCACTGCACTTTGTGCAACGTTGGGCTTACGAAATGAGCTGCGTTTTTTAATGACTCAACATTTCTTGACTTTGATTTGAAAAACGCCGCACCACGGTGCCAAGTCACAGTTAGCGACGGCAACTGGGTTGAGTCTGGGTAAGCCAAAGGCGTTAGCTTTGGCCCCGCGTTTTTTGTCAGTTGTCAAAATAACAAAGTGCTTTTGGCCTCAGGCAACAACAACAACAATAACAGCGAATGCAACGGCAGCACTGGCACCAAAAGGCCAAAACACAAAAAACTGTCGATGAATGTTAAAGTTAACAAGTGACGGAAGTAAATTTACGGTGCAAAAAAAAAAAAATTAAAAGGCAAGTAAGCAAAAATCATTTCGAGAGTTTTCTACTATGTGGAAAAGGGAAAGTACAAAAAAATACCAATACGTTAGCTAAGCAAAGAGTTGGCTCGAAAGAAACCTTCGCCAACACAAAAGAAAAAGGACAAGAAAAGTAGAATGAACAGTTCGAGATGCCGAAAAGTAAATACTCTTGCGAAAAACAAAAATGTATATGAGAATTTATTATAATACTTTTTACATTGGTTTTGGAACAACTCATTTAAAAGTTGATTATAATAATAATAGAAATGCTGCACGCTGCATGTTTTCGAAACACGTTGCAATCTGTGTAAACATTTTACAAGGCCTTCATCACAAAGTGTATGGGAAATTATAAATGGCATTTATGCGGGTTGCATTCTAGACTATGTCTGAATTAGAATTGCATGTGTGCTAAATACATATACACAGTACTATACATACACTTGTGTGTGTGTGTGTTAAAGCCATGTAGACGATAATGCAATTTGGATGTTACTATTGTTTAAATGGTACCCCATTAAAAACTGCTTTTTGCTATTAAATTTTAACGTAAGGCTACGTTTTCATGTATTTGTGTTTTATTTTTTATTTTTATTATAATAAAATAATGTATGGCAAGTCTTACGTAACGTAACTCTCATTAAACACGCCACACCATCGATTTTATATTTATACTCAATTTATTATTTATTTTATATTAAGTATTCATATTATGATAACTAATGGGGAAAAAATAAAATCATCGATTCATTTACACTCTTAAAACCCTTTTTTAACAAAAATATAACATACAAACAATATTAAAAGTAAAACAAATTTCGAATCTCTCGAAGTTTTAACACTTGTAACGCCACATCAATTCAGCAACATAAATTCAGCATTTGTTATGAATCCAAAATTAAAGCATAATACGTTTAAATCAACATGAAAGCAACGTGAGCAACGTTTACAAGAAAGTTCTAAGTACACTGCCCTGTGGCACATCCGCTCTCAAGCTTTGTTTAATGGAACGATTTTCAAATATAATGCGAAAGTGCTGAAAATGGTGCTGGTGCTAACCAATGGTTTGTGTAATATATATTTAAAACTTGAATTGCAACAAAATCATTAATTTAGTATTTTAAATCCTATAATGAGGAAGTGTAGGAACGTTTCTCAGTCTCCATCCTTCCTTCTAGATTAATATTTCATAAATGTTAAGATTATAATAATCTGAAAAGTGCTTTAAGTACATCGGTTACGTAATCTTCATTGTAATATTGATAAGCCATTAAAAAGCATCATCCATTTACATATTTAGGGCACGCCAAACTTCAAGACCAACATAAGTAACCATTTGACATTTTATAAAGTACCATTTTGAAGGATCGTTGTCAAATATGAACGTAACGTACTTCTTCATTATATAACATACTAGGACCATCAAGAATTGGCTGCAAATGATGCATGTAACCAGTCCACCAACAAACCCTTCAAAACTTGACAGAACATCAACATCACAACAAATGCGTAAATAATCGCTCATTACAACAAATGACAAAAGGCACAACGTTGTTGCTAAATCGATGTCCTGATCGACGAACTTATACAACCATTTGTTGATCACGCTCCAAGTAGCTAAAAATATATACTTTATCTCAAACCGATGTGGCTTAGCCATGTTAATAAGAAACTACGATTTTCAAAATTTTTTTTGTTTTGTTCGTATTTATCGAAACGATCTAACGATCGTCGACAGTATAGATTGTACAAAAATCAATGCCAACTAGTTCTAAAAACAAAACCAATAAAAACTGTCTTACTTTAACTTTACTTAGGGGTACGCACTGTATTTTAAGCTTAAGTCTTACACATTCTATATTGAAAAAGTCAATTTTTGCTATTTTGATAAGCTAAGCTTTTGCGTACTCTCTATATTCGACATATATACAAATATATAGAGTATATATAGCTTAAGTTTACGTATCGACTCATTTAAGTGCGACTCCAGCTCTGGCTGTGACGATAAATTGAGTGTGAAATCAATTGACATTTTGTTTTTGTGTCTTTGCGTTTCGTTTCTTACAGTTCTGCATGCAGTTAGCTGGGAGGAATGGTGGACCTACGACGGCATATCAGGTAAGTTATCGCCAAACAAAAGCTCGTTGTTGAAACTTAACTTTCATCGTTGCATCGTTTTATACACTGCTCGAAAATTCCCATTGCGGAATAACAATTGCAAATATTCGCTCAATGTTTTTTGTTTGCTGTTGTCCGCATCGATGCGCTTGGGGCAATTTTTTCAGTAGTCATTTTATTTATTGTATTTTTGTTTTTGTTACAACCGACCACCCGTTCGAGCCCCTTCCAACCTCACCTGGCTGCGTGCTCATAAATGCCAACAACAAAGTAGATTTTAATCAAAGCTTACAGCAACAAAAGCAACAACTAGTACTCCAATAAAAACAATATAAATGCTCAGTTTCTCTCTTGTCCAGGTCTGCTAGACTAGAAGACGGATTATGCTCACACACCCAAACACAGACACAGACACAGACATTGAAAAAATAGAAGAAAACAAAACGTTGTGTTTATTATTCCATTGAAATGCAATGGAAAGAAAACAATTTTCACAACAATCTACTATTTACTTAACGAAAAAATATTATTTATTCCATTTGCACTTTAACGTCCAAACTATTATGGCAATATCGTCGTTTTAATCCAATTAACTTGATACGCAAGCTAAACACAACGAATTCTTAACAAGAAGTAATGCAATTTTGAATCCGAGTATTGCAGAATGAAATTGCGTTTGATTTCCGCCTGCAATATGAATGCATATACACATATATATGTATGTTCATTGTACATTGTCACAACTACATTATGCGCTTATCCATTTTATGGGTTGAGCTACACGCAGTAGCTTCCGTACAGTCACACAGAAAAGAGAGAGCTGCTGACGGTGTCGAATTTCATTTCACTCACCTTAATATGTATGTATGTATGAATGCATGTAAAGCCGTGCGTATTATGTACTTTTCGTACCTCGCGTGCATCTGGGATGCGCAACAATGTTTGCATGAAATAACATAGCATACTTTTTGGCATTAAAAAGTAACTGCAGCAAAAGCAAAAGCAGCAGCATCCAGTCTCTAGTTGCCGAATCTGACAAGCAGCAATTCTTTTTGTTGCTGTTGTTGTTGTTGTAAAACGATTTTACAAGCGACTGAAACTACACGCGTGAATTGTACAGAAGACAAAAATGAAGACAAAGTCTGGGCCATGACTAAAACTTGATTGTCCATTGTTTGAGTTTTAAGTTGGGAGTTTAAATCTGAGTCTGAGTCGAGGTTGGAGTCTTGAATCTTGATAAACAACCGCTGCAATCAAAACCCTCTCACACAACACACACACATTCCACACACGTCTATGTCCAGCATACTTACTCCATGTCTGAGAAGTGAAAGAAAAAAACACAAAAAAAACCGAATTTCAATGTGTCACAAGTCAGCAGAAGGCAATGTGAATGCGTCCTGGGAGATTATGGCTAGACGCCAGTCCTGTCTGCCCACCATCTCCAGTCGAAGCCAAGGAAGCTAGATAAGCATACCCACGTTCCCTAACCGTTCTTCTCCTTCCGTTCCCTTCGTGCTTTTCGTGTTCAGATGGCCCAGTCCGCCGTTCGTTTTAATCTCATTAGAGACAACGGCGACGCCATTTGCACAAGACAAATGCATAAATAAGTTCAAGTGCTTTGAATTTCGAATTGGATTTTACAGCCAAGGAAAAATAACTATGCGAACTGCAATCGACTGCCCACAGACTAGGCAATACTCTGCTCGCAGTGTTCTAGCAGAAAGAAAGCAAGAAAACTATTCAGTAAACGGTATTCCATAGATATATACTATAGATCTAAAAACTTGTCTCCTGGTCACGACAACAAAAGAATAGAGTTTAAAAAGTTAAAAAACTTCTATTTCAAGTGTATCTTTTATAGAAATTACAGAGTATCTTCAAGTCGAACACGGCCTTGACTCGTGCTCCTTAACTTTTTATACCCTGATCCCATTAAAAATGGGGAAAAAGGGTATAATGAAGTTGTGCAAAAGTATGTAACAGGCAGAAGGAAGCATCTCCGACCCCATAAAGTATATATATTCTTGATCAGCATCAACAGTCGAGTCGATATAGCCATGTCCGTCTGTCCGTCTGTCCGTCTGTCTGTCCGTATGTATGAACGCGTCGATCTCAGAGACTATAAGAGCTAGAGACTCCAGATTTGGAACTTAAGCTCGCCTAATCCCTAGGCAGTACAAGTTTGTTTCCGATTTTCGATAACTCTTCCCGTTTCCGATATACACATGGGATCGATAACAACAAAATCTTGAATTTGGAAAACTTTGAGATGCAATTTGAATTATAAAACAAAATAATGACAATCTGTGAAACTTTTATCGAAATCGGATAATAAACACCGGAGATATGGGACATTGAAGTTTTGTATGCACTATGCAGTATGCGCGTACACACACACACACATATATACTTGCACGCAGTGACTGTACGCGTAAAGTATAGGGATCAGGGTATCGTCTAGTCGGGATTTCTCGACTAGAGCCTGTGTATTTATGAAGAAGTTGAGGAAAAAAACTGAGAAAGATTTCAAAAATTTAAGATATACGTAAGTAAAGATATTTCTGGCAAAAGTGCTTAACTCAAATATACCCTGTAAATGTTGACAGATACCATTTCATCAAAACGTAAGCTAGGAATTTGAACATAATTAAGTTTCATATGCAAAATCAGATTGAAACTCAATCCGAAAACTCATCAAAATTTGTATGATGAGTATTATAGATGGAGAGGCATTAAGCTCTCTCTCTCGCGGTGGCCAATGATTTGTGAAGAGTGGGATGCTCAAACCACAAAACAAGAGTAAGAAATGCAATGGCTGGTGTAAAACACAAGCGAACACCTTTCCGTGTAAGCTCTAACAACGACGCAGTTTTTGTTGTAACACGTGTTGTCAACAAATTGCAACCAAATCCGTGCAAAACTTTGCATCTCTCTTTCTCTCTTTGGCATAAATAAATTTGCATAAGCATGGTATACTACATGAGTGCTGTCGCTGCTGCAAACTGATGCCTGATGCGAGAGTGTTGATGTCAGAGAGACAGAAAGAGAGCGAGAGAGAGAGTGCCCCGTGGGTTTGCCACTTGCAATGGGATTCAAATTGGTAAAGGAACAGTAGCAGTGGCTATATGGGAACTGCTGCTCTTAGCTACAGTTGCTTGGTTCGCTTGCCGTTTAAAGCGCATCTAATGCGGCAAAAACGAGTTTTCTTGCTCGAAATCGGAGTCGGAGTCCTGCTTGCTTACTTGCAACGTGCCCGGTGGTATAACATGATTTGAACGAGCAACGAGCCAACTAAATGCAAGTCAAATATATATATACGAACGTTGCTCGCCACACACACACACACGCGGGGAGTTTAGTATACAGCAGCATAGTACAGCAAAGAGAAAGGGTAGTCAGTATCTCAAATGTGCCCAGACGTTGGCCACTAATGTTGTTAATGGTTGCTAAAATCGTTTGGCAATTGCCTCATTGACTCGACAGCGCCAGCCCAGCCAGCAATCTTAAATGGACTTAAGCTGCAGTTGCCTCCCTTCGTTGGGGGTCAACAATCGTTTGAACGCGTGTACGTGGCATATCTATGATTGAAGCTTTTGATTGCCGCTTGCCGATATAGCCGCTAAAACGTGTTGATCCCATCTCGTGCCCCCGTTTCACAATCCTCGTTTCTCTGTACGATGCTTTTGTACGTGCGATTTTCCACATAAGCAGAAACATCGTGCTCGTGCAGCATTTTTTCTGCATTTGCTGCGGTTGCATCAAAGCGTTTTACATTTATCTTCACAGAATGACGAAACTCAACAGACAATAACTGGGATACATTTTTTTTTTTTTTTTGCTAGATTTTCCACACACAACAAACCAATAAATACGAATTTATATGAAAGCAGTTTAATATTTTATATCGAAGGTGTGAACACGAAATCTATGAAAATATTTTTGATTATTCTTACTGTTTATTGTTGATTGGGCTGCGCTAGACAGCTGAATTCTTTCCATTCATTACCGGTCAAGCCTCAGCCTGCCTTTGGTACATATGGTGTACTTACTCGTATAATCCAATATTAAGTCAATCTATAATCGACGCGTTCAAACATAGATGTTTGATCGTTTTATTAATTGTTATTTCATAAATAGTAGAATTCACAACACATTTAATAGTTAAAATCTCAGCTTCGCTTAGAAAAATAAACAGCACAGTTAGAGATGAAACTTTGAGCTAGAGATGGTACTAGCACTATATTGTAACAAGCACAGCGGAACGCGAAATACACAGCACAGTTAGAGATGAAACTTTGAGCTAGACATGGTACTAGCAAACTATTGTAACAAGCACAACGGAACGCTGGAAATAAACAAAACGTTTTTAAAAACCTGTAAGAAGTTGGTGTACAAATAAATTCTTAACAGAATAATAGTTTGCCAACTTGATTTAACACTTTATACAAATTTGATATGACTAAAGTTTCTTTAAGAGTTTTTCCATTATTAAAATATTCAACATTCACTTGAAGCGTGTGTGATGGATTATACATATACATTCACGGCAGGTACGAATATTCCGCAAGTTTCGCTCTTTTCACACAAATGGTGTTTGCTTGTGTCGTGTTAACTAAGTAAACCGCTAGAAATTAGAGCAATCAATGCGGTCTTCAAACGTAGCCTCGGAGTCTGTTGGCCAATAAAGCGAACAGAAGCCACATCTCTCTTCCCCTACTTCTACTGCAAAAATCAAACAAATCCAAAGCCAAATTTCGACCGAAAGCCAAAGCCGGAACGAAACCCAATAAAACCAACACCTATGCAGACAAACATTTTAATAGCTTTATTTAAGAGAAAAGCCCGTTGGGGTCGACTTGGTCTAGTCGTTTAGGTACACACACACACATACGCTACTGTACATATAGCAAGTTTTCATGCCAAAGTTACATAAACACTCTGTCCCTCTGACTCTCCCACTTGCATTCTATCTCTTGGCCACAACTATTTTAACAACTAGCCACTCAGCTGGTGAACATATTTTACATAGTTTGCGGTCAGCGACGGTACGAGAATTTGTGCATAAGTCTTATGACACAGACAGCACCCATTTGACACTAAGACAATTGTCGCAAATCTATTAAGAACATGTCGTCATAATAAATATTAACATACATATATATTTATTGATGCAACAAAATAACTTTACATAATCAGCCTAAACCAATGACAAGCATTTCAGCACATACATAAGTTAATTTACTTATTTATTGTTTACGTTAACATTTATTTAAGCTAGCTACTAAGAATCTCATGCAATTCAAGATTGCGTGCTGCAACGTTCTTATTAAAGATTATTTTCTAGTACCTCAATTGAAGTATATTTTAAGCACAAAGCAAATGTAATATTTGTATATGCATATAAATTTCAGGAACCACAAAATTATTTGTAAGTTCAATTGAATTCAATTTTATATTGGTGTTTATTCCCAATATGGAAAATATAGACACTAAATAGCTAAGGAATAACATGGAAATGTTATTTAAATTGTATTCTATTTATTTATTTGATTTTGCTTATACTATAAAGTTCGCTTTTAACAAAAGCCTTTGAGAAGTAGTAGAAAATTACAATTCTATTGGAATTGCGACCACAATTTAAATTTTTATTGAAATTATTATTTTGTGGGGAATGCATGGGATATGTGGTTGCTGTTAAGCCCGCGTTAAAAAGCGGAATTAATTGGAATTAAGAAACCGATAGCTTGAACTTAATAGCTAATTTGTGAATATCGAAGTAATTATAAAGCTAAGAAGCCAAAGATTATCGAATAATACAAGATAACAAAATAGAGCTCTCTTCTTCGTATTAAAAAATTTCGCAACTGAACGTTGCTTATTGGGAAAGAATGCGATGCATGAGACGCCGGTTAGTTCTGGCTATACATACATACATACATATGTAGTTCATTTGGCTGCTGTGTGACGATCACAGTTGAGATTTTAATTTTTCGACTTTTGGTTCTATCTGCTTGCTAATGCCTATCATGGAAGGGTACTATAGGCTTTATATGAACTTTGTGAAATTGTATGGCCTAACATGAGATACTTAAATATGACTTCCACCATTCATATACGAATGTATATATTGGGAAGAGGTTTAAAATAACTAAATACCAAATTGACACTAACCATAAAATTAACACATTTTGCATTCAATTACTTGTCCCTGTATAAAAACATACATTAATAATTTCATTGACATTAATTGAAGGGTATAAAAACACATTGAGCAGCGTTTGCATTTCAGCAACGACAACCATCACGTGTTGTTTGCTCTTTTGCGTTTTGCCTATTCCCGTTAGACGCAGACACATGCATACACAACAAGTAAGAAGGCTCTAGTCGAGATATCCCGACTAGACGATACCCTGATCCCTATACTTTCCGCGTACAGTCAGTGCTTGCAAGTATATGTGTGTGTGTGTGTACGCGCATACTGCATAGTGCATACAAAACTTCAATGTCCCATATCTCCGGTGTTTATTATCCGATTTCGATAAAAATTTCACAGATTGTCATTATTTTGTTTTATAATTCAAATTGCATCTCAAAGTTTTCAAAATTCAAGATTTTGTTGTTATCGATCCCATGTGTATATCGGAAACGGGAAGAGTTATCGAAAATCGGAAAGAAACTTGTACTGCCTAGGGATTAGGCGAGCTTAAGTTCCAAATCTGGAGTCTCTAGCTCTTATAGTCTCTGAGATCGACGCGTTCATACATACGGACAGACGGACAGACGGACGGACAGACGGACAGACGGACATGGCTATATCGACTCGACTGTTGATGCTGATCAAGAATATATATACTTTATAGGGTCGGAGATGCTTCCTTCTGCCTGTTACATACTTTTGCACAACTTCATTATACCCTTTTTTCCCATTTTTAATGGGATCAGGGTATAAAAAGACGGACCAAGCCCAGACGATTTGCCTTCGACACCAATGAGCATACAATCACAAACATACATATACATACTCATTGAACGGCAGCAGTAAAATTTTACAACACAAGTAAGAAGGCTCTAGTCGAGAAATCGCGACTAGACGATACCCTAATGAACCCTAGCAGCCTATACTATCTTGGCTTTTGCGACTTGGCCGTTGATACTGATCAAGAATATATTTACTTTATGGGATCGGAGAAGCTTCTTTCTGCGTGTTACATACGTTTCCACAAAACCATTACACCCTATTTCCTATTTTTGCCTGTGCCAAATACATACGACAAAGCATGAGCAGTCCACACACAATGCCAAAAAAAAACATATTCAAATATAGCGGCAGTGCGAGAAGTATAGCCTTTTACATCTTACGACAAAGTAAGAGCAGTACGGAAACGGCAGCTACATTGCAGCGCTCAACTTTTTTTTCTGTGAATAGAGGATCTTATTTCGGGTCTTGCAGTTTCGATAGTTTTTGCTAAGAAGCAACATTGACTTCGTGCCTAAGAACAGCTGGCAAACACAAAGAGAAATATTTTAAATTATCCTTTTAAAACTTTTTACTAAATTGTTTCTAAGAATTACTTTGCCCTTCTTGATATTTGAATAAAGTTTCAAACTAGGTAGCCAAATTCAACTGCTGAAATTGCGGAAAAACATAATAGCGCTAAACAACACAACTATCGATAAATATGTAAATTTGTTTGCATCAAAAGATGGTCACACTTTAAATACAATACATTGACTAACGATGCACAAACGTTTGAAAAGCCAATTACGCATTTAAATGCATTTGTCGAATTATATAGATTGTTGGCATTATTTCCTCAACGAATTATATTCCCAATTGCTTGCATTGTGTATGGAAATATCCCAATTGCGTGCATTGTGTATGGGAATATTCTCATAAGCTGCAATTCAAGTTTCACTTGCGTTTGTTAATCCAATGAAAATGGCAACTCTTTTGATAGTATGTGTAATAATAATAATAACTGTTGCTTGCAGGACCCGCGTTTTGGGGTCTTATCAATCCGGAATGGTCGCTCTGCAACAAAGGACGTCGTCAATCGCCTGTAAATTTGGAGCCGCAACGTTTGCTTTTTGATCCCAATTTGCGTCCCATACATATTGACAAGCACCGGGTAATTTGATTATACTTATTTGCATATTGTACATACATACATACCTTTCAAGCCCATGTTTACGGACATATGCTTTTCTGTATATATATATATATATATATATTGTCATTTCAACACACTATGTTCAATTTTACGTTATTTTCTTAACAGATAAGCGGCATCATCAGCAATACGGGACACAGTGTTATCTTTACGGCTGGCAACGATACGGTTGCCAATTACGATGGCATGCAGACGCCAGTGAATATATCGGGTGGTCCTCTGTCTTATCGCTATCGTTTCCATGAGATACACGTACACTACGGACTCAATGATCAGTTTGGCTCCGAGCACAGCGTCGAGGGCTACGCATTCCCAGCAGAGGTGAGTTCAACTATCAAATAGACAGACAGACAGATGGGATGAAGGGTTTGTGAATTGGTTGTCAATTTAAATTACTATATTATTAGAAACAACTATGCTTTGAGCCTACATTTAGCGTTCGACTCTTTGACATGATATGAAATGCTTGGGGACACCGTGTCACAAATTTCGTTTGCTATTTTTAGGCATGTGCCTTTTCTCCTCTTTAACAATTCAAATGTGCAATTGTGTGTGTGTGTGCAGGAAGAAATCTGTAGCTAGAGGCAACAGCTGAGGGAGTTGAGGGTTGTGTGGAAGTCAGTCGTATGTCAAGTTTACGAATCTGTCGTCGCCTCGACTTTCGTCATTTTCGTTTAGGGGTTTTTTTTTATATTTTTTGTTTCTTTCTGATTCTGTTCTGTTACATTTGATGCGGCCATTGTTATACTAACTGTGCTCTGTAACTTGTTAGCTCGCCTGCTCAAATATTTACACAGATAAACGAGCGGAAGTGTATTTGATCAGCAGTTAACGTTGTACTTGCCAAATGCCAATTTGTTGTCGTGCTGCTCCCCTCTCTCCCTCTCTCTCTCTTTTGCTCCATGTCTTGAGGTACTCGCTTGGTGGCAAAGTGCGCTTTTAAAGTATTATCATCAGAGGACAGACATAAGGCCGGACGGACTAGCTTGAAATTTGTCTTTTGTGCTTTATGGCATCATTCACACATCTTTAAAGTGAAAATACAAAGCATATCATCATTTTTAAAAACTTAAATTCAATTTTCAAATTGATATAAAGTTTAAGATAGTATAGAACTAATTTCTGAATATGTGTTATATTTAACACTGCGATAGAATAAGTTAAAAAGTATTTTGTATTGTTACGAATATTTTTGAAATTTTCCTGACCATATATAAAGCTGTATAATTAATGTGATATATTCGTAGAGTTAAAAGTCTATGAACAACTCTTATGTGTTGAATGATGTGCGTTTGTTGATTTCGGCTCGCTGTGAAAATGCCTTAAAATATTTGTACATTTATTGTATTACTTTTACATTGTTTTTTAGCTTAACCGGGCCATTTAGGCGGAGGCAACTTTCACTCAAAAAATCTACTTCTCGTTCCCACACCAGACATGGGACTCAGACACCTTATGCCTGCCTCGTTGGGACTGTCAGGCACTTCAGCTTCTGTTTCTGTTTTGTTGGCTCTGCTTTTGTTTTGTGCCTCGTCTTGTCTTGTCTGTTGTGAGTTGTCTGATTTATTTAGCCTGGGCGGCAGTTTATACACATGTGAGCTGTTTTTTTTTTCTGGCTGCTTTTGCCTGGAGGGGCAGACTCGTTCATATAAACTCACTCGTATTGCTTGTTGTTTGGCAAATATGATTTTGGTCCCTTTTTCATTCTTGATGTCAAGTTCAGAGGCGCGCACGCACACACACTCTAACACACACACACACACACACGAACATTTGTTTCGCTCAGTTGATTTGCAAGCAGTTTATTAAAAATATGTAAATATATACGAGAGCATGAAGATGGAAGGAAGGGTAAACAACAAGGTTAAAGATTAAAATGTTCTGCCATTTTGAGACGCGTTCGCGTCGCCAGCTAATTTGACGAGCCATTTTGCAGATTCAGATTCACAGATGCTGAGAGATACATGTGCTTGAGCAGCTGGCACTGATGATGGTCCTCTCAACTCTCTTTCGCTCTGCCTTGGCTCGTTTTTGTGTTAAATGATCATCATTGATTTTACTGCCCAGCCCATAACAGACAATGACCGGCAATGTCTGGCAGCGTGAAGCAAAAGCAAAAGTCTTTCATGCCATGGCATGTCAACAAATGGCAGCATATTTCTCTCAGTCATTGTCGCCCTGTCTCTTATACTCTGTCTTATTCTTCGTTTACTTCTTATTCTGCTATTTCTTGTACTCCCTCCCGGTCTAGCTACTGTTGTGGCCATATTGTGCAGCTGTTGCCAATTTGTAAGCAAGCTGCATATGCAGCCTTATTCGTCTAATTAGTAAATGCCAATGGTAATTAACTCATATTACAATAGTTGTTGCCCCAAACTTGTTGTGAATATTAACAAAACTTAATGGGCAACAATGCAAACAAAAATAAAATAAATACTTTCTTTACATATATGTTTCAGCTGTGGTAAATAAAGGCTAGATAGCCGCAAAGATGTCCACATTTTTTTTTTTAACAAAAATAACCCTGAACCCTTTAAAAATGGTATGTTATACAAAGAAGGAAGCAACTTCGATCCCATAAAGTACAGTTATTCTTGATCAGCATCAACAACCGAGTTAATATGGCCATATCCATCTGTCTGTTTGTATGTATAAACGCTTAAATCTCAGAGACTCAAGTCCATAGCATAAACTCATAACATAAGCCCTACTAAGCCCTAGTACCAGTACCAGTTTGTTTCACATATTCGATAACTCTTCCCGTTTCCGATATACACATGGAATCGTTAACAATAAAATCTAAATTTAGGTAAAATTGGTAATGTTTAAAGCTATAAACGAAATAATGACAATCTGTAAAGTTTGTATTTAAATCGGTTGAGAAACACTGGATATATGAAACATTGAAGTTAAATGATATATGCAGTAAACGCATACTCACACACATACTTACACGTACTTGCAAGCACTGACTGTACGCGTTAAGTAGGGTATACACTATATAGTATATACCCTGAATATTCGAGTCGGAGTTTTTCGACTCGAGCCTTCTTTCTTGTTTAAAGCAGTACTATTAAAAAAGTTTAGATTGTGGGTAATAGTATATTAACTTGAATAATCTCGGAAACTCTGGGTACAATAAATATTTCTTTCAACAATTACTGTATTATTTTGTCAAAAGTATGGAAAATTATTTTAAAAAAATAATAATAATCTTCTAAGATATTATAAGAAAAAAAGTTTTTGTTTTGCATTCCTTCAAAAAATTAAATGGAAACTAAACTATACAATTGATTCTATTAAGAAATGAACATTATTAAAAAGAAACACGTTTTGACTTGTTGTTTACACAAAAGTGTATTTAACAAATTCATTTTAAATCTAGCAAATTTATATTTTATTTATTTTTGCTTAATATTTCAATAAGCTACCAACACTAAACTTTAACTCTTGCAAGCTAAGAGAAATTCAAAAACATTCAATGATATTTACAACCGATTTTATTACGGACTTGTTGACATAAATATTAAACAAAAGTAACATTATATTTGAAGCCTAACAAGCAATATAGCGAGTCCAATTATGTTTGGTTTGGATTTTTTTTGCGAAACTTTTTTTTATTGTCTAGTCGCATGCAGGAATTAATCATGTGTCGACAGGGGCACATTTTGGCTATTAGATGTGGGCATTGGGGCAAATTGCGAGCTTGTTTTAATGAATTCGTAATTGGCAATTTTAATTAATCCTACGAAAATCCCGCACAAGTTGCAGCGGACATGTCTAAGCATTGTTGTCATTGGAGACCACTACGAATATCAGGCAGAATATCAGCCTACCCTAGACTACCTACGAGACCTGCCTGCCACGTGTTGGTGGGCGTGGCAATGAGTGTGGAAGGGCGGGTTTTGTTTCTACTTTAATTTCGGGCATTTTTGGCTAACAATGATTTTGTTGGTGTTTTTCATTGTGGTTTTTGTATTTGTACAACGTTATTTAATTTGCTTTATTTGTTGTGTTCGTTGTGGTAATTTAGCACTTGTCTTGTGGCTAAAATTTAATCACTTGACACACTCGACGCACCTCTCTCAGCCTCCCATGCCCCACCCCACCCCTTGTGGTATCTGCCCCGATATTGCTGCTGCTGTTTAATGGACTTCCCCCCTTTAACACTGGCTGTCTCTCTCGCTGGTTGCTGCGGTCTCCATCTATCTTTATCTCACTCGCACTCGCTCACTTCGGTTTGCCGCCCTTCATCCTTCGTTTGCAACGTGGCAACAACGTTCTCGCAATCCAAAACGACCGACGTGACCGACGGCTTAACCATTAATTTACGCGCTAACCATGAGGTACTTAAATACACAAATGTATCTGTATCTGTGCTTTCCACTTTAACGCACACACACACACACACACACACACTTGTACACACAGGGATACACTGGTATTCCAAATATTTGGCTGGTAATGAGGTCGTGTTGTAAATTTAGGTTTGATTTTCCTAACCAAAAATTTAAAGTGTTTATTTTTTGGTTCGTACGCATTTTTCATTGGCTTTTATAAGTTTTGTATAGATTCAAGGACTTGTCGCATACGTATAACAAGGATATTGACATAGAAATTATAATTTGAACAATTGACCTACATTATATTCAACTATTTAGATTGAAAAGCATGTTGACTATACTTCAACTAAAGGACTTTAAGCCAAACGAATGTACCTTGGTTCGAACCGACAGTATATCGATATCTTTTAGTTTTAAAGAAGTTCATAAATGGTTAAATTAATAAGAATTTTATAGTTTGCAAATTGGCAAGAAATATTGAAACTTTTTAAATATTTTTTGTATGAGGTTTGTCCGCAAAGTTTGCGACCTTTCTATAAATTTCTTTTTGCATTTTTATTTTCATTCTTCGAAGAATTCGTGGAAGAGCCTTAAGAGCTCTCGTCGGAATATCGAAAGCTCGCATGAGAACTTTCTTTGAGGATTGTTGTTATGTTATCAACAGCTATAACTTTTTAATGCACATTTTTTTTTATCATTATAGACCATAAAGTGGTGGTAGAACCTGATCTGATCTTTCAGTTATCGATAAGCTTCTGAAAGTTTGAAACGACTGAAGCTGCATTCGACTTTATTAAGAAATTCAACCTGCTCAACATGACTTTAATCGCCTGACAAGAAACATCAACATAGTTCATACTAGGGGAGCCCCATTAAAAAAGGCCAGCAAGGCAATTTGAAGATCTGTGAGCTCCTCATCTTTTCATATGAGCGCGTTCTAAAACGCCAGCAAAACGGAACAGTTGCGAAATTTTGCTGCTTTTGCTGCTTTTGCTTAAGCTCTTGCTCTCTGGGAGCTGTTGTTGTTGTTGCTGGCAATTGTCCTTCCTGTTTGTGAAGCGCATAATTAGCAGCAAGTGCTGGCGCCATCAGTACTTCAGCGCGCACAGACACACACACACGCACACACATACAGTGGCAAGCACACACATGGTTGCACAGAGCGCTGCAGTTAACGGGACTATGTCCGGTAGCATCTGACAAGTCTGGCAACACTGCAGACGACTAACCTAATGTCTGCCTGCCTACCAGCTATCCTGTCTGCATGTCCATGTGTATGTGTGTGTATGTGTGCGTGTGTGTGTGTATTAGTGTTAGTGTTAGTAATAGACACAATGTCCCCATGTGCGTTGTTAGGCTAATTTGCTTCATTTGTCTAGAAAACTGACTGACAAGCCTCTAACACTAACAAACACATAATAGGACTAGTAGCAATGGATTCATGGCTAGGTGGCTAACTGTTGACATGCGGCCATGTTTTTAGGCCTAGTCCCGAACACGGTCACCCCGCATTGCATACCAGAAAGCGTGTCCGGTCAACGCAACCCAAAAGCCAGAGTAAAACCAGCAAGAATATCATGCAACCGCCCACCAAATAAACCCGAATGGTTTAGCATTTGCCTAAACTAGACACAGTGGGCGTGATAGCTACCAAGCATAAGCAAACACTTTAAGCTCTCAGTCTAATTAAAGAGGTTTTTAATTAAATATATATTATATAATAATATAACATAATACATTTGAGAGCAAAACATGAAGAGCAAACGATTCTAAGGTTACACAAATACCAAATAAATTGTGTTTAAGTTAATCAATATGTAAAATATAAAACTATTGAAATCTTTATAAAACTGTGAAACAAAAAACACTTCAAATAATACAATTTAAATATTGTAGCAATACACAACTATTTATACCCTGCGACTATAAAGTATGTAACAGGCAGAAGTAAGCATCTCCGACCCCATAAAGTATATATATTCTTGATCAGAATCAACAGCCGAGTCGATACATCCGTCTTTCCGTCCATATGTATGAACGCGTAATTCTCAGAGCTAGAGACTGCAGATTGGGAAAAACCAGAGATATGGAACATTGAAGTAAAGTATGCAGTATATGCGTACACATACACACACATACTTGCAAGCACTGACAGTACGCGTTAAGTATAGGGTTCAGGGTATCGTCTAGTCGGGATTTCTCGGCTGGAGCCTTCGTACTATTTTCAAACTAGCTTTTAGCTATTAAACTTGATAAGAATTTGAGTTTAACTTGATTTTGACATGATTTGTAATCATTTTATTACAACCCAACTGCATATAGTAGTAGATATATATATAATATATTGTAACAAGATTTAAATTAAAGTTAAAAAGTTGTTTAGATTAAGATTTTATACATTACAATGCATGCTAACTCATAAGAACTGTTAAACGAACATTCGCCTAGGGCTGTCAGAGTATTTGATTTCATTTTTAATTCTGAATAAGGTATTGGCAACCACTGTTTGTGAGACGTTGGGTGAAGGCAAAGTTTGTAGCTGGCTCTACACTGCTTTTGTTGCTTTGGCTGTTGGCCATGGCCAGAACAGAATAGAACAGAATAGAGCAGACCAGACCAAACCAAAACAAACCAAAACGGACCCAACCAACCCAAGCCTGCAATCCATGCAGTGAAAACATGTGTAATTGATCTGATTAAGTTGCCTTTTCTCTGCGCCTGCCTCTAACTCTGTCTCTGTGTATCTGATTGTGTGTGCGTGTGTGTGTGTGCGATGTGGTAAGAAACATGCCGAAAGCCTGCTGCGTGTCCGTTTGTGTGTGTGTGTGTGAGAGAGTTTGTATGGCCTTCTCCTTACAAACAAACAAACAAACAAGCAAACAAACGGGAATCCCAAATGGGAGTGGGTCTGGGCTAGGGCTAGGGCTTAGCGGTTGGGCGGAACTGGTTAGGACTGTGTTCTTGTCCGGCTATTTGCTGGTACTTGCTGTTGCCCCTCCGTGTTTATTTGCTGCTGCCGCACGCTTTGCTGTTTAATGAAACGAAACGAAAGTATAACATTTTAGTTTGTGGCCCAGGTAAATATTGCATAATTGTATACGCACACAATGCTGGGTATAAAGAAACATAAAAAAAAAGTATTTGGATTTTTCTTAATACTTCAATTTGTGGCCTGTTAGCAACATGAACCTAGCAATATATATAAATTGTGTTCTCGTATTAAATTACCTTAAACAAATTAATCGTATGATATCGATTTAGAGAGATGCATGGATTTATTAATTTGGTTGAGCTCATTATTTGTACTATTTATACTAAAATCCTTTGTCTTGGGTAATCTAATATCCAAGTCCTTGGAAACCAAATCAACAACTTTGAATACAATGACTGTCGTCAGTTGGCGCTTTAAATGCTTCAATCTCCAAACTAATCTAAGAATATTTATATGTTTAAATGCGTGATGTGATTTTGATAAGTAATTCATTTCAAAAGTGAAAGTGAGACTGCCACTGCCACTAACAGTTGTAGCACCTGGCAAGCTAGAGAATTCAATGTTATACTATATAGTATATATAGAACTATATATAGAGAGCTTGTACTCTTTTACTCGTACTTATACAACTTGTGCTGCAATTTGCTCGTCAAAATTTCATTTGCATTTATGGTTTCTGCCTCGGCTCTTTTATTTGCATGCGCTTCTTTGTGCGACGACTCAGCACTCAACAACTTTAGAAATTTTAATTTAATTTAATTTAATTTCTATTTGCCTTTTACTGGGTACACATTAAAAATGCAGCATGTAGTTTTAATATTTAAATGCGTAACTGTTTTTTTTCTTTCTCTCTTCTTTCTTTCAATACTACCTCGTCTGTTCGGAACTCCCGTATACCCTGTACTCGTTACCTAAGAACTTGCTTTCGAATGTATTCTCCTTTTATTATTATTATTATTTGCCTTTTTTTTGTCCTTGGTGTTGGGGATCTTCAAGCCAAGATCTTTACGAATAAGTATCCCTACTTAGTTAAGAAGTTATAGTATTAAAAAGTCAGCACAGTGTGTGTTTAAGTCGAGAACTAACATTTTCCATTTGACTATTGTCTGCGGCGCTTCCTTTCACTTTGTGAGTGTGGTCAACCAGTAAATGGCGCATTCACATTCACATTTACATTCTCGCATTCACCCGCAGCTAAATCCCTTTAAATCCAGACGTGGGAAAAACAAGGAAGACGGGCTAGACAGTTTTCAAAATCTAGCAGCTTTATGATATTAAATATAGAAAACCAACAACACTATCAGCGAATATACAAGAATTTTTCGAGTGTTACATATTAAGTTTAGAAAATATAGTTTAAAGTGTGTTTCTGTTTGTGTTTTTCTTAACTTGAACAGTGTCCTGTCCCCCACCAATGTGTCCTTAGAAATAATATTTGTTTTTTCAGGCTGATCTGATATCGTGTTAGTGTGTGTGTGTTGGTGTATTTGTCTGCATTTTGTTGTTGATTGTTGCGATTATTTTGTTGCAATTTATGCGAAACAAGAGCGAGCTTTCACCTCTCTCGCTCTCTCTCTCTTTCTGTCATTCTATCACTGCTGTCACTTGAGCCACAAACACCTCCCCCGTCTACTATTACCAGTGTCCGTACTGGCTAGAAATCTCTGGCAACAGCCTTGCCTTGCTGCCTGACTGTGCAAACAAGAGGAACACGTTGTCGGCGCTTTGTATGCATTTGGGCTTAAATTGAGCAACAATAAAGTTGGCCACAAAAACAAATGGAATGCATACCCACTCACACACACATAGAGAAAGAGAGGCAGGATACCCTTCTCACTAAGCCACAGACACAAACAACTCGTACAACTTAAGCCTTACTCATGCTCTCTTCTTCTCTCTTTTAGATACAAATATTCGGCTATAATTCACAGCTTTATGCAAATTTCTCAGACGCCTTAAACCGTGCACAGGGCATCGTTGGTGTCTCCGTATTACTACAGGTGAGCTTCTCATACGTAACAAAAAGGAATATCTAGAGTATTTACAATCGTACCTCTCTCTATCTCTTTTTAAGCTGGGCGATCTCTCGAATCCGGAACTGCGAATGCTCACCGATCAACTGGATCGCATTCGTTATGGTGGCGATGAAGTCTTCGTTAAGCGACTCTCTATACGCGGACTTATGCCCGATACGGATCACTTTATGACCTATGATGGCTCGACAACAGCCCCGGCTTGCCACGAGACAGTCACCTGGGTGGTACTCAATAAACCCATCTATATAACAAAGCAACAGGTGAGTCCATTACAAACAATCTGTCTCAGACAACCAAAAAGCCAAACATGCAATTCCTCTCAAGGTATTCGTTGTCCAAACCATGCGAGTAAAGTCAGAAAAATAAGTATTTAATCAGAAAAGAAATTACTTAACAGTCCTAAAAAAATATCAATAAACTTATTTAACATTTTTAGTTTTAAGATTAGATCATTGATTATCTTCAGATGAATCTTAAGAGTTCTAATCCATTTCATTTCTAATACTAAATTGTGGGCATTTGCATTCTCTCATTGTCTTTGAAGTCTGGTGTGATGAGTTGTTTTTTTATTTATTAGCTAATTTCATTTAAGTTTTAAATGAAGTTTTCCTTGGGAACAACACTAATAACAGCAAAAAAAAGTGACAGCAACAATAAATGAAAGCGATGACCACTTTTGTCTGTGTGCTTGCCTCTTACTGGGCGCATACAAAAAAAAGACAGCATACAAAATGTAACGCAAATGTTTATTAAGTGCAGCGCTGTAATAAAGACGCCAACATGCACGGCCATCACGCCAGAAGAGCGGTGAGACTCGACGTGTGTGTGAGAAAGAAGAGGAGGAGTGGAGTCTTAAATAAGGCCGGCAGCGGCGATGGCGGCATACGTGTAAACAAAGTAAATGGTGAGTGCTGGGCACAAACGAAACGAACACAGGGAAAGAGAGAGAGAATGAGAGGCGAGAGAAGCGTGGCCACACATATGCACATGGCTGCATCTACAAACATAGCAGAAGAAGGAGGAGGAGGAAGGGAATGCTACACAGCCAGCAGCCAGCCGAGTTAGACTCATAAAAACTTCAACAAGCGCAATGGCACCCATGAGAGCCCATGGTTACAACTTGTGGCAACACAGGCAAGCTCCCAGACAGAAGCAGTAGCAGATCAGGGATGAGGATGCGGATGCGGATGTGGATGTGGAGAAGATGAGGAGAAATTGCCAGCCAGACATTGCAACGGCAATGTAATTTAGTGCTTGACGGTAACGCGGCTGCACCTTACTAGCAAAACATAATTTACCAAATTAAAGTAACACTCGGAAAATGTGAGAAACGCTGCAAATAAAACAAAAAAAAAAAGAAAGGAGACAGGAAAGCGACAGCAACCGATACAGAACTAGTGGCAGGGAGTGAAGATAGACGGGGTAGGAATAAACCAATGAGACAGCTAAACCGAAATCGCAATTATCCCATTAACGTTTGCTTTTCTTCTTTCTCACTTCGAACACAAGGGAATCGAGCAATCGAGTCGCCTTCAGCTTGGTTTGCCACATTAAAAATACATATCGACAGTTACAACTATACAAAACACACTGATTGACTGGCAGAACGACAGCACAGGCTAGCTATAATTAGAGTTCGTAAGTGTTCTAAATTTGTCAGGAAATTGAAGGAGACCATGCGAATCAATGCATTGAGTTGTTTGAGTGCGAAAAGAGGAAAAAAAGCCTGAAGAAATGAATTAATTATGCTGTTGTTATGATTGTTAGCTGTTTGCTTTTGACCGCCGTATCCAATTACCAAAAGACACAACAAAAACCCAAACCGCACGGAAAACAAGAGTAATGTGATAATCTCAACAAAACCAAATGCAAAACAGTTGTAATTGTAGTTAGTTTTGTTTTATTTTTTCTGTGGCTTCAACTGCAACTCGAAAACTTGTGATTTATCACATACTGTTTTGACTTTGTGCAATGAAAATGGCAAGAAACAGCCGTAAGTCAGAAATCCGGTAAAGCTATTATTAGATTTGTTTTCACGACGTTAACGAGCGCCAAACTTCCTACCGCCCCTGGCTTTAATGTTTTAACAAACAACAACTTCTGGTTGTCATTAAGTTATGCCAAAAAGAGTGTTTAGATCTAGTGCAAATACATATAATTGTCTTGCGGTCTTTAAGGAGCATGAGTATCGTCTGTTATACTCAAATTGCATATCGTACAAATGACAATGTTTTGGGCCTTTTACTACTAAGGCTACTCAATGTCTGTCTACCTTGGGTCGACACTTTGCACTCATTTTTAGTTAACTCCCTCGACACGATTCCAGCTGGGTGGCTGGTTGGCTGGCTGGCTGGCTGTTTCCACACATAACTTAATTTCCACTTGAGCGGACAGCGGCAGGACAAAAGGGCGGAACGTTTGTGGAAACTGTGAATGGGCCCTGCTGGCTTCTTCGTCACGTCACGCCATTGAAACCGCTTTTGACGGAAGTCAATTGATAAACAGATTGTGTAGATTAAGTGGTATTGACTCGTCGCCTTCGACGTTTCCCGGCTTCTCTTATTCCTTTTATTGTTGTGATACTCCTGGTTGTTGTCGCCTCAAGCGTTCTTTGAGTGAGTTGTGAATTGAACTTGTTGACTTACTTCATTATTATTAGATTTTTGCATCCATTAACAAGTAGGAAGTTCCATGAACATAGTTGTGGCTGCTTGGCTTACTGGCATATACCCTGTAATCGAGTATTGTTGCATTTTTTTATTGTTTATTTTAATCGATTCTCTTCAATATTATATTTGTAGTTGCACGCACTGCGACGGTTAATGCAAGGCAGTCCCGACCATCCAAAGGCGCCCCTAGGCAACAACTATCGTCCGCCACAGCCGCTGCTGCATCGAGCCATACGCACAAATATTGACTTCAAGACGACGAAGACGAACAGCAAGGCCGCTTGCCCAACCATGTATCGCGAGGTCTACTACAAAGGTAAGTCAAACAGTATCCCAACAACCTCAACATAATTAGCTGCTTAACATCGTTTGTTGTTTGACGTTGGGTAAATGTAAATGTGTGCAGTTGCAATTCGAGTTTGAATTCGAAGATTAATCAATACGCCTCTTACATAACTGCTTCTTGAACCTGAACCCTTCCCTAGATAATCTCAATTAAATACAGAATGTTCTCTTTCGTTTAATGCAGCGACCAGTTGGAAACAGAACTAGAAGTCAATGCCAGAAACGGAGAACGTGCAATATAAAACGTAAAACGTAAGACATGAGTAGCGTGTGGCGTGTGGCGGGTGGCGTGTGGCGTGCAACAGGAGCTTCCACTAAACATATATATAAATAAAGTTATATTGAGCGACACAGTCAAAGCAAGAGGCAGAGAGAGAAATGGGAAATAAATGAGAATAACCCGGCACAGCATGGCCAAATGGCATTTAAAAAAACAAAATATAAACATACACATATATATACATATATATATAGGGAGTACATACGCACATAAATAATAATAGTAATAATAATAAAAAAAAGAGCCCTCTAAATTATAAACTAGAATTTAATGTGAATATCTGTTTTTTTATTATTGTATCATGCCTAAAAAAAAGCCTGTGTAAATGTAGATTTTTTTTTTTTTTTTTGCGTAGTTCTAAAAAACAAAACAATAAATATCAACATGGCGTATGCATAATGTGTAAGTAAGATAACGACAAATAGTAATATTAATCAAAAATAAAAAAATGGCGAAAACGTTACGTATAGTGTGTGTTATGCGTGGCACAGTGAGGTTTTCGTAACAATAATAAGATCAAACAAATAGTTAAATATTAAACTGTAGCATTAATTAAATATCAATTGAAAAAAAAAATAAAAAATGTAACCATCGACACCAGAAAAGATGTCAACTAGTGAATGTTACTTATATACTATATTATAGTAAACGCATTATGCAAGACCCACCCGTGCTATATACTGTATTTAAAAAAAAATAAAATAATAATAATATTTATATATATATAAACATATATGTTTGACAAACTTATATACGTACCAATAACAATTTGTATAGAGTGTAACCATCAATTGAATTTGAAAGAAAGTTAAAATGTAGTATTGGCCTAGAACTAGTACGATTACGATTGCAATTAAAAAAATATCGAAGAATTGTTTTGTATTAAGCTGCAAATTAAAAATCAAAAATAAATCTGCTTTGAAAATATATCACAAAACATAATAATTTTATTTAAATTTGATATTGTAACATTATAATTTAATTAAATTGTTTAAAATAACTTTAAAAAAATGATTTCGAAGTGAAAGTTAAAATCTTTTCAATACGTATTTAAATTATTTATATGTTTATGTTCTTGCTAACGTGCAATAATACTTTCACCAACTATTTAAGCGTCGGTTCTCGTGTAGTCTTTTGCATAATATTTCGCAAATTGTATTTGCAATAAAATTTAATGCAATACAATCGTCATGCATATGCCGCAGACGCGTGCATTTCGCATTTAAAATGCATTTGACCGCAGCGAGCAGCAGCAGCATCAACTCATACCCACCACCTATTCCCAGTGGCGTTACCCCGCACCTTATCAGTGCGCTGATACTGTCCTTGTCAGCGGTGCGGCCTCATGTTCCATTTGGCATCCTGAACGCCCCGCTTATCGAACATAAAATGCAACATGAAACCACAAAATCTGTTGTGGTTATTTAAAATCACGTTTAAATAGTCGTAGTGCTGCAGTCTGAAATATAAACTTTTATGGCCAAAAGGGAAATTATTACGTTGTGTGTGTGTGTACAACGTAGTACAATAAGCGGCAGAGCGACGCGTCGCTTGGGACATGGTTTGAAAAATAGCCCCCAAACCAACAACACAGGTTTTTATTATCGTTGGATGTGAATGAAAATGAGAGTACGCCTGCGTTCGCCAAATCACATAATAATTTGTATAAATATTTGCATTAATTTTGCAGGCTGACTAAAGTTTTTTTCTCTTTTTTTTTGGAAAACTTCAGTGCGCTAGGGATTTGGCTTTAAAAATTATGACTTAAATGAATACATTTTAAATAGAATTTTATTTATGTGCCCACCATTATATATATATATTGCATGTATGCACTTTTATATTATAGCCATCCTTTTAAATACTAGCATTAACCAGACGTTGTTGTTGGCTGACTTGCAATCAATCAAATGACAGACAGCAACTGGACAAATACACACCGAGTGCTACTGCGAGTGATTTGCGGCAAACTGTACACACGCACAACTGGCTGGCACTATCAGCCTGAATACCATTCAGCTGACCCTTGACCATTCCATTGCCCAATATTGACTTGACATTTAGTTCCGCTATTACGAAAAATGTGTGCAGTGTGCCATTTTATTTGTTATTTATTTGCAAAGCAAAACTCAACTAATCCTCAGGAAGTTGCATTTATGATCAATACAATGCTTTTTTTATATATATATTTTTTTTTTTTTGTTGAACCAATAAAGAATATAAAGCATTTAACCTACAGTCAAAAAAACAAATTGTTGAAATTGGTTAAATGAAACTTTTCGATATCATATATATGTATGTGTATGGAAAAATAGGTTCAAATAAAATAGTATTTAAAACTACAACCATACAACAATTATTATAATATAGTTTCAAATATAAGAATGTATTGAGTTTCTAAACTTAAAGTCCCACTCTTTTAAGCGCCACAATAATGTGTTTTTGTACCATTAAAAAAACAAAAAAAGTATTTTTTGCTCATGCTTTTTTCAAGGGTAATTTACAACTTAGTACTCTCTGTTTCAAACAGAAATATTTCTTTATCTATTTGTCTCTTGTTCGGTTGTGGTATTCTGCCTTGTGTTACTTTTAATATTCAGGCGACGTTATCATCGCCGTGTCCAGACGTGCCAAAGAGGGCGTGCTCCTGGCAGATGATAGCAGCTGTCCATCGATCAAGGCAGATGACACCCGTTAGGGCCAATTCGACACAAATGACAAATTCGTGCATATTTATTACATGGATTTATTACATTTATTCAAAACGAGCAGCAAAAACAAAAGTTAGCTGTCCTTTGATATCGACCAAACGTCAGGAAAGCAGCAAACATATTCGTCGATTCGTTTTGGGATACCCTGTTATTATATATATTGCTCAATCATTTAAAATTTAAATTATTTTTTGACGAAATTACGACTTTTTTAAAGTTTTTATAACACTGTAAGTTAATTGGTTTCAAATAAGCTTTTAATCACATTTTTGGAGTATAATGACGTCTCGCCATGTTTATAACATATTTGATTATTGTTTGCTTAAAATACATCTTATATTTAATAGATTTGATTTTGAATTTGAGCATTCAAATTAATGTCATTCTGTATATTTCTGTCCTGTCCTGAACGGAGGTATGGAATATTCACACATTGCGCCCCATCCAACTGTTTATGCACTGCACATTGCGATAGCAGCTAAAGCTGCCAACAACTGTTCCAGTCTGTCCATCAAAAAGTCCTTTATCCACTTGTCAACTTGTTTGCCCCTGCCCCCAAAGGCAACCTGCTCCATTTCGATTTTCAGTCGAGGCAAATACTAATTAAATTATGTAAATCGTGTCGAATTGAATTGAACATATTTTGGTGCAGTTCATAAATTTTCTGGTTAAATTGTCAAAATGCAAAACGTTCTCAGTGCCTGTGTGTGTGTGTTAGTGTGTGTGTGAGGGTGTCTGTGCAATAAACGTACAGTGTTGTGGTCAGTATCTAAATCATATTACAATAAAATGCAAAGCACAGCAACAGCAGCGACACGCTTAATTATGACATCATTAATTTTTAATAATGACAATTTTGCGACAATAAATCACTTAACTAATACAATTGCACGATACGTTGCACACAGAAGAACAGTGGCTGCGTGCAGTTATGGTACACATGTAGTATGTAAAAAAAAAGTACCATCAGCTTGCATGAAGTTAGTGAACTTTAACAATGTGTGAATTTAATGTGTGTGTGTGTGTATGTGTGTTTGTGTACTGCATAAGCAAATAAACAGATTGACTCTTCTGTCATTGAGTGATGGCATATACACACACATACCGATGTGTGTGTGTGTGTTTGTGTGTGGGTCCTTGGTGTCCTGGGTTTTGGGATTGCGATGTGCGCGTGCATGGATGAATTTAATTAATCTCGCTACCGTCAGTTGCACACAATTGCAATTAACTTGCAACACTCGCATAATTACAGGCGACCTCATGTTTTGCTACTTATCAGTATCAACATTGACCAGCGACAGCAACAGCAGCAGCAGTACCACCACCAACAACAATATGCGACAGGCTTCCCACTGACAGCATGCAGAATGAGTCAACGATGTACAACGTACGTGTGTGTGTGGCTCATTGGTCATTTGGTTGCTGCTCGGTCGGTGTTAGCGGTTCCTGGTTGCCCTCGACATCGTTGTTGTTGCTGTTTCCCCTCCTCCTGTTGATGTTGTTGTTGTCGTATATTAGCCAACGACTGATTGCAAATATTGCTGCTGTTGCAGCTGCGGCTGAAAATAGACAGCACAGTACAGGTTGTTGTTATTGTTGTCATTCATATCGTTAAGCTCAAAACGCATAGTCATGAAAGGTATATTGAAATACTGTACCATAAGCTGTTATTACCAATGTTTTTAAAAATAAGCAATAATAATAAAAATAATATATCCATAGGATATTAGCGACGCTTTAAGCGATCTTTACTTTATATCAATGCCCTTCTCTATTATCGCAGTCGCAATCAGCTAGAGATTAGTTCTACCAGCTATCGATGGTAAAGAAACTTTCTGACACAGTTAAACTTTTACTCTTGAAATAATTGAGATCAACGTTCCAATTCCATTTTATTTCTCAACGCTAAGAATCTGCCTCTAGACTTTTTCCACCCTTAATCGAGATTATGCAAAACGAATATTAAATTCCAATTAATTGCACAAACTTGAAAAAATTGTTTATTGGGCAAATTAGAACAGAGTTTAAGGGATTTTGCTCCGAAGAAGTCGAATCTGAATCTGTATTGGCTTATCTTTTTTCAGGTTCAACAAGTTATATCGGGCGGTCTTAAACTGGGATTTGCGCCAACAAAAGTCATATTACAAAATGGCTATCGGTTTTGTTATTATTAACAAAATATATTTCATGTTTCGTTAATTTTGTAAGCATATTTTATAGGAATAATGCATGATATATACCAAAATATCAGTTTAATTGGGATGATAGAAAAATAAACCCAAATGCAAAAATGCATTGAAAATTACCAGTGTAAAATCGTGACAAGTCCACCACATTTTTAGATTGATAGCAAGTAAAAGTCGATAATAGTTTATTTTAGGCCAAGCATTTCAGTTTGACTCTAAACTCTTGCTTAAAAAAGCTTATTCTGCAAATTATCAACTTTATTTTTTCAACAGTTCTATATTTTCGGCATATTGCTTATATCTTTAATTATCTTCTACTTGTACAGTATTTTGAATTATCTTAAAATTTCAATTATTTGGAGGATCGAAAACAAATAAAACATTTCTTATAAATTTATAAAGCTAATTATTAATACCAAAATGTTTTCTAAAAATTTCTGTTACCAAGGAATAAGTTCCAAACGAAATTCATATTTCGTTTGAGTAGTTTTATAATATCATGCGTTCTTTATTGATACATCAGGCAAGCGATAGCCCAATGTTATACATCGATATACGCACATCGCAATATCGTACCGCTTACGTTTAACATGTGTGGTCACTACCATATTTCTCCCCCCGTTTGATGACTATTTATCTACAAATGTGATGTTTTTATACAGTTTCTACAAAAAAAAAAATAATAATAAAATTCTTTGCCATTTTTTTCAGTATAGTATAGGTGTAATAATGTAAACTTATGTATTTAAATTATATTTTCGCCTACTGGTGTTTAAGCCCGGGGTATTTAGTTGGTTTATCAGTGCTTGTCAATCGAGATGTATGCATTAATTTCTGCACGGCACAAAGCTCAACCTTGCGGTTTGAACCACCTGCCATCAGCTCCACATACCGCACCACCCCCACTCCTCTTACTGGTTGATTTCACTGTATGTTCATGTGTCTGCCTGCCGCCGCCGTCGTCGTCGTTGGCGTTGCGGCTGTTGTCGCTACATCTGCAAATTAACATTTTGTAAAGCGTTTCGGTTGGCGCTGTGTTTTCATTTCACACTTTGCTGCCGCCAATGCAACTGCTGCAAATGGTGCAAATGGTGTGTCTGACATGCATTTCACACCACAAGCAACACCGGATGATGCGTCGCAGTCCGCGGCTCAGTCGCCGTTGCCATCGGCGTCGATGTGCCAAATTGTTGTATTTGCTCTTGCTTGTCAAATCAAATATTTGCTGCACATGGCGCATGGACAAAGACCATTTGGCTTCGACAGAGGGATGGAGCATGAGATAGAGGAACGGGTTGCCCTCTGGATCCGTTTACCTTTCAATTTATACAACGTTTATGTGTTTATATATCTAACAAGATACAAATGTATTTTAAAAACCCTGGCAATAAAACAAGACGAATTTGTCAATTGGGAATTGGCTTAAATGGTTTAAAAAGAGCAAATCAATTTTTCGTTTTTATACATATGCACATATTTATTTACATACATATGTGTAGCATGAACCGGTTAAATGTTTTAATTTGGGCTGTTGCTGCAATCGAACCGAAATATAAAGACTTACCCGGACATAAACTATACCCCATCCATGTCCGTAAACATTATATTTCTTAAACGTTTCATTTATTATAAAAACAGAGAAAACATATACATGTATTGTAACGTTTCAATTTACACTAAAGATTATATTTTTGAAACTGCGTTGCGTTTTAGCTTTTCGAGTTTTATTTTGCAAAGATTTCTACTTTAGTAGAATTAAAAATATTCGAGCACGCCAACAATTCACAAACGCAGAAAAAGCAATCCTGTCAACATTCAAACAGATCCAAAAATAAACAAATTTAAGATGAAAGCGCTAAACAACAAGTCATTAAGCTCAGCGGAAATACGAAAAAAGTGCTTGAATGTCAATAAGAAGTAATGAATCCAATACAAAGAAAATTGCAATAGTTTATTTTCAAATTTTTTTAGATATACATTCATACCACAAATCAACTTAAAATAATTATAGTATAGAAAAAATTGATTGTATAAACAACAATACTATACCGATTAAAAAAATAGTTGGGAAATTTGTTCGTTTTAATGAAATGAAATAAAATCATTTCAAAAACGTGTCTTGAAGAATTGTTTGTTCTCCAAAAACCGAATCGCTTATTAAGTTGCAAGCTTGTTGTCAGGAAAAAAAAAACATAAAAAACAACTAAATAATATGCTTTGTATGTTTAAAGTTTTAAGGTTTAAAGTAAAGTAGAATAATAATTATTAATAATAAGGAACAGAAAATGTTTGTATTTATATATACATATATGGGAATTGTAACTGTAACTCAAAAAGTAAAAAAGAAAATCGCTTTTACGTTTGTTATGCGTTTAATTCATATAGTGCTATAATATACTTATAAACATGTGTAAAAAGATTTGAACCAAATCATATACGAGAAGCAAACAAATAAAAATATACTATATGTATGTATAAGCCCATACAAAATTACTATAATAACATTGTCTTATTTATTTATTCACATCTTTTGCGCCAGCACGCATTCATGAAACAATGATCTACTTCCACTTGCTAGAATTCACATTATTTGTTATAAAGGACTTTTAAGATGAAATGCAAACTGATTTCTGGAAACCGCTACTTTTTAATTCATAAGCTTTTGGGTTTTCCCAACAATCTTATTCTTTGTATTCAAGTTTACTTAATTAACTGAACTCAAAGGCTCTACATTAAGGGCTCTGTTTCCGAAGCGGTTCAGGTCAATTCTTGTGTTTCACAAGGAAGTCTCCTTGGACCGTTATTATTAATACTATTGAAGTAAATACATTGAATTCAATGCAGTAAATGTAATGTTATGTATTTTTATAGACGAATACCCTTTTTTAAAAACTATATATATATTCCTGATGAAATACCACTTGATCATATTGAATGGGTTGATTTTGGACCCAAAGCTTAAGTTTAAGAAGCATATCTCTTCGATTGCAAATCGAGCATCAGGTGCCTTGGGGTATCCCTTGATATCAAAAATACAGAATTCATCAGGATAAAATAGAATCGGTGCAAAAACAATTTCTACTCTTTGCACTCAGTGGTCTTAACTGGGATAGTAATATTAACTTACCTTCTTACCATAGTAGACTCTTACTAATAAATCTTCCTTCTCTTACTGATCGTAAAACAATGCTAGGAATAAACAGATTTTTTCTGAATTAATCAACCAAATTAGCTTTGCAGTGCCGATCAGAAATACTCAATTTATTAACTATAGTTAAGTAAATTTAAGCATGTTACTCTTACTATGCTATCCATAACCTTTTTCGGGTCTTCTGTGTTTTTTGTAACGATCTTTCATTATACATAGTGCCACTCCTACTTGCTTTCTAAAAAAACTAGTCTTGGGTCATCTGCCTATATTATCGCGATCTTGGTAACCGCACGCTACGCGGCGCGCCCCGCGTTCGTACGGGCGGGAGGTGGGTCACTTTGTGCTTGGGTCCGCGTTAACAAGTTGGTAGGGCCATTTGAATGTATTGTCCGTTAGTACATCTACATTCAAATATATTTAGCAACAGTTGTTTTTTTGGTTATGTTGACACATTTTGAGGCGAATACGTGACGCCGTTAAGATATCGCTAACCGGGTTGGCTTTATTTAAATCGGTGGTTTGTTGATACAATCTTCCTTATATTAGGTAAGTGTGGACTTTTTACGTAAACAGGTTGCATCGCGTAAGTATGGTCACTCTTCGTAGGATTTGGATGCACATGCACTGTGCCAAGGACTTCATCATAAAAATGGTGAGTAATTTCGAAATCACTTAGTACATTCTCCACAGATTCCTGATGCTCTTCCTTGGCAAGAAGAGATGCTATGCCGATAACTTGATCATAGGACAACGCCGCTGAGAGATTAACGTTATATTTTTGTGGAAATAACTGTTGCGCTTGTGGTGTCAGCTGGCCTTGTTGTTGCATCACTCGTGGCTGCTGCACTGCCCCACTTGGTGTCGGCTTAGGCACAGCATCCTTTTTTTGCGCTACTATCGAGGTGATGACAGTAGAAACAGAACTGGGGTACGAAGACATGACACCTATTGAATTGTTTTACTGATATTTTTCGTTTAAATACAAATAAATAAAATATCTCTAAGCGATCAGATTTCCATAGTCTAATAAGAAACACAATCAAGTGTATACGTACATAGTCGGTGGAATATGCAGATCCAGATTGGCAACGCAAAGACAAATACGTTTAAACTTTCACAAATGGCGGTTGATCTACCATCTATCACCAGAGGGTTGCGCAAAGAGAAGGGGTGCTTTTGTTGGTAATCGAACTGATGGCATTACAATATACGATATTTACTGAAATGGTTGCTAACTTGACTATTTGTGTGCATTAGCATTATCATTGGCGAAAATGGAATCGGACTACGTATTTAATGCTAATAAATAATTTATTATTTTCTGTCTAACATATTCTTATAGCTAATATATCACACGTGTATCGATTGAAATGCCTTAAATATTTCTTACGTAATTCAATGCTTAAAAAAAATAGGTTTAATCCTTTATTATATTAAATATGTATATATCTTAATATCTTATAACGTGTTTGAATACCTGAAATATGCATTACATATTTTAATGTTAATAACAATAATTTAGTATATTAGCATATTTTGAATAATGAAATAGTCGATGCTTTGGAAAATGTATGCTGCATCATACAAATTTCATACGGCATCATTTCTAAACTATCGTTTCAAGTAGACTACACCGCATTATGCAACACTGTTGCTCAAGTTAATTTAGGTAATCGGTACGTGTTAATCAAGATTGCTGCAAGTAATATAGTTGAACGTTGGCAGTGCAAACACAGCTTATAAATGAATTAAATAAAGAAAACTGTGATTTTATTTTTTTTAAGTTGTGAAATGGAGGAGTATTATAGAAAAGTCTACGGAGCAACGATTTCAAAGAAATCGTTGCAGGCCATAGCACAGCATTACATTGGCCAAACTTTAAGTGAAAAAATGGTCAAAACTGTCAGCATGAATTTGCACGATGAGTTCAGCAGTATAATAGTTGAGGCTGAAAAGTATGCCAGGCATTTGCGTGCAACAAAATTCAAGAGGTTCACATCAGGCATGCTTTAGAACATCATCAAATTGGTTTAGATACCCTTCACGTACATATTAGTGGGATAAAAAATTACCGCCAGCAGCTACCACCAATACCGGAGCCAGATGTGACAAATACTGATACTCTGACAGATAAACTAAATTTTCTTTTAGATCTTGTAAGCGTGAACATCGAGCTTCCTGCAGAATACTGCAAGCAAAAACGGAAAAAGCGAAAACGAAAAAAAAAGCGTAAGTCAAACATTTATTCCCAATTAACATAACAAATATTAAATCTGACACACACAAGCTTATTAAATGTTTTGAAAGAGAAATAAGTTGATAACTTTTTTTTTTTTAGGTAAAAAGAAAACTATTAAGAACAAAACACAAAAATCGAGATTAAAAAAAGGTACAGAAAATCGTAAGTCTGCCGTTTCCTCATTAAACGAAACGCAGAAAAATCTTTTAAAAACAACCGAATTTGAGGATCTATCAAACGAATCTAGTGAATGCAGCTCAACCACATTTAATTTTCCTGAAAATGCAAATGAGGTGAGATTTTCAATAATGGGGGATTTCCCAAGAAGCATGGTATATGCTGGGAATATCCAGCTTCTAGAGAACAACAATAATGAACAACTGCAGCAGCAAGAAAGCTGTACGAAAAAGCGAAAGTTGGAAATTCCATTGTTAAGTGAAAAGCCGCCAAAATTGTTAAAAACAAGAGATCATCTCAATTCAAGCGGCGAATTCGAGAACCCCAACAAAGAAATGCTCCCAGATATGGTTGTCGAAGTTGCACCAAAAGAGCAAAGAACATTCGAGGATTGGCCCCTTGGCATGGCAACTGGTTCCGATTTCACAGCAACAGCACCGTATGAGCACAAGAGAAAGCATAAGAAAAATCGAAAGGAAAAGCATAAGTCTGACATTCCCCAATCTAGCGGGAATTTTAAAGAAACGCTTGAGGAAGCCAACCGAGGAACACTTTCAAGTGTCGAAAAACTACCAAATGAAGAACCAAGAACATACAACTGTTGGGCAGGAGGCATGGAAACTGGTTCCGATTTCACTGCAACGGTAGAATATGAGCACAAGAAAAAGCATAAGAGACATCGAAAGGAAAAGTCGGACATTCATCAATCTTGCAAGAATTTGAAAGACACGTTTGAGGAATCCATTCCTCAATCTAGCGAGAATTTGAAAGACACGATTGAGGAATCCAACCAGGAACACTTCATGTGTCGAAAATCTACAAATGAAGAACCAAGAACATACCAGCATTGGGCAGGAGGCACGGAAACTGGTTCCGATTTCACAGGACCGGTAGAATACGAGCACAAGAAAAAGCATAAGAGACATCGAAAGGAAAAGTATGAGTCGGACATTCCTCAATCTAGCGAGAATTTGAAAGGAACACTTTCAAGTGTCGAAAATCTACCAAATGAAGAACCAAGAACATACCAGCATTGGGCAGGAGGCACGGAAACTGGTTCCGATTTCACAGGACTGGTAGAACATGAGCACAAGAAAAAGCATAAGAGACATCGAAAGGAAAAGTATGAGTCGGACATTCCTCAATCTAGCGCGAATTTAAGAGACACGTTTGAGGAATCCAACCAAGGAACACTTTTAAGTGTCGAAAATCTACCAAATGAAGAACCAAGGATATACCAGCAATGGGCAGGAGGAACGGAAACTGGTTCCGATTTCACAGGAACGGTAGAACATGAGCACAAGAAAAAGCATAAGAGACATCGAAAGGAAAAGTATGGGTCGGACATTCCTCACTCTAGCGAGAATTTGAAAGACACGTTTGAGGAATCCAACCAAGGAACACTTTTAAGTGTCGAAAATCTACCAAATGAAGAACCAAGAACATACCAGCAAGGGGCAGGAGGCACAGGCAACTGGTTCCGATTTCACTGGAACGGTAGAATATGAGCACAAGAAAAAGCATAGAGACATCGAAGGAAAAGTATGAGTCGGACATTCCTCAATCAAGCGAGAATTTGAAAGACACGTTTGAGGAATCCAACCAAGGAACACTTTTAAGTGTCGAAAATCTGCCAAATGAAGAACCAAGAACATACCAGCATTGGGCAGGAGGCATGGAAACTGGTTCCGATTTCACAGGACCGGTAGAACACGAGCACAAGAAAAAGCATAACAGACATCGAAAGGAAAAGTATAAGTCGGACATTCCTCAATCTAGCGAGAATCCGAAAGACACGTTTGAGGAATCCAACCAAGGAACACTTTCAAGTGTCGAAAATCCCAATGAAGAACCAAGATACCAGCAAGGGGCAGGAGGCACGGAAACTGGTTCCGATTTCACTGGAACGGTAGAATATGAGCACAAGAAAAAGCATAGGAGACATCGAAAGGAAAAGTTTGAGTCGGACATTCCTCAATCTAGCGAGAATTTGAGAGACACGTTTGAGGAATCTAACCAAGGAACACTTTCAAGTGTCGAAAATACACTAAATGAAGAACCAAGAACATACAATTGTTGGGAAGGAGGCACGGGAACTGGTTCCGATTTCACAGGAGCGGAAGAATATGAGCACAAGAAAAAGCATAAGAGACATCGAAAGGAAAAGCATAAGTCGGACATTCCCCAATATAGCGAGAATATGAAAGACACGTGTGAGGAGTATAACCCAGAAACACTTTCAACTGTCGACAACCTACCAAATGAAGAACCAAGAACATACCAGCATTGGGCAGGAGGACGACTGGTTCCGATTTCACTGGAATAGTAGAATATGAGCACAAGAAAAAGCATAAGAGACATCGAAAGGAAAAGTATAGTCGGACATTCCTCAATGTAGCGAGAATTTGAGAGACACTTTTGAGGAATCCAACCAAGGAACACTTTCAAGTGTCGAAAATCTACCAAATGAAGAACCAAGAACATGCCAGCATTGGGTAGGAGGCACGGAAACTGTTTCCGATTTCACAGGAGCGGAAGAATATGAGCACAAGAAAAAGCATAAGAGACATCGAAAGGAAAAGTATGAGTCGGACATTCCTCAATCTAGCGAGAATTTGAGAGACTCGTTTGAGGAATCCAACCAAGGAACACTTTCAAGTGTCGAAAATCTACCAAATGAAGAACCAAGAACATACCAGCATTGGGGAGGAGGAACCGAAACTGGTTCCGATTTCACAGGAGCGGAAGAATATGAGCACAAGAAAAAGCATAAGAGACATCGAAAGGAAAATAATGAGTCGGAAAATCCTCAATCTAGCGAGAATTTGCAAGACACGTTTGAGGAATCCAACCAAGGAACACTTTCAAGTATCGAAAATCTACCAAATGAAGAACCAAAACATACCAGCATTGGGCAGGAGGCACAGAAACTGGTTCCGATTTCACAGGAGCGGAAGAATATGAGCACAAGAAAAAGCATAAGAGACATCGAAAGGAAAAGTATGAGTCGGACATTCCTCAATCTAGCGAGAATTTAAGAGACTCGTTTGAGGAATCCAACCAAGGAACACTTTCAAGTGTCGAAAATCTACCAAATGAAGAACCAAGAACATACCAGCATTGGGTAGGAGGCACGGAAACTGGTTCCGATTTCACAGGAGCGGAAGAATATGAGCACAAGAAAAAGCATAAGAGACATCGAAAGGAAAAGTTTGAGTCGGACATTCCTCAATCTAGCGAGAATTTGAAAGACACTTTTGAGGAATCCAACCAAGGAACACTTTCAAGTGTCGAAAATCTACCAAATGAAGAACCAAGAACATACCACTATTGGGCAGATGGCACGGAAACTGGTTCCGATTTCACAGGAGCGGAAGAATATGAGCACAAGAAAAAGCATAAGAGACATCGAAAGGAAAAGCATAAGTCGGACATTCCTCAATATAGCGAGAATCCGAAAGACACGTTTGAGGAATCCAACCAAGGAACACTTTCAAGTGTCGAAAATCTACCAAATGAAGAACCAAGAACATCCCAGCATTGGGCAGGAGGCATGGAAGCTGGTTCCGATTTCACAGGACCGGTAGAATACGAGCACAAGAAAAAGCATAAGAGACATCGAAAGGAAAAGTATGAGTCGGACATTCCTCAATATAGCGAGAATTTGAAAGACACTTTTGAGGAATCCAACCCAGAAACACTTTCAAGTTTCGAAAATCTACCAAATGAAGAACCAAGAACATACCAGCATTGGGAAGGAGGCACGGAAACTGGTTCCGATTTCACAGGAACGGTAGAATATGAGCACAAGAAAAAGCATAAGAGACATCGAAAGCAAAAGCATAAGTCGGACATTCCTCAATATAGCGAGAATCCGAAAGACACGTTTGAGGAATCCAACCAAGGAACACTTTCAAGTGTTGAAAATCTACCAAATGAAGAACCAAGAACATACCAGCATTGGGCAGGAGGCATGGAAACTGGTTCCGATTTCACAGGACCGGTAGAACACGAGCACAAGAAAAAGCATAAGAGACATCGAATGGAAGAGTTTGAGTCGGACATTCCTCAATCTAGCGAGAATTTGAGAGACTCGTTAGAGGAATCCAACCAAGGAACACTTTCAAGTGTCGAAAATCTACCAAATGAAGAACCAATAACATACCAGCATTGGGAAGGAGGCACGGAAACTGGTTCCGCTTTCTCAAGAACTGTAGATTATGAGCACAAGAAAAAGCATAAGAGACATCGAAAGGAAAAGTATAAGTCGGACATTCCTCAATATAGCGAGAATTTTAATGACACATTTGAAGAATTCAACCCTGAACCACTTTCAAGTATCGAAAATCTACCAAATGAAGGACCAAGAACTTACCACTATTGGGAAGATGGCACTGAAACTGGTTCCGATTTCACAGGACCGGTAGAATACGAGCACAAGAAAAAGCATAAGAGACATCGAAAGGAAACGCAAATGTCCGACATTCCTCAATCTTGCGAGAATTTGAAAGACACGTTTGAGGAATCCAACCCAGAAACACTTTCAAGTTTCGAAAATCTACCAAATGAAGAACCAAGAACATACCAGCAATGGGCAGGAGGAACGGAAACTGGTTCCGATTTCACAGGAACGGTAGAACATGAGCACAAGAAAAAGCATAAGAGACATCGAACGGAAAAGTATGAGTCGGACATTCCTCACTCTAGCGAGAATTTGAAAGACACGTTTGAAGAATCCAACCAAGGAACTCTTTCAAGTGTCGAAAATACGCTAAATGAAGAACCAAGAACATACAATTGTTGGGAAGGAGGCACGGAAATTGGTTTTGATTTCACAGGACCGGTAGAATACGAGCACAAGAAAAAGCATAAGAGAAATCGGAGGGAAAAGCATAAGTCGGACATTCCCCAATTCAGCGAGAATTTTAATGACACATTTGAAGAATTCAACCCCGAACCACTTTCAAGTGTCGAAAATTTACCAAATGAAGAACCAAGAACATACAACTATTGGGAAGGGCGCACGGAAACTGGTTCCGATTTCACTGGACTGGTAGAATTTGAGCACAAGAAAAATCGAAAGAAAAACAATAAGTCGGACATTCCCCAATATATCGGGAATGCGAAAGACACGTATGAGGAATCCAACCCAGAAACACTTACAAGTGTCGAAAATCTACCAAATAAAGGACCAAAAACATACCAGCATTGGGAAGGAGGCACGGAAACTGGTTCCGATTTCACAGGACCGGAAGAATATGAGCACAAGAAAAAGCATAAGAGGCATCGAAAGGAAAAGTTTAAGTCGGACATTCCTCAATATAGCGAGAATCCGAAAGACACGTTTGAGGAATCCAATCAAGGAACACTTTCAAGTGTCGAAAATCTACCAAATGAAGAACTAAGAACATACCAGCATTGGGAAGGAGGCACGGAAACTGGTTCCGATTTCACAGGAACGGTAGAATATGAGCACAAGAAAAAGCATAAGAGACATCGAAAGGAAAAGTTTGAGTCGGACATTCCTCAATCTAGCGAGAATATGAGAGACACGTTTGAGGAATCCAACCAAGGAACACTTTCAAGTGTCGAAAATCTACCAAATGAAGAACCAAGAACATACCAGCATTGGGTAGGAGGCACGGAAACTGGTTCCGATTTCACAGGAGCGGAAGAATATGAGCACAAGAAAAAGTATAAGAGACATCGAAAGGAAAAGTTTGAGTCGGACATTCCTCAATCTAGCGAGAATTTGAGAGACACGTTTGAGGAATCTAACCAAGGAACTCTTTCAAGTGTCGAAAATCTACCAAATGAAGAACCAAGAACATACAACTGTTGGGCAGGAGGCACGGAATCTGGTTCCGATTTCACAGGACCGGTAGAATACGAGCACAAGAAAAAGCATAAGAGACATCGAAAGGAAAAGTTTGAGTCGGACATTCCTCAATCTAGCGAGAATTTGAAAGACACGTTTGAGGAATTCAACCCAGAAACACTTTCAAGTATCAAAATCTACCAAATGAAGAACCAAGAACATACCAGCATTGGGCAGGAGGCACGGAAACTGGTTCCGATTTCACAGGACCAGTAGAATACGAGAATTCGCAAGACACGTTTGAGGAATGCAACCCTGAAACACTTCCTGGTGTCGAAAATCTACCTAATGAAGAACCAAGAACATACCAGCATTGGGCAGGAGGCACGGAAACTGGTTTCGATTTCACAGGACCAGTAGAATACGAGAATTCGCAAGACAAGTTTGAGGAATCCAACCCGGAAACACTTCCTGGTGTCGAAAATCTACCAAATGAAGGACCAAGAACATACCACTATTGGGAAGGGTGCACGGAAACAGGTTCCGATTTCACAGGAACGGTAGTATATGAGCAGAAGAAAAAGCATAAGAAAAATCGAAAGGAAAAGCATACGTCGGACATTCCCCAAAATAACGAGAATTCGAAAGACACGTATGAGGAATCCAACCCGGAAACACTTCCTGGTGTCGAAAATCTACCAAATGAAGAACCAAGAACATACCAGCATTGGGCAGGAGGCACGGAAACTGGTTTCGATTTCACAGGACCAGTAGAATACGAAAATTCGCAAAACACGTTTGAGGAATCCAACCAAAGAACACTTTCGATTGTCGAAAATCTACCAAATGAAGGACCAAGAACATACCACTATTGGGAAGGGTGCACGGAAACAGGTTCCAATTTCATAGGAACGGTAGAATATGAGCAGAAGAAAAAGCATAAGAAAAATCGAAAGGAAAAGCATACGTCGGTCATTCCCCAAAATAACGAGAATTCGAAAGACACGTATGAGGAATCCAACCCGGAAACACTTCCTGGTGTCGAAAATCTACCAAATGAAGGACCAAGAACATACCAGCATTGGGCAGGAGGCACGGAAACTGGTTTCGATTTCACAGGACCGGTAGAATACGAGCACAAGAAAAAGCATAAGAGAAATCGAAAGGAAATGCATAAGTCGGACATTCCTCCATCTAGCGAGAATATGAAAGACACGTATGAGGAATATAACCCAGAAACACTTCCTGGTGTCGAAAATTTACCAAATGAAGAACCAAGAACATACCAGCATTGGGAAGGAGGCACGGAAACTGGTTTCGATTTCACAGGACCGGTAGAATACGAGCACAAGAAAAAGCATAAGAGACATCGAAAGGAAAAGTTTGAGTCGGACATTCCTCAATCTAGCGAGAATATGAAAAGTACGTTTGAGGAATCCATCCAAGGAACACTTTCAAGTGTCGAAAATCTACCAAATGAGGGACCAAGAACATCCCACTATTGGGCAGGGGGCACGGACACTGGTTCCGATTTCACTGGAACGGTAGAATTTGAGCACAAGAAAAAGCATAAGAGACATCGAAAGGAAAAGTTTGAGTCGGACATTCCTCAATCTAGCGTGAATTTGAAAGACACTTTTGAGGAATCCAACCAAGGAACACTTTCAAGTGTCGAAAATCTACCAAATGAGGGACCAAGAACTTACCACTATTGGGCAGGGGGCACGGAAAATGGTTCCGATTTCACAGGACCGGTAGAATACGAGCACAAGAAAAAGCATAAGAGACATCGAAAGGAAAAGTTTGAGTCGGACATTCCTCAATCTAGCGAGAATATGAAAAGTACGTTTGAGGAATCCATCCAAGGAACACTTTCAAGTGTCGAAAATCTACCAAATGAGGGACCAAGAACATCCCACTATTGGGCAGGGGGCACGGACACTGGTTCCGATTTCACTGGAACGGTAGAATTTGAGCACAAGAAAAAGCATAAGAGACATCGAAAGGAAAAGTTTGAGTCGGACATTCCTCAATCTAGCGTGAATTTGAAAGACACTTTTGAGGAATCCAACCAAGGAACACTTTCAAGTGTCGAAAATCTACCAAATGAGGGACCAAGAACTTACCACTATTGGGCAGGGGGCACGGAAAATGGTTCCGATTTCACAGGACCGGTAGAATACGAGCACAAGAAAAAGCATAAGAGACATCGAAAGGAAAAGTTTGAGTCGGACATTCCTCAATCTAGCGAGAATATGAAAAGTACGTTTGAGGAATCCATCCAAGGAACACTTTCAAGTGTCGAAAATCTACCAAATGAGGGACCAAGAACATCCCACTATTGGGCAGGGGGCACGGAAAATGGTTCCGATTTCACAGGACCGGTGGAATATGAGCACAAGAAAAAGCATAAGAGACATCGAAAGGAAAAGTATGAGTCGGACATTCCTCAATCTAGCGAGAATTTGAAAGACACTTTTGAGGAATCCAACCCAGGAATACTTTCAGCTGTCGAAAATCTACCAAATGAAGGTCCAAGAACAGTCAATTATTGGGCAGGAGGCACGGAAACTGGTTCCGATTTCACAGGACCGGTAGAATATGAGCATAAGAAAAATCATAGAAGACATCGAAAGGAAAAGTATGAGTCGGACATTCCTCAATCTAGCGAGAATTTGAAGGACACGTTTGAGGAATCCAACCAAGGAACACTTTCAAGTGTCGACAATCTACCAAATGAAGAACCAAGAACATACCAGCAATGGGCAGGAGGAACGGAAAATGGTTCCGATTTCACTGGAACAGTAGAATATGAGCACAAGAAAAAGCATAAGAGACATCGAAAGGAAAAGTATAAGTCGGACATTCCTCAATATAGCGAGAATTTGAAAGACCCGTTTGAGGAATCCAACCCAGAAACACTTTCAAGTTTCGAAAATCTACCAAATGAAGAACCAAGAACATACCAGCATTGGGAAGGAGGCACGGAAAATGGTTCCGATTTCACTGGAACAGTGAGAATATGAGCACAAGAAAAAGCATAAGAGACATCGAAAGGAAAAGTATGAGTCGGACATTCCTCAATCTAGCGAGAATTTGAAAGACACGTTTGAGGAATCCAACCAAGGAACACTTTCAAATGTCGACAATCTACCAAATGAAGGACCAAGAACATACCACTCTTTGGCAGGAGGCACGGAAAATGGTTCCGGTTTCACAGGAACGGTAGAATATGAAGGCACGGAAACTGATACATTTCTTACAAGTCCAGCACAGTATGAGCAGAAAAGAAAAAATAAGAAATCGCGAAATAAAAGACGAAAGGTAAAACGAAACTTGAACACTTTGCAAGTTGGAAGTTGGAAAAGTGATATGGAATATTTTACAAGTACAGAACAGTCCAAGCAAAAAGAAATGCATAAGAGAAAGCATAAGGAAAAGCAGAAGAAAAATCGCAAGAAAATGAAATTGGAAATTCCGCTATCTGCTAAGAACATGACAAGCAAAATCGAGAAATCCAACTCAGAAATAATTTCAACTGACCAACTTCCAACTGAGATGCAACTGAGAATTTTCGAGAATGGGTCAACTGGCGTGAAATTTGTATTAGGAAACGATTTGACTGACTTAATTACGGAATACGACTCAAATATTGAAGAACCAGCAAATGAATGTACACTTAGAACTTTAGAGAATTGTACACAAAACTTAGAAACTGGCTTTGAAAACAATTCAACAAACGAATCTAATAAGTTGAACATTATAATAATTCCAACCGTCAAAGAACCACCAAATGAAATAATAAACGAGGATTCTACAAGAGACGTGGAAACTGATATCGAGAACAATTTGACAGACTTAAATCAGGAATGCGACACAATAACAAATACATTTGTCGAAGATCCACTTAATAAGGTGGAACTGATAGCACCCAAAGATTGTGCAAAAGACTTGGAATACGACTTGACAAACCTAATTAAAGAATGTGACAAAGAGGTACAATCAAATGAAGTAGGACCCAAAACATTCGAGGATTGTACAGGATTAATCGAAACTGTTTCCGGAAACAATTTAACGGACTTTATTATAGAAATCGACACTGATACATATAAAACTGCCCAGGAACCATCAAAAGGGAGTTGCGTTGGAAAATTAGAGGATCGGGCCACTATAATAGAAGACGGTTCGGATTCAATAAGTACTTCGGGCGCCCAGCTGAAAGCGAAACCACACAAGCAAAATTCTGATGGACTAACATTCGGAGATTGTGCAAGAGGCTCGAAAACTGGTTTTAGAAACAAATTTACTAAAAGATATAAGCAATCTTACAAAGAGTCAAATCCACTGAATTTAGAGGTATCAACTTCCGAACCAATTATAGTTGCTGTTGACACGCGGGATAATTCGAAGGAGAAATCACAAAAGAAGCGAAAGAAAAAATATATAATACGGAGGCTTCGCAAAATATTATATCCGCTTGTCACAAAACGACCAAAAGACAGTGGATTAAAAACCATCGTGGATCGGAAAAAAAGCCGGGAAACTTGTTTTGGAAACAATTTCACTAAAGAAGATATGGAAGCATACACCGAAACAAATCAACTGAATTTAAAAATATTAACTTCCAAGGAGCAGTCAAAGTTACAAAAAGCAAGTAAACTTTACGATTTGCGAAAAGTGCTTGAAACCATTATAGTTCCTGCCGAAACGCGGGATAATTTGAAGGAGAAATCACAAAAGAAGCAAAAAGAAAACGTATAATACGTAAGCTTCGCAAAATTTATATCCGCTTGTCAAAAAACGACCAAAACAAGTGGATTAAAAACCATCGTGCATCGGAAAAGAGGCTGGGAACTTTGTTTTGGAAACAATTTCACTAAAGAAGGGAGGGAAGCATACACAGAAACAAATCAACTGAGTTTATCAGCTTCCGAGGATCAGCCAAAGCTACCAAAAGCAAGTAAACTTAACGATTTGCGAAAAGTGTTTAAAACCAGTTTAGATCCTGCTGATACGCGGGATAATCTGAAAGAGAAATCACAAAAGGAGCAGAAGAAAAAACGTAAAAATCGGAAGCTTCGCAAAAAAATGTGTCCGGTTGTCAAAGAACCACCAAAAGACAGTGAATATAGAACCATCGTGGATCGGGCAAATGGCTGGGAAACTGGTTTTGGAAACAGTTTCACTAAAGAAGATATGGAAACATACACAGAAACAAATCAACTGAGTTTAGGGTTAACAGCTTCCGAAGATCAGCCAAAGCTACAAAAAGCAAGGAAACTTAACGATTTGAGAAAAGTGTTTAAGACCAGTTTAGATCCTGCTGACACCCGGGATAATTTGAATAAGAAATCACAAAAGAAGCAGAAGAAAAAACGTAAAAATCGGAAGCTTCGCAAAAAATTAAGTCCGGTTGTAAAAAAACCACCAAAAAACAGTGGATTAAAAACCATCGTGAATCGGAAAAGAGGCTGGGAAACTTGTTTTGGAAACAATTTCACTAAAGAAGATAAGGAAGATAAGGAAGCATACACAGAAACAAATCAACTGAGATTATCAGCTTCCGAAGATCAGCCAAAGCTACAAAAAGCAAGGAAACTTAACGATTTGCGAAAAGTGTTTAAGACCAGTTTAGATCCTGCTGACACCCGGGATAATTTGAAAGAGAAATCACAAAAGGAGCAGAAGAAAAAACGTAAAAATCGGAAGCTTCGCAAAAAATTATGTCCGGTTGTCAAAAAACCACCAAAAGACAGTGACGCACGTGGTGATTTTAACGAAAAAGCACGAGAAGAGAGAAAGAAAAAACGTTATAAAAAGCGAAAGGAAGAAAAAAAGCTGATCAAGAAAGAGTCATCAATAGATCCACAAAGAAAATATTATGAGGATTTAACAGGCTTGTATAAGGTTGGTTTGAAAATGGTACGCCATTTGAAATACCAGCTTAAAAGAAGCCAGTGGGAAGAAAAACAAAGGGAAGAGCAAGAGCGGCTTGGAGTTAACTCAGAAAATCTGTCAGGTTGTGAAAGTTTATCAGAGGAGGTAAATGAGCCCGAACTGAGCATGCCAACAATCAAACAAGAGCCACCGGATGAACTGCCAGAGGATATCGCATGTGAGAACTTACCAATGGAATTCAGGACAGCTGGACAATGCATGGCTGGACAATGCATGGAACCAGCAGAAGAACAGCCTGAAATGATTGAGCCTGAGTATCGGAAGGTTCTTGAGGAAGACACGGCATTAAGCGATGCAGAAGTATTAGAGGTAGATTGTATTGGTAAAAGACACCGTCTGAAAAGTCTTAATGACATCATGAAGAGGTATAAATTTGGTTTCGATATTCTACGCGCAATGCCCGATCGGCTTGGGAACTATGGCATGGAAATAGCAGAAGAAAACATGCCCTCGTTTAGTAAAAAACCACCAAACAAACGTCAAAAACGTGTCAAAAATGTAATAAATTCATTTGTGCAATCGGAACAATATACATCGTTGATTGAAAGTGAAGATTTAAGGCTGTTACAAACAACGAGGAGTTGTACGAATTTAAATAAGATTTTTGACATGCCCGATGAAGACGCTGTGCGTTTGAAGACAGTAATGCAGCCCCACCTAAAATTGGATCAGCAAAAATACTTTGTGCAACTCACCGAATCGTGCATGGGCCCATGCGAAGAAGCACGCGTTAAGGCGCTGGAGCAACTATCCAAGGAAGCGCCAGTCTTTCGTATTATGCCAGAGTTGTGTCGGTTTATTGTCGACGGAATCCAACTAAATATTGTGATGAAGGATATGGTTCTGATAGTGTATCTAATTAGGATTGTGGAAGCCTTGATGGAAAACAATTATTTGAAGATCGAATACTTTGTAAGTTAGCTATCGCTGCAATATTTTATTGTATTTATTGTATTGACAGTCCTGCATTCATATTATTATTGTGTTATTACAGTTGCACATTCTAATGCCAGCTCTGGTCAGCTGCTTTATGGCAACAAATTTGTCTCGACCCAACGCCCGCATCAATCATTGGATGTTCCGTGAATACGCGTGCGACGTTGTCACAAGGATTGTGGAGCGTTTTGCATGCGATGCCAACGGCTTGAAGCCACGTGTTTCGAAGTATGTAATATTTATTTTGTATTCTCTTGAGCGTATTTTATTATTATTTTATTAAATTTGATCGATTTTAGCTTGTACAAGAGTGGACTTAACAAATCATCACTAATGCCGGTGTATGGCTCTCTTATGGGACTGCATAAACTAGGCAAATACGAAATCTATGGCAAGGTTATACCGAATATTCGTAATGTATCTGCGAAATTAAAACCGCATCTACAGAGAAACCGGAATGATGTCATCGCCTTTTACATAAAATACCGACTTGTTAACATGTGTACTCCATTTCTGCAACGTATACATAAACCGTCGTTCGGGCTAAAGCAATTTTTAAGGAAATATGGCTATTTAGGCACTGCATTGTATCGCGCCACTTTTTTTTCGCGTATGTGTGACAAGGCAGCTGGAACGCATAAAAGTCTAAATAATAAACGCAAAATACTGAACAAGAAAATCATTTTCAACAAGGGCATGAAGACGATTGACAAGAAGAAAAAAATACATAATAAACTGCAGAAAATAATTAATTCATAAACACATCATTTTCAGTAAGTATTGAACACTATCTAAAACTTTTAATTTATCTACACTAGTATATATTTATCCTAAAATTAACTGGTACTTCAATGTACTTAATTATCTTCAGATTTTGAAATTCAAACAGACTTAAAATGAATTCATGTAATAACAAACATGAGACTTTCAGGAACGATCTGGAAACGATCTGTTCATTTGGTGTTCTCCTGCATTATCGTACACCAAATTAAGTTTGTTTTGTAGGTTTTGACTATATGAAACGTTCTGGCAGAAAAAATTCTGTATAAATATAATAAGATGATAAAATGGATTTCCGTGTTGGCCTAGTTTATGTTTTTGCTCATCACCATCCGTTGTCGTCGTTGGGCGATAAAAATCTCTTTCATTTCCCATTTGAATTTGCTGCTGCCGTATGTTGCTACCCGCATGCTGGACGCATCTTATCACCACGCAAAAACAAAACCAAAAGCACACACAAAAAAAAAAGGAAAGCATATAAAAAGCCTGCTGCTGCTGCTGCTGTAACGAAATAAATGCCGGATATCCTGGCAGCTTTCAAGCCGCAGACACACAACGGTATTAACAGGCAACACGACCAACACAACAGCAACAGCAGAATCTAATAATTTTGTTTAAGCAAAAGGTCTTGTGTTCCTGGTCCCTGGTGTGCCCGCCTGGGTTAGCATCCAGGGCTTAAACAGATTTGTCGGCTTTTGGACAGTATTTAGTTTTTGGCCCCAATATTTGTTGGGGTCGATAGCCGGCGATCGGCAAATTTGCAATTCGAGTTGCTTATTGATTTTGAAACCATCTTTTAATTTCAGGCAGCGACAGCTGTCGTTTTCAATTTCATGGACAAATACAGAATCCAACGGCGGCGGCGGTTTCGGCCAGTGCCTGATTCAACTGATTCGGATTCAGACTGATTGTGCCGATGACGTTGCACACACACACACCCAAACACACACACACAGATGGATGCAGACATTCGCTGACCGCCGCAAACTTGACTTTTCAGCCGTTTGATTCTTTCACCCACTCCAAATTTCTTGGGTTCGCTTTTCGGGAACGGATAACAAACCAACTGACAGCGAATAACAAAAAACGTTGGACAAATCAAAAAGAAAAAAACAAATACACATGCACACAAACTGCATTTGCAATCTTGCAGCAAAAAAACATCACAAAATCAAATCGAAAAATGAAATTGAATACGAAGCGGAAGCCGAAACTTACATACGCTTTTATTGGTTAAACACACAACTCAGTTGACATTATTTGTACAACTTGATAACCAATAAAACGAGAACTTAAACACAGAAAAACCAGATGTATGTTTTGTTTAAAACAATGAATATTTATGTTTGGAGTATTTATTGCATTAAATGTTGTGCAGATCAAAATATTTTTGGTTTCTTACACTCCTTGGTTTAGTTTAAGCCAGCTTAGAAGAAAAAATTCCTAAAACTTAGACATTATTTTTTGCTTCAGGTAAACAGCATAATGTGAAAGTACCTGACTACAAAATACTACTCCATTATTTTAAGGCTGTACTAATTAAGTATATTGTTGGTGGGCTTTGTTTTATTTAACTCTGTCATTAAAGGATTTTCTGGCTAAACAGGATAAGCAGAGATTCAGTGCCGTTGATGAATGTTCATCAAAAAATGAGACAAACATAACGAGTGCGAAAGTGAAATTAAATCAACAAGCAAAGAAAAGGTATCGACAAGGCATCGCATGGTCGTTGTCCAGGTGCTTTCTTTGTCCACCACCGAACAGGCGGTAGTTGGTGGGGCGGGGGGCACTACCTGCAGGTCATTCGGAAGCCGGATGTTAACGGCAGCAGTTGCAGGATGCGACCAGGCAGCGGCACAAAAGAGGAAATTAAAATATGCAGACACAAAACCGCGCGTTTTGAATTTTGGCGCGATTTTTGGTTACGGCTTTGCATAAATTTCCGAGTGCTAAGGAGGCAAACAATATTCCCCATTCCATACCATACCATACCATCTCATCCCATCCCATCCCATCCCATCCCATCCCACCCACTCCCATTACCATCACTAACCACTTCGCCACACTCACAAACACACGCAGACACAGCTGCCCAGTCTCCCAGCTGCCTGCGCTTCTCTCCTCTGCCCTGCCTTTTCACTTCTCCCGCTCGGCTATGTATCATCAAAATATGCAAATCTCGGCCATGTGAACCCATGCCCCCTGTGCTCTGGTTGCTCTCTCGGAGCTTGGTGTTTGGAGCATGGTGCTCATATGTACGGGTCAGCAGCATGGTTATATGTATGTGTGTTTGTATGTGTGTGTGGCTCATGCTACGAAATTAGTAACAGTAAATAACGTTGTCAGTCGCTCGTGGGCGCAATACAAACATAGCGCATTGTGTAGAAGGAAGAGAGGCGGATAGACGAGGGGATGAGAAGCGAGTCCAGAAGTCATTGCCGCTGGCTGCTGGAATTTATACTTATGCTGCTGCTGCGGCATCCAACTCCCAAAAACCAAGCCCAAGCGCCAGAGGGCGCTGCTCAAGCAGACGCAGTCAGAAGTGGTACAGTCTGAGAAAAATATGTACCCTTGAAAAATTCAATAATTTAATAAATAATAGTATTTAAAAGTCCATTTTAATAAATAAATTTAAATTAAAATTCAATAGGAAATTCAATTTTAACAATATTTTCATTGTTTAAAGATATCAAAAGGATTTCCCTAAAATAAAGAATTTTTTTTACTATACAGATATCTGTAAATATTATACTTTATATAAAATAACGACAGAAAGTTACAAAATTACAAAAAAAAATACCTTGAGCCGTTTTAACTAGCCCACATATTTTTTTCCCCATTTCGCAATTGTTTTTTAAATGTTCAAAATAATTCCTATTAAAATTAATCTGTATTTAACAATGAAATATCATCCGATACATAATATCAAAAATGGCTTGTCTATAATGTAAATATACTTTTTTTCTCAAAAATATCAAAATAGCTTTTAAAACATTTCTTTTTGCCGAGTGTAGACTGTAGCGGGCAGCAGATCGCTGCGGTGCATGTGGCAAAACGATTTATGCGCTGGCAGATAGAAATCGATTGAACTCGAGTCGCCGCATCCGTTCGTTCGAGCAGCTAATCCAGGAACAATGTTCCCCTCTGGCCCTAGGATTTCCTTGCAACCCCTAACCGCCCCGCTGCCCAACGCAGGCAGGCGGTGAGTGTTTAGATTGAATGTAAACTGCACTTATGACAATGAACAAGTGACCCCTAACCTAACCCAAACAACCGGCCCTCCAACCCCTCTAATAGCAACAATCGCCAGGAGCACAAGAACGTGTGCCACGAAGCGAAGCGCTGCCAGTTCAACTTACAGCAGTCACTGTAATTCTAACTGTCACTGTTACACTAGCCGACTAGTGTGGCAGTACTATTATCCATTGGCAGCGAGCACAGTGGGTTGCTCATTTCATTGATAGCCATAAATTATGGCATCAAATCACATACATAAGTAATAATCTGATGGCCAAGAGTGTCCTCTTGCCAAACAAGTGCTACAGTGTATTATTTACAGCTAATTAGATGTCATAACGGAGAACAAATGGAACACAATTGACAAGTGGTTAATATTAAAAATATAGCCCGGCTTTAAAATTGTTCTCTCTGTATTTTTGGATGTCTCTATTGAAGTTTTTTATAATCAAGATTTGGTAAAACTATCTATTAACATTTTAAGCACTCATCGTGAATGTCCATTTTTTGAAAGCTACTCTTAAATGCATCCACTAAAAAATAACATTACTTTTTTATTATCCATTTACGCTTCATAGATGGGAATAGTTAAAAAATATGCTTACCAGTTGTTAGTTCTGCGCAACGATAATGGAATATACAAGATAGGATTCCAGAGGCTGTTATTTGTTAACAGAAACGATAAAACCTGTAAGTAAGCACCTAGCACGTATTACGATATTGTTGAATACGATATTGCGTCCGATGCGCCAGACGAAGATTTGTTGTTGCTGTATTTCATTGTGCCGTTGTGTGGTGGCCAGACGAAGATTTGTTGTTGCTGTATTTCATTGTGCCGTTGTGTGGTGGCGAAGTTGAGATTTTAAATATTCGACTTTTGTTTCTGTCTACTTGCTATGCCTCAAGTGGGTGGGTAGTATAGACTTTTTATGAACTTTGTGAAATTGTATGGCTAATCGTGTGATACTTAACTATGACTGCTATCATACATATACGTGTGTATATATTATGAGTTAGGTGATCATTAATGACTTATAGAACATGTTTAAATTGACTTAATACCAAATTAACACTAACCATAAGATAAACACATTTAGCTTTCAAATACTTGTCCGTGTATTAAAAATATTCATAAATAATTGCATTGACTTGTATTGATTATTGTAATAAAGGGTATAAAAACACATTGAGCAGCGGTTGCGTTTCAGCAACGACAACCGGCACGTGTTGTTGTTGTTTGTTCTTTTGCGTTTTGCCTTTTTCCCGTTAGAATACACAAAACGACGGCCCAAGCCCATACGCAGCAGGCAAGCTGCAGACGATTTGCCTTCGACACCAATGAGCTTACAAACACAAACATACATATAAGTACTCATTGATCTACACAACAAAATTCACTAGAAAGTAGGCAGCAGTCGAGAAATCGCGACTAGACGATACCCTGAACCCTTTACTTCCTTCTGCCTGTTACATACTTTTGCACAAATCAATATACCCTTTTTCCCTTGTTAGTGGGTTCAGTCTGTAACAAGCAAATTTACTTCAGTCCATACACAAAACAAAAACAAATTCATACACGGCGGCAGACAGAAATGGATACGCAATAAACGAAAATACGAATATCGTATGAGGGAAAATAGGTGCTATTGTACAGAGCTCGTTATTTAACTGTAAAAAACGAGGGGAATATATTTTCGTGTCTTGTAGTTATATCGTTTTTGAGTTCTGCGTGCCACTGTACGAAATTGGACATTATACAGCTGTTTTATGTTGCACCTTTATGCTGCATAAGTTATAAGAGTCACTTGCCCCATGCCTTTGCCATTTACCTCTACTATTCGTTTTTATTTCAAATATTTTACTTAAAGCGTCTATTTTCTTTTATATTTTATTTGCCATTTTGTTTTATTTTTATTTTTTTTTATTTGTTTTTTTTTTTTGTTGCCTGTTGTTCGTACCGCAGCACCCTCTGGGGCAGAGTCGTGGCTGCAACCATTTCTATTTCATTTTATGATTTATGGCGCTGAAATATTAGTTTTGCTTATTTCTTATATATATGCGCCCCGTTCTCTCATTTTCTCACTCGCTCATTCGCTCTTTCTCTCCTTCTTTCTGCGGCTAAAAGGGAGTGTGTACCGTAAAAGTGAAGCAGGTTTTTTCTGCTGTTGCAGCTTCGCCTTTGGGGGCTGGTGCCGGGCTCAGACTCGGGCTTGGCCACGTCTAAGTTGCATAGCTCATTTCATATGTCTGGAGAGCGTTTATAAAAATCATAGAGGAGCGCAAAACTGCAATTTCTACACTCAGCAAAACATTGCCAAACAAATCGCTCAAAGTATACAAATTTAAAAAAAAAACAACTAACTTATCTACGTTCTTTTTATTTAATATTTAATATACACTAGTTAAGCGGGATTGAGTTCATTCAAGCCAAGTATTGGATGCATAAATTATTTGAAATTTTTTACGAAACTTAATCAACACGTTCCATTCGTCTTTTATATCATTTGTACTAATTGCACTACATTCGTTCTAAAAACTCAAATACATTTTAATACGACATTTTAACACTTGGATTCTTTTTCCTCACATTATTTATTCATTTATTTATTTTTTCTTTTGGTTTCTGCAAGTGTTACATGAAAAAAGAACCCAGTCTGGACCAGCTCAGCCAGCTCGACATTCTCAGCCAGGTGCGCCAGGTAAGGCTCAGGTGCTTGTTCCAGCTGCAGGTGCAGTGCCTGCTACCAGCTTCGGTTGCAGTTGCAGCGCCACCTGCCGATTAGATTGTTTCGCAATTGATGCACAAATCGTGTGCGCTGTGTTAATAAATTGCCTTTTGCAACTATTTGCAGGCACGACAAATTGGCTTTTATGCACTTGCAAATTCCAGCCAATGTCAAGCAGCCAATGCTCAACAAAACTATGCACAACCTACACAAACAAACAGGAATGGAGAGATAAAGTGGAAAGTGAAGAGAGAGAGAGAGAGAGAGAGAGAGAGAGGGAGAGCGACTGCTTTGGCGCCAGTCTTTCTTGGCTCAAGTGTTTGCCATAAAATGTGATTATGACCTCGTTCCCCACAAAGGACACAAGAGCACGAAGCCAAACCTCCTCTCCCTTACCTCCCTTACGCCATTCCTTATTCCACGTTACCCATCACCCATGACCCCTTCTCCATTTAAGCAAACACCCAACGACTTGTCGCATAAACAGCTTGCTTAAGAGCACCAAAGGGGCGTGACAGTCTCATTCACAGTTTCATTTCCATTCCCTGTTTTAGTCTTAGCCTCAGTCCCAGTCTCAGTTGCATGTCAATTGTCATTGTCGCCTTTGCACACTTTTTTACGCTGTTTTTTCGGCGGCGGCTCATTAAAAACGACACCCTCTAGTACTATATCCAATATCTGTGTCGAAGATCAAATACCCTACAACGATTATGGAACTTCCACTTAAAGCTTAGGCACAGTTAAAATTCGTTATGAGCGAGTCTGCTTATTTAAAAACACATTGAAGTTCAATGTGATGGTGTTAAATGATTTAAGGCAAAACTCGGGTGCTAGTGTTTTTTTCTATATATATTTGTTCTTAAGGATTTATTTGCAGCTTGGCTTAATGTTTTTACCTGTGTGGTGGTGTATACTTAATAATAATACATATAGTACTAAATGCTTGATAATATTACAAAACCCTGTGGAAAGGGTATACAAATAATAATAATAATGTGTAATATAACAGCAGGGAAAAGGTAAGAGCAACTGTATGCACCCACCTAATTTAGTCGCACCTATAAGTACAACAACAACAACAACAACAGCAACTCGAACAACATCAACAAAAACAACTTACACATATGATGAAAAAGTCAATGAGCAGGCAAAGCTAAACAAAAACCAAACAAAAGTAATCGTCGTCATCGTCGCCGTTGTCATATTGTGTCCCCCATTTCTCAAATGTCAAACCCCATGCCCCCTCAATTAAATAAACCAGGCAACCATCAAACCCCAAACCACACGCAACTTCACATCCCGATCTGTTGTTGTTGTTGTTGTCATGCGTGCGTGTTAATCGTGTGATGTGTTTATTTGCCGAAAGCATCTGGCAAAAAACTCGTCGCGTCGTCATTCAGTCGTCAGTCAGTCAGTAAGTCAGTCAGTTAGTCAGTCAGTCATCAACTGCACAGATAGGTAATCGATGTGTGCGACAATTAGAGACCAAAATATTAGCGTTGTGTGTGTGTGTGTGTGGGTGCCACCCTTATTTTACCTTTAGACTTACGCCAATATATACCTGCAACTGACTGACGACTCTTAGAAAACAGAGCAAACAAAGAGAATATACAATTTTAATCTTACTTTTAAATCTTTAAACAATCTCTTTTAACTAACCTGATGGCTTAGCGCCAGTGGGCCTATCAATATATTTAAATACTTTTAACTATCTATGTGTACATCTATATGGAAGATCCAGCACGTTAAATCTTTTTAATATCGTATGAGTTCTGTATCTGTGCCTATTGTCCTTCGTGTTGTTATTATTCTCAGACCTGTCCGTCTTCTTGTAACGTGTGACTTCTTTCCTTGTTGATGGTACTCGTTGCAGTTCACCATCAACCATATGTCTCTCTCTGCATTTAACTTTATTGCTAGGGCAGGGCAGGGCTATTTTAAGATGTTTGTGGAAAGTGTTTCTATTGCAGGTCAAAGCAATTAAGAATCAACCCAAATAATATCAATTTAAAGAAAAGTCAGAAAATTCCGAATTCATAACATCCCCAAAACCCTTTAAGTCATGGCTTGGCAACTAGATTAATACAGCGTTTCCAGTTTATAATTAGTTAGCGCTTACTGCTTGCACGTATATCGGACTTTCTTAAAGACCATATAAGTCAAGAATAGATCATCTAGGCTATCGAAAAGATTAAAGAAAAATGGAAATGAAACAGCTATTAAGCCATCTCTTCGTTAACCTAAAAATGCAGCTTAGACTTATGGAGTTACGCCTTGGGACTAAGCTACCAACTGCTGTGTTCAGTACATCTCTTACACCCACCACAAGTGGAGATCTACGGAGACGGCTCTTCATGAGGTGGTTGGTTTTATAGGAAAGATGCTGCAGCGGAAATAATTCGCACGAGTGACAAAGCTTTTGGTAGGGGTTGGGGATTCTTCTTTTGCATGCCAATTTTAAAATTGTATTGACCTAAGGTGCATTGGAGCTTATCCCAAATTGTATCTACACAATCTTCACAAGGCTTGTTGTGTTTTTGAGCAGATAGACATATTCCTTAAGCACACGTTGACTAGGTCAAAGGAGAAGATGTTTTAGTTAAATTAAATTAATATAATGGATATACATTAAAATTGTTACGGTCCCTGGTTTTTTATATAATTTAAAACTGTATAGTGATTTTCTCATGAAACGATTGTTGTATAGAAGGAAGCATACTCGACCTTATAAAGTATATATATATATTATTGATACGCACCGCGATCTTCGTCGACATAGCCATATCGGTGTGTCCGTCTATCCGTCTGTTTCTATGGGACTTATTCCTCAGTGTTTGAGCTATGGCGCTGAAACTTTGGTCAAGGTATCATTTTTTTGCAGTTAGATCATTTGGCAAAGTTGGCCAGATCGGATAACTATCAAGACTTTACAGAGACTATACTATGAAAATTAAATATCATATATAATATTTGGCATGCCGAAAATAGCTTTCTGTACTTATTTTCTTTTTGGGTGTGAAAAGTTTAATGGCGCCACGTTATTTTTCAGTTCGAATCTAACCAAAAATCGTATTTTATTTGTTATTTCTTTTGTGAATATTTTCAACAGAAATTGCCGATTTAGCGATTTGAGCACTCAAAGTGTGCGTGAAATATAATCGAAGTTTATTCTAGGAGGCGTTCCATAAAATGAAAGTTAATTTTATGACTCATTATTTTTTACACGCATACACACCCCCCACGCACACTTAAAGATAAGTATAAAGGTAACGAGTGTCCCACATATGAAGACCCAAAATAGCAGGCGCCGTTAAATGAGCTCTGTCACACTTTCTCTTCTTTTTTTCTTTTTCTTTTCTTCTTTTTGTTGGTTGTTATATTTTTTGTTGCTTTTTGGTGGCAATTTTTTGGACGATGTCAATGCGAATGAAGCCTTAGCAACTGCACCCTCAATGCCTCAAATCCCTCCTTTCAATCCCCAAAAAAAAAAAAACAGCAACAACAATACAGCATTCTCCCTACACACTTTGGCTGTTTATTCGGGGTATTTATTTCCCGTCGTTGTCGTTGGAGTCGTTTTACTTTTGCTTTCTATACAATTGCCGTTTGTTCCATTCCCCCTCTTATAATGTCTAATGGTGAGGGGTGCGTACGGAGTGGGGCGAGGGCATGATCCAGGGTGCATGTCTATTTAAATCGAAGAGAAATCAATTTTGGGATTCGCGTTTTATGCACGGGGCAAACATAAAATACGCGCATGAAGTGTGTTGCGTTGCGTTGCGATACTCCTCTCCTCCTCTTCTCCCTTCTCATCATTTACAAGAAGGAGGAGAATTGGAACGCCCAGGTAAGGAGGATGGGTGGGGATGGGGGGGGGGGAGGTTTGAGGCACAAAGGAGGCATAAAGCGACTGGCTCCATGCTGATGCATTCACATTAGGCACTGGATGGCAAAGCACATTGTTGACAATTGAAATGCGGTGTGTGCGCTCGTGTTTGCGTACTTGAAGCCAAGGGCGCATCCATAAGGGGCTTCCAAGGGGTTTTCTTTTAGAAAAATAAGCTCCATGGGTTTGGTAAGGTCAAAGGAAAAATAAAGGCTCACAAGTTTTTAAGGACATTTCATGGTGATAAAATACCAATAACAGCTAGAAGTTCTTAGCTTAACGTTAACATAAACTAAACTAAGTCAAAGTCAACTAGTTAGAGTCTTGAAAATATAATTAAATTGTCCGTTTAGTTTGTTAATGCAAAAAAGTGTGCCTCAAACTGCCCGTTTCATAAGTTGCGTTAGCAAAATTAAAAATAATATAAAAACAAATTCAGAAGGAAGGAGAACATCTAAGAATCAAAGTGTAAATGACACGCAAAGAAGCAACACCGGAAATTAAAAATAGATTACTGACCCGCTAAGATTATGCTACTGGCGGTTTTAGAAGAAGTGCAATATAAAAGTAACTAAAGTTGTAGGTATTAATTTTCAAATCTCAGTAATCAGATCGCTTTAAGAGTTTGTCGAAACCTTTTTGTTTTAGGAGAAACAATGCATTAGATAATCAATACCCCTTAAAAGCATCAAAGAATCATATTTATGAAAGTAATGGATTTTTAAGTTTACTTTGTCACCTATGTATATATATTTAGTGATCGAACATTTGGTTTTTTTAATCTATAAAAAAATTAACTCCATTTTATATATGCCCCTTCTCCTTATATACATATTTACATAGCATGTGATCTTCTTAAATGTAATATAATATTAATTGCTTTTATATTCTATTCCACCGTTGCACTGCGTTTGTTAACATCTGACTTTTGCAACATCTCTAGGAAGAAGTATCACCTCTAGTTTAACTGCGCTTTGTTTATTGTATTACAAGCGTCTTGTTATAAATTGTAATCAGATTCATAAAATATACAAACAATATACAATATCGGGACAGTATTACTTTTATGAAAGTACGAAGGTAATTGTCGCTAAGACCTCCCTTTTTGCCTAAGCCACTGTTCACTGTGAAGTAACCAAGGGCATTGCTTGTAGGTGTGTTTATGTATGTGTGTGTGTGTTTGGATGTGTGCGTATGCGCTCGTACGTGTGTGAACAAAAATAATCGCATTTCCGATTTGCGATTTGTGATTAGCGTGCGATAAAATTGTTCAGATTCTTTTTTATTTCCTACTAAGCGATTTGGGCATTTATTTTCTGTTCTTGTTGGTACTCCCTTGGTGTTGCTACCAAATAAAAGGCACACACACACTCACACATTCGACCAAACATATGTATACACATGTATTTGACTATGTGTGGCTGCGAGTGTGTGTGTGTGTGTGTGTGAATTCGCTGGAGTTTTGTGGATTATCGTGCGCGTTTCTGGGCTTTTGTGTACTCGAGCATAAATATAACATGTTTATTTTTAAGTGAATCGGAAACATTTATTTATTTGCCTTACGCATTTTTCACACTTTTATGTAGCCGCCTTGGCGTGGTGATAAAAAAGATTTCTTCTTCGTCGTGTGCAACACCAGTTAAGTGTACTTCCACTTCCACTTCCACCTCCTCCTTCACCCTTCACTCTTCTTTACCATGCCATTCTTCCCTCTGTCGCACCTGCACCAGAAACTGCTTGAATATTCAATTAAAAACCGTAAACTTTCCCTCGTTGCTACTTCAAGTGCTAGTGCTGGTGTTGGTATTGGTGGCATTGGTGTTGGTGTTGGTGCTATGCAAAGGACTGGCCGACTGGCTGGCCGGCATTTTTGAATAGTTATTCATAACTATGAATCAATGCTCAGAGAGCAGAGTCCAAGTCCGATGCCAGAAAAACACACAAAACGAACGACCGACCGACCGACCTATTCATTGTGCAAGAAATTCAACAACGGCCATCGGGCATTTTATCAGCTGCCGCTGACTTATATTAGGCTTGGAAAACACTCAGAAAAATTCTATACAACCAACAAATTTAAATTTTGAAATTTGATTGTTATTTTACATTCTCTTAAATTTAAATTTGTTATTTAAATTTAAGTCATTCGATTTTTTTCTGCAACTATTTAGATACATTAAGATATTTTTAAAATTTTGTATGAATTAAACATGGAAAAGTTACTTATTAATTCCCAAATTGAATTTTTTCCTCTTTAAAGTTAGCTTTTTATGTGCACTAAAGAGCAAAATACTTTTTATAAATATATATTTAGTGCAAAGATACAACCAACATTTATTAACAGTTAAAAGTTTACGCCTTGGCTGGCTTACTTTTTCTACAAGTGTATCAGGTTGGAGACATTGTAAAGGCGTTTGGGGTCGCATGCTGTTGACGGAGTCCCGAAGTCAAAACAGGCGCCAACATTATCGCCAGCAACATTATTCATTATCGTTGCAAGCGTCGTGTTCCCCCCAAATCCCTGTACGGCACTCTGGCACTGCAAAACAGTTTGCTTCCATTATTGCAAGTTGGTGACATTGCAACAGATACTTCTGGCTGCTTTCAAGTCCGAGTGCTGCTTGTGCTGCTGTTGCTTCAAGTTGCGCATTGCTCCCTGACCAACCCAGCCGTCTCTACCTCTAGCAAAGAACTCAATGAAGCCACACACACAATAGTCGCCCTTACCGCCTGCAACACTCTCCTTCCATCCCTTTGCACACCTCCAGCTTTTGCCCGCAGCCGAAAGAGACGGCCGCCTTTGAGCCATATGAAAGTCGAACTGTGGACAAAGTTTTGCGCTGTAAAACGAAAAACGACAAAAAAGAAACGAAAAAAAAAATAAAACAAGAAAAAAAATGAAACAGGCAACAGGAAAGCAATGCCAACGCCAACGACGTCGATGCCGACGTCGTCGTCTCCGTCGGCTGCCGGCACAAAAACTTCCGTTTCAACTTGTGCGCCAGCAATTGCTGCCGCCTGTTGTTGTATCCTGTTAGCAAAAAGGGGCACCCAAGCTGGTCATCACGTTTGCAACACAACAGCACACACAGCTCGAGCACAGAGCTCCAGCAACCGAATAACCAAATTTTGTTTATTTTTCTATCTTACTTGACTTCTTTTTTGTTGCTATTTGCTATCGAAGTGAGTAGGTTCCAAGCAAGCATTATGTGTCTGCTTCATTACCGGAAGTTATGCGCTGAAATAACTCGGTGACAAATACAACAAACCAAAACTTGTACAATATTTTCTGAAAAATCTTTCTTGTAGCATTTTCATCTTATCACTTAAAAACTATTTGGCAAAACTAAGGATAAAGAGTGATACTTAAATAACCAAAGTAACTAAAATATAATATTAAACTATCTGGGAAATCGTTTTAAAAATATATATATATATTTTATTAAGATGTTATATGATTTTGAACTAAACGCAAACGGTTCGAAGTTCGATGGAAATGATATCAAATATTGTGGAAAAGAAGCAATAATGCTGATTTTGTTCGTTAAAAAAGTGACAAACGTACCATTGAATCCTACTTTATGCACAAAAATCATACAATTATAAAGAAATAGGCAGAAAACTCATTTTAAATACCTTTGTACGAACTTGTCGCAAGCTAATACTCTACATAACTTAAAAACATAATATTATGGAATTCTAAATGTGTTTCAATATTGATAATTTAAACTCAAACTTTTATATTGTTGAACTGTACTTTTTGTTTTTTTAAAAGAAGTTCTTAAAAGCCAAAAATTGAAAAAATAAATAAACATATTTTTTTTCCGCACGTGAATGCATGTATAAGATTCTTGTATAAACAATATTACTATTTTACTTGATAGCAAGCAAAAAACATTCTCTATTATGCATCTTGATTCATTCGTCTTTTCACGTGTTGTCCCAATTGATAAATTCCTTGAGCTTTACTTGATTCAGGGCTTATCATATTCCAGGGCATTGATATCTCGCCTTCTTGTTTTCTTTCTTGTTGCGTATGGTTGCTATTATTATGTTGTGACCGTTGCTTTTGTAGTTGTTGCAAGCGTGCAGCTGCAGCATTTTAAGTCTCGTATCCTGCATGCGGACATATCGCCCATTGACCAGTTGCCTCTCTCCTTTGCCGCTTCTTACATCACTATTCACTATTCTTCCTCATGCTCTTTGGATCCTCTCCATTTTCCATCTTGCCCTGCCACTTTCCGCTGCTGATGGTTCAAACAGACAGTTGCTTTCAGTTGGCATCAGATTTTCATTGCTCGCACAGTTTGAGCCTTGCACACACATACAGATACATATACATATACATATATAAATATTTTGCATTTATGCAAAGGAGCTGGGCGTTAGCTTTTCTGCTTCCATCGTCTTTTCCCATCATGTTCACACTGAAAAAAATCAAAACACGTGCGAAAAAGAGTCGTAAGTTTCTTTTAAATTTACTACAAGTATTCAGATAACTCGAGTTTGCATAATCCCTTTTCTTAACAATTTAAAAACTGATATATCCCAGCTAAGGTTAATTTGTTTGGTTGCTGATTCACTTCATACATTTGTCGAAGTGTAGAAAGCACACAAAAACTGAAATGGAGCGCAGCTTGCAGCCGAAAATGAAAAGCAGAAGGCAAAACAGCTGGCAACCCACCCACTGGAAAAGTTGAAACTTTTGTGTTGCGTGCGGTTTTTCTGTGACATTTTCGTAGATTTAGCTTTGGGCTTGTTGAACGAGCACAGAGGGCCAAAACTGAGACAACGCAACGAAATGCAACCCACATCTTAACCACTCGCTCCGTATCATCCAGCCGGTCGTCTCTTCACATTGTGTGTGTGTTCTTTGCCTGGCTTTGTGAAATTCTTGTCTGGCAGTCGCCTTAACGTTTTTAACTTATATATTTGTATTTTTTATTTTTTTTTTATATATATTTTTAAGCTCTACGCTGCCGAACATTTGTGGTTAATGAATATTTCTTGAAAGCCAAACTAAAACTTGTATTTTTAATAGTTTGTACAATTTACAAAGACGATGAAACGAGCGAATATGAACTGGTGGGTGCAAACGGAAAGCGAGAAGCGAAGAGCGAGGAGCGAAGAGCGAGCAGCTTGCAACGAACAATCTTGTAAGTTTCAATAAATCAAACGCTTTGAGAGTTGAAGAAAGTGAACCGAAGTGTAAAACAAAAAAAAGAGCAAGATGAACAAGATAGAGAAGGGCGCGAGAGAGATATTTGTGGGAGCCAGCAAAATTAAATATGACAACTAAATCGATTTGCTAAGTGAAAATGCTACTTAAAATGCTGACTCGTGTTGGAGATACGCAAAAATTATGTTTATTTGGTAGATAACACTTCGGTATATAAAATGTTCAACAAAAAATTTAGCTTACAGTTGATAATGTACATTGTAAAATATTTCCGAAAATAGTTTTGCTTTTGTCACAACGTTCGTTGATATTTGCCTGCATATAATAAAACAATTAAATTTGTCTGTTCAACTCATGAATTTCAGGTTTGATAGGCGCCAAATGTGAAATGATTGCATAGCAATAGTGCCGTTACGAACAAACCCGTTCTACACCCACTTAAACCTAGCAATCGGTGGCAAAAATTAAGAGGTAAGGGAGGTAGTAGACCCCCAATGGAGGAGTGCACGACTTGTGTATTAGCCATCTTTGCTTAAATGTTTGTGTTTACTATATATAATGGGAATATGTATATGTATGTAGTCATTGTACTAATCATCTCTCTGATCCACGCTTATAACAAAATAACCTGGTATGAATCATCAAAAAAGGTACGTTTTTTTATCTGCAATCCCTTAAAAAAAATACACTACCTACACCAAATATTTGATAAGTCATTGCAAACTAATCGTAAAGAACATGAAAACAATAATTGACTTGTATAGAACATAAACACAATATCGAGCTCACAACAAAAGTGAGTTGTATGAAAATGGTTTGACAAGATCAGATAACTTACCAAATGCCGCATTGTGTTTACGCACAACAGAATAAATGACATAAGTCTTAAAGAGTATTTAATCTTCGGCTGGCCAAAAACAATCGTTCAGCCAATGCGGATGGGTTGGGGTTTGTAATCGATCGCTTATTGAAAACGCTGATTGTACTATAAGAACGCTTATTTTATTGAACACAATACACAATAAAAATCATAATATGTACTTATCATACTTACTCATGTACACAAGCATGTACCAACCATGTCTAAGTTGTAGTTTTGGTTGTAGTTGTATTTATATAAGATTTCCACAACAACAAAAGCAACAACATCAACCAAGCACACCACAAAGGCGAGTTTATTATTAATTAGTCATTTATTTAAGTTTGCGGCATTCGATGGTTTGACAACAGCAACAGCAACAGTTGCTGCTAGCAGATACAGCAGCTACTGCAACGTTAGTCGGGTTTTCCCTAAGCGAATTCAGTTAATGCAAGCTGCTGCTGCTGCTGCTAATCAATGCAAGAGAGATAGAGAGAGAACTTGTTGCAAAAAGTCAACGTAAGCCACTTGGAGGTCATCACTATAGTCAATCGCATTGATTGCGATTGATAGTGCTCGATACGTAGTAGTAAGCAAATGCTCTTAGCAGTGAACGCATCCAAGCACGAGTTTCATTCCGAATTTCAGTCCGTCTCAGTTTTAGTTTTAGTCTCAGTTTGATATTGAGTTTAAGTTCGATTCAAGTGAACGGTGTCTGCCGTTTTGCGACTAGTTAGTTGTTTGTCTGTCCACATTTGAAGCGCAAGCTTTTAATCCATCAAAAATGTTTAATTCATTGATATTGTTGGTGCTAGCGTTAACGCTGCTACTTGGAGCAGTCCAGCTAGAGACACAGCAGGATAGTAAGTGGGGCTTGAACTCATCTCAATTTATAAGTAGTAAAACATATTTTATTTATATTTTCAGAGTTATATATGCACTTTGGAAATTGCTTGACGGGTGACTTTGGGCCGGGCAAATGTATCTATCGCAAAGATTGTAACTTCTATGATACGGATCTATTGGATGCGGCGAGCAAACAACATTGCTATTCACGCCAGAGACCCGATTTGGTAAGATTATTATCATATCATAACGAACGTTTTGGACAGTTGATGAAGCTAAAAAAACAAAACAAAAACTGCTTAAACAAGTATTAAGAGCTCAAAATGATTTGTTTTAGGGCACGGTTAAAAATTGCCTTTATAATTGATTAACTCATGTTAAGAAGGTTTATATTATAAGGGAATAAATCTTAAAAATTTCGATGATGAAACCCTTATAATAACTTTACCCAAGATGCATCCGAGAAATTTTATTTTGAATATTTTATAATCATCGAATTTTTTATCTTACAAACATTATCTAGGGGATTTTTGTTGCTGCTTTTCCCACGTCTTTTTCTTACAACGTGTTAATAAAAACTGCATTGATTGGACAATAAACAAGTTAGAGGGCTCAAGTCGGGAAATCCCGATGATGCTGATCAAGAATTTAATAACTTTATGGGGTCGGAGATGTCTCCTTCTACCTGTTACATACTTTTGCACAAAACCATTATACCTTTTTAACCTATTAATGGGTTCAAGATATAAAAAGGCGGTTGCGGACCGAAACTAGTTAAGGAAATAGCAAAGCTTCACCTACGTACTAAAAATATTATAAATATCATAGATAATGTTTGGAGTTGTGACTAAATGTGTTATAGAATCGTTTCATTGCAGATATGCTGCCCAAGTGAGCCGAATGTGCTGCCAATATTTTCAGCGCGCCTTGGCAACAGGACGAGATCGGTAAAAATTATCGATGAACTGCCGAGACATCCACACTGTGGCACATCCTTTGGCTCGAAGGTGTGGGGTGGCAAAATGACAGACCTATTTGAACAACCTTGGACAACATTGCTTGAATATACCTTTGGAAATATCACGAGGCACGATTGCGGAGCCGCATTCATTGCGCAACGTTGGCTCCTAACCGCCGCCCATTGCGTCCACGATTATTTTTTGGGGAATCGGAAGTTGACTGGAGCACGCTTGGGTGAATGGAATACGACGACCAATCCCGACTGCGTCACAAACCGAAACGGTCAGAGAGAGTGTGCTCCACCGTACGTTCAGGCAAGCTTCGATCTTCAAAAGACTCATCCGGAATTCGATACGAAGATTCTGACCCACGATATTGCTTTGCTCCGATTGGCCAAGCCAATTGATTGGCGACAGCACCGTTATCTAGAGCCCGTGTGTCTACCACCTGCGCGTGGCAAAAGCGCCAATCAGCTGGTGGGCAGCTCCGTTGATGTTTCCGGCTGGGGCGTTACGGAACTCAAACGGCAAAGTGACGTAAAGCGCAAGGCGATGCTCTTCGTGCAGTCGCAGGATCAGTGCAGGGAGCTGTTCAAAAATACCACATATATTATCAACGATGGTCAACTGTGCGCCAGTGGCGGCATCAACATCGACTCCTGCTCAGGTGATTCGGGTGGACCACTCACTGTGGAGGCGTATACGGCACAGCGGGATCGATATGTTTATCTTGCGGGCATCGTATCGTATGGCAAGGAGTATTGTGGCAGCACCGATTTTCCCGGCGTCTACACCAGAGTCAGCAGCTACATGGATTGGATTGAGGATACAATTGCCAACAATTCCGATTGATGTTAAGAGAAGGAGAGGAAGGAGAGGAGAGGAAGGAGTACTTACCTTGAACTGACTCACAATCTGAACTTGCTGTTGACGTCATGGCTGCCGTGAATATCTGAACACTTACAATTTACTAGACGTGTTCAAGCGCAATCAAAACTTAATTAAAAATCAATTTTTTTTTGTATATAATGTATATTCACATATGAATTGTAGTTCCAGTTATGTCATAGAGCTGACGTTGAGAGAAATTTGACAGTGCCCGCTAATTTTTTTTTTGTAATATTTAAATACATTGAACTTTTTTTTTGCGATTAGTTTTAAACATTTTTTTTTGTTTGCACACTGCATCTTAAGTTTAATTTACTATAATTTTTCCTTCTTTTAGTTAAAAATAAAGTTTTCAGGTTTAATTTACCATAATATTTGTGTTACTTTAATCCCATATTCATGGCTTATGCTTTTGAACTTTGCATTTGATTTTGGAAGGCAGAAGTCTCTATCTAAATTGTTAACTATGCAAAGAGATTATAATTTGTTGCTCAAAAGCTTTATTTAAGTATTTTAAATGGCTAAACCACGGTTTTTATTTTGTTAAATTGAATGTAAAATGCCATTATTCTCTGTATCGAGTGTACACTGTATACAATGCTTACATATGTATACCTAGGGAAGATCTATCCTGACTTCATCTCTCTAATTAGTATATACAAATTTTTAAAATTTTATTAACATTTTAAAACAAACCCAATCGTTTATAGGTCAACTAAAGGGCACTACCATTTAATAATCGTTCATATATAAATATATATATAGCCTATATGATTAAGCAATAAATGTATAGTTTAGCTGATTTACAATATGCTCTTAGGATCAATGTACTATTACCCATGACCTCATTAGAAACATATAATTATTTCCCTATTTAGAATTCTTCCTCACTTATAAGGCAAACAGTCGGGAGATTCCAAGTGCAGTGTTGTAACTTACCCACCCAAACGTAAATACATTCTTATCAAGAATAACAACGCACGCTTTTATTTGTTTACCTACTTGATTAATCACATACATATGCATTTTACATACATCATATATTACATTGTCAGCATCAGCAAAATTCATTTTGCACCACAGTCAAATGTTGGATTTACGAATGTATAAGGAAATATTTATTTTTATATCGACAGCACATTAGTGTCCATATTTTCCTCATGGTATTTAAGGCTTAAGATATTAACTGTTTGGCACTTTTATCACATACAAAAAAAAACCACATGAAAGTTTTTAGTTTTAGTATGAACAATTTGTTTTATTTGTGTGCATGCACATATATAGAAATGTCTTTATAGATGCATATGTGTTTAGCTTCTCGTTGCTTACTTCTTACACTTATAAATTATAATAAATTACAAACATTAAAAACAAGATAACTACATGACTACAACCAAAACGGCAATAAATTAGCATGTACATTAAGTACAAAAAAAAAAAAAATATTATAAATAAATATATGTAAATGTAATCATAAAATTACTTCGCAGGAAAACTTATTGGGGAGAATTCGGGTTTTCTACTTGTTTCGCACAAAGATCACAGCACGGCGACAACGATCGCGATGGTCTCGCATTTTACCAGCGGGACATGGTCGCTTTATTCGGCTGGAAACTAGGAGCTGGCCAGTTAATGTCTTGCTGTGAGGACTGTAGAAGATTAAGCGACGCGCCTCCGTCTCTTGGCTGCATTGCGCCAAGAGAAGCACTAAAATACAGCCGACGGCCAAAAATAATCGTTGCAGTTGCATATTCAAAATATGAAAACTGAGATGTTGAATGTTAAAGCGGCGGGTTTATAACACGCTCGTTGTTGGTTCAAAATTATTATTATTTTATCGCGCGTGAAGCTTTTGGCTGTCGACTTGTTTTTCTGAAGTTAACTTTTACGACTGGGCGCGATCAGCAATGTTGTTACTGTAGTCGTCGTCGCAAATGGTGTCGATATTCTCGATATTTAATACGCCGCTGTCAGATAAGATAAGTGCATTCCGCTGCAGATAAGATAAGTGTGTGTGGTAAGGCCTTAAGAGACTTCGTTCACTTGTAGTACATTCGTTCGTTACTGAGGTCGACAGCCGTACATATTTGTTGCCCGTGGACTGGCGTCAGTCAAAAGGCATTTTATTCGATTCTCATCAAATATACCAATGAGCACACGAGCCAAAAAGCTGCCGTGTGACGAAAGCGTTCGGGAATCCACTCCAAAAGAAATTCCGCGACAATGCGTAGTGTGGTTTCCGTAAATGTCGTCGCGTCGTCGTCGTTATCATCGTCATCACCATAACCATCATCACTATTATATCAAAGTGGATCACTGCCCTGTGTCTAATCAGTGACGATACTTCCGCTCGCGTTGCTCTTTGGTATTCCACTATTTGAAAGCCCGCCTGAAACTATACAGCAAAAAACTGTCGACAACTTGCTTAAAATTTATTGTAAAGAGTCGCCTAAGCACTATGCATCGCTTTTATATGCTCAAAATGGTAAAACAATAGTCTGATTATTCAACTTAACAAAATCTGATCAATTTTAGTAACTTACTCTTATTCATGTTTACCAAACTCTCTGTTTCTAAGTACATTGTAACATATAAAAAATTACATATGCTTGAAATCAAAACCCAACAAAAAGAACAAATCCATTATATGTTAAACATTAGATTTCGAGGAAGCCACCACCATATGTACATATGACGTAGTGTGGTCTGCAAAATGGGTACAAAGTTCATAAAAATCAAAGCATGTTGAATCAGTTGTAGAATACATGAAATGTAATCAGTTCCAGGAACGTTTCTACGCATGAATGTTGACTAACAACTGTATCAGCTGTAGGTATCTAAGTTTTAGCGTGAGTATTTTGCCTTATCATTGTGAATTCATTATAATTATGTCTCCAGTGCTTTTCAGTATTTAACGAACTCATTCAATAATCGTTTTAACACGGCAGCATAGAGTAGTGGTGAAAATACATACAAATCAAGAACAAACATTTTCAGTTCTAGTATAGTACGTGAGGGTTAAGTATGGAAATGTTTATCATTGCCAACAAGTTAGAAGGCTCTAGTTGAGAAATCCCGAATAGAAGATACCCTGAACCCCTTAGTCTTAGAGCTCATATCTAGCAATACGCCGAGTTGCAAGTATGTGTGTATGTGTGTACGCGTATACTGCATACTTTTCTTAATTTCAATGTTCCATACCTCTGGTGTGTCTTAGCCGATTTTAATAAAAATTTCACAGACTGCCATTATATCGCTTTATGTTTAACACGCCGTCTGAAAGTCTTCCAAATTCAAGATTTTGTTGTTATCGATCGCATGTGTATATCGGAAATGCAAAGAGTTATCGAAAAAAAAAATACAAACTAACAAACAAAGGATTAGGCGAGCTTATGTTCCAAATCTGGTGCAGAATATATATACTTTATAGGGTCGGAGATGCTTCCTTCTGATGCATACTTTTGCACAAATCCATTATTCGCTGTTTACCCATTTTGAATGGGGTATAAATAGTTTTTTGAATATTAATGAAATAAATCTACTTTTCCTAAAAACATTGTTCATTTCTTTTGACTGGTCTTTCCTTGTATTCCAAAATACTGAATCCGAATCTAGGGTTCGTTTGGCCGAATACATATTATTTAAATCTTAAGTAAATTGCAAGAAACCGACTAAAAATATGTGAAAATTGGAACATTGAATCAAGTAAGAAGATAAAAGGAGAGACCATGAACCCCAAAAGTAATGAGTACATTCATTGTTTGTATGTATATGTGTGTGTGCATATCTTTCGATGTCTTTGGAGTTTCTCAACCGATTTCGATGATCACAGGCGATATTTTGTATATTGTTTCAAGTTATTAAAATTGTTTTTGCTATTAAATACATTTGTACATCAGAAACTAATAGAGCTCTCGATTATTTAAATTCGAACTTAAATTCCAAGTCTCAAGGCTTTAGCTCTTTAAGTCTTTAAAATCGACGCACTCATACAGACGGACAGACAGACGGGCAAGTTTAAATCGACTCGGCTATTGATGCTGATCAAGTATATACATGCTTTACGGTCGGAGATGCTTCCTTCTTGCATTACCATACTTTGCACAAAAGCATTATACCCTCTTTCCCATTTAATAGACTAATACTTATAGTATTGGGAATAGAAAAGTATTTATTTATACAAATGTTTTCGTAGTGCAACTTTTTGCATCCTCATAATTTCTTCTTGCAGACTGCATAATATTTTAACAATATTTTTAACATTAACTTATTTGACCAAAAATTGATATTAAATTTGTAATTAATAGGAATTTTGCATTTTGTTATGTTTTTTAATGCAGTGATAAGGTGTCAAGATTAAAAGCCGCAACACTTAAGCTAAAATAATTGCCAAGAAAGTTTTAATGTGTTTTTAATACAACAAAACCTAAATCACAATCTATTTAGCTCTCCTCGAATAAAATTAGGTTTACCACAGTGCAACTTTTTTTTGCAGGACAACCAATAATTATGATGTTAATTATCGACTATATTTATTCGTTTTGTGGATCCGATAATAAATATAAAGATCTGAAAAGTTAAGCAGGGCAACATGTTTATTAGGAGTTGTATTTTTAGAGGCAAAAAAATAAATACAAATAAAGATAATACAAATTAAAAGCACAAAGATTATATTTAAATAAAAATCTTACTAAAGATACAAAATTTCATTGGAATAACATATCTATCCTATATGTGATGTATCGAAAAAACCCTAATATATGTAACGCACAAAAATACACGAATCAATTTTTGTTTTCCCTACAATTACAATTGATCTTACGACAATTTTGTACAAATCGAAATATATAACTAAATATGTAACGATTTTCTTTCTACTAATATCAAAACGTTAGCATTAACAAGAACTCTGTTGTTCGTTGTTTGACTATGCATTAAACTTTTTGGTTGCATGAATTCAATTTAATTATTTGTTGCACAGCACAAAATACTGTTTTCATTTAAGTATACTTGTTGGGTACAGCCACGGAAATTATGAACAGAAATTTAACAATTATTGCAGACCCCCTGCCGACCAGTTTGCCTGCCTGCCTGCCTGCCTGCCTGCCATTAGTTGTTGCTTGATTGTCCGTAATTAACTTTAACTAATGAACCCACGAAATGCAAACGAAATATTTGTATAATGCTTGCAAAATTCCATAATAATTTATTAAGAGAAGACAAAAAAAAGGTGTGAAAATAATGTAATAAATAGTGCACTGAATAGATATGAATAATGGCGCGTTTTGTTTTGTTTTGGTTTGTTGCTTGTGATTTGTTATGTTGCATTTCTGAGAGAGTTCGAGATTCAGTTAATTGGCCACGAAAATTCTAGGTACCGTTCGAATCGATGTCAGCAGCTCACGCCATCTGCAAGAGAAGTGAGTAAGTAAGTAAAGTATAAAATATATGTGGATTAGATAGAGAGAAATACATACCTGAACTGTATGATATAACGCGACGACAGTTGCCACGATGATCCCGCATGTGACACTTTTGGCATGGTTTCCCTATGTTGTGCGTGGCCAGTATCTGACCCCGCGCTATTGCGGGTGGCGCCAAGAAGATCACACGACGCGATTCACTTGGCGCTGGTGCACAGATGACAACCAAGGTTAGCAGGCACAGCGCATATAGAAGTAACTGTTGGAAGCGATGCAGCATCATCATTTCTCTCACTTTTGATGCACGTGTATATTCCCAGTGGATGTGTTAGTGTTTGTGTGTGTTGGTGTTTTGATTTGTTTAGATCCGTATCTGTGTATCTGTATGTGGGAGCTCGTGTGCAGTTTCGTGGCAATGTGAAATTGTGTAATCGTGTGCGTTAAGTTTGAAGTCTTTGGGCCGTCCTACTGCCAACTAAGTTATACGCTCAAATGCCGTCATTTAACTGATTATATACGATTTGGGCAAGCAGTTCTTAAGTAAAAATTGGCCTATGCCAGTAGAGCATTAGCGGCGTCTCTTCAAAATTGATAAACTATACAGGCTGTGCCGGCAATGTTCATTGTATTCGCTTCTACTCGCCATATCCAATGCTCGATTCGAACACCCTATATATGCGAATCTTATCTAGACCTCGGTACTACACTATGTCACACCAGCAATCTGTGTAATTGAATGTCTTGCTTTGGTTTTGATTTTGCTACCCACCTTCTCCTGACGTCAGCTGGTTCGCTTGCTTGCTTAGTGTACTCTCTGATTTCATACTCGTACCGAGAAGGTAGAGAGAGTCAGACGGGCAAAACCCATTCTCAATTTTGATATCGATATGTATAAAAAATAAAATTAACACTCGTCCACATATTATTCATAAATGTTAATGCCTCCATTTGCGACGTGGGGTAACTCACATTTGACGCGTGCCCTTGATTACCCAAAACGAAATTGTTCATATCACCTAAATCGTTTAACCCAAGAAATTGATTAACATGAAAAACTATTAAGTAATGATGTGAGTATAGTTTAACACGACTATTTATATGTGAAAATACATTACAAAATTTATACTTTATCACTAAAGAAATAACGATCAAGATTTTTCATCTAAATCAATCATATACATAAAGTGCTTAAGGCACTAACTTTTTCAATACACACCCTTTTTTATCAAAGCTTATAAAACAGCTGATTCTGTTGCTAATAATAACGGTTCTTTCCGTCTCAAATATCTTAACAGCCGTTTGATTACTATTACTATGCCATTTGTTGTAGAAAGTTTATTTTTAATGGGTTACTGAACAGATTTAGTACTAAATTCAACAATAACGTTCAACGTTCATATCTTATAATTTTGAGTACACAAAAAGAAAGAAATAAAGATTATCTAATTGGTTTTCGTCTGGTATAGTATTTATTTTAACATTAGCCAATTATTGATAATAAATTTAAACAGAAAATATGAAATGACAAGAAACAATCGTTTAATTGTCTTAAAAAAAGATTCAATAGTTAAATTTTGTATTTGTATTTATTCCATAATGGGTTAATAAATGCTTTGAAGACATTATTGTTTGGTTTTTTTTATCTAATATTAAGTTTAAGCCCTATGACCACGAAGTAAGCAATAAAAAAAAACTTAACTAAAGAAATCCCGGTTATCTCCAATGTACATTAATAGATTTCCAGCTAAACTTAGCAAAGATTTCCTTCCCGTTCGAGCCGATTATAAGGGGGATGGCCGTTGCCAGGCACACAAAAAAAAAAGCTAATAAATAAATAAAATACAAAATGAGTCGATGTTGGCGCAGGCCAACAGCTCAATTAGGCAATCAGCTGGTATAATTGTCTCACATGGCTTTCCTAGAAAGCCCCCAGCTACGTCACAGACCGCGTAATGTGTGTTGCAGGCACAATGTTCCCCACTTAATCTCAATCTGAACAAATACATATTTAAACAAGTAAGAAGGCTCTAGTCGAGAAATCCCGACTAGACGATACCCTGATGTGTGTGAGTGTGTGTACGCGCATCCCATATCTCCGGTGTTTATTAACCGATTTCAATACAAATTTCACAGATTGTCATTATTGTGTCTTATATTTTAAATACCGTCTCAAAGTTTTGCAAATTCAAGGTTTTGTTGTTATCAATCCCATGTGTGTATCGGAAACGGAAAGACGGACATGGCTATATCGCCTCAGCTCTTGATACTGATCAAGAATATATATACTTTACGGGATCAGAGATGCTTCCTTCTGCCTGTTACATACTTTTGCACAATATCATTATACTCTTTTTACTCAGGGTATAATAAAAAGAGATACTTTATGACGGCAGCGAAAAGCGTCGCTATGAAATTAGACTGTTGAGTCAGTGCCTGCTGCCCCTGGTGGGGTGCCTTTATCTTGGTTAATTGTGTTTCTTTGCAGGCATGTCGCATGTCGCATTGTGTATCGGTATCGGTATAGGTATCTGTATTTGTATCTGTATCGGTATCATTTGCTGTTCGTGAAACTTCTCATAATTTCATCATGACAAACATCGCTTGATGGTATCTTTTGTATCATATGTGCACAGGTGCGCCTTGTGACGTAGTATTTATAAATATTTGATTGCCTTAACGTAAATGAGTTCTCTGGATACAGCGATAAGTTAACGAGCGCCTCCAAAGTCCAAAGGTTGCTTGACTACACCCCACCTCTATACAATCTGCAAAAAAAACAACAAATTAAATATCAAAACATATTTCAACATTCACTTTCATCAGAGCCACACACACACACACACGCACACTCACCGGACGACAGCGATTACGATGATCGTGTATGAAGCCTTTTCTGCATCGAACGTGTGGAGTCACAAACAGCATACTCTTACTCAATGTTGCATTGTTGTTAAAGATAACGCGTGAAGCGCTGCAGTGCAGCCGGGATAACATCAGCACCCCCGACAACACTACCAACAACAGTAGTCCCAGCCTCAGTCCGAGCATCTTTTTCGTTTGTTCCGTTCGTTTGAAGTTAACACGTTGCTGTCTGATTGACGTTTGGCACGCTCACAAAATAACAGATTTTGATGGGGATGTTGCCGCTGCTGCTTAATCTTAAGAGTTCATAGGGTCTCTTCTCTTATCGGCTCGTTTGCAGTTAAGACGACTTTTGCTTTTCTTAGTTTGTCACCTATGTATGTATTTTGATTATAAATCCACTGGCACTTATAAAAACACTGCGCAATTTGTGACAATTATTGCATTGTATACTCTTAGGCGTTCGTCAGAAGAGCTATATGTTCAAGTAAAACCAGATCGGAAACCCACAAATGGTTCTTTGTGTATAAAGGCTACCTCTTTATATGAAACTCACTCAATTAATGTTCTATTTTAAACTCACATAATGCGCACAATTTTATAAATCTTTATTATCTATCCTCTTAGTGTTACAAGGAGTTCAGTGTTTAAATAGTGTCGGGTTTCATTGCTGCATATCAAAAATAAAAAAAGGCGTCTTGAATGCGAGCCACGAAAAATTTAAAGGTTTGAATACTTGCGTTCGTCTATCAATAAAAGGTATAACAAGACGAAGGTAATAATCAGCGTCACAAGAAATCCAAAACACGGGTTATCCCTACGACGATTATCGACTTGCACGTCGCGCAACAGTTCCTCGGGTAGTGGATTATTGCGTGTAATCTCCACCGGCACCAACTTAATGGGATCGCCAACAAGACCAACCATAAAGCGACGGCCGTTAATACCCATGTTTTGGGAGTTGGATTTATCCGATTTATTAATTTTGATCAGTGTATTGTAGCCAACAAATGAGTTGCAATTGGGGCACCTGGAATTTTCGCCCTGCCTCTTAATCCACTCCACAATGCAAGCGCGACAGAATAAATGACTGCAGTATGTGAGCACGGCATGTCTGGCTGTTCGCAAACACACCGAGCACGTGTAATATTTGCCATCGGTATCAGAGTCGTAGAGACTCTCGTCCTCCGTAGAACTTTCACTGTCGCCGTTGTTGGTGAAAGCATTGATAATGTGTTGAGTTGTGCTCATGATGCGTATTCAAAACCCGCAATGTCGTATTCGGTTTTATTATTCTTTTCTCTTTTGTAAATTTAATTTTTTATATTATTGTTGCCTGTACGAGTAAAGTTTTTCTATGTGACAAAGTTTGCTCTACAATATGTCAATCAGTTCCCAACATGATCATTTCAAATAGTCAATTCCTAATACATATGTATCTATATCTTGCTTCTATAATACCAATTTGTTCATATAATCTGCAACCTCAATTAAGAAAATAACTTCGAAGCTCTTTTTCATTAGTTGCAGTATGTTTGTATAAACCGATTGGATAACGAAATGTTCTTTCTAATAAACTTCATCAAAAAATTAAGTTGAAGTGTTGTTGTTTAACTATCTCACGCTATGCCAAAAAAATACATTTAATGTTTTTTTCACTCAACAAGTTCTTTTTTAATGCATTTGATTTCACTCTTGGCATTGCTGTTACATATACAATGTATATTATTAAAGCCAACATTCTTTGCCCTGCGTTGTAGTAGTTGACGTCATCGTCACGTGGCACCGGGCGCCGTTCGATAAACACAACTGTCCGGATCGATTGCGATCAGTTCTAGGAAAGAAAGAGAAAAACTTTAAGTAACAAAGTCAGCGTTGAGGTTCTTAGAACAATGCATTTGATTAAGCTTTGTGTGTGAATTGGGTGCTTACCCTGTGGCAGCACATCCTTGAGGCAGCTGCGATCAGTGCGTCGGCAACGTGATGGCCTTGTTAGTGCTGGTTGTGCCCTCTGTGTCTGTGTCTCTTCCTCCGAGGTAGATAGTCGATGTTGTTGCTGTTGTTGTGGACGCCTGTGCGCCGCGACCTGCACGACGCTATTGCTGGAGTCCCGTTTTAGCTGGGCTTGATTCTCGCTGGAGGAATACTGGCGCTGCCGACGGCGGCGCTGCCGCACACGACTGAAGCTCTCATCCTGGATGACAAGTGTGCCAGCCTTGCTGCTGCGCAGATAATAGCGTGGTCCATGTTCCACTTGATGCTCCTCTACAAACTCTGGCGAGGAATGGCGTCCACGCGACATGCTGAAACGCTCCAGGATCGAACGTTGACCGGAGCTGTGGGAGCGTCGATAACGCCGTTTCTCCCTTGGACCCGAAGATGAGGAATTCGCTGTTGTTGTCAACGTCGAGGTGGATGGTGGTGTTGGATATGCCGTTGCCTGTCTACGCTGTTCAGACTCCCGATCCTCCTGGGATTGCTCCTCAAAGCGCACGCCGCGCAGCGAGCTAGAACGTCGCGAACTGGACGTGGTCTCGTTTGGCTGCCAATCGGGCAACTCATGGGTGCTAAACTCAATGCAGCTGCCTGTAAGGTGTTGCTTTTGTAGCTGTCTTGTGGGTGTGATGGATGTGGGTGGGGGTGTGGGTGTCGCCTCAGCGATTCGCAGTCCATTAAACTCGGCAGGCAAACGCGCCTGCTGCAAACTCTGGCTGAGATTAGCGGTTGCGGCACGTTTCCGTCTGCGATCTGTAGAGCTGGAGCTCGGTGCTCGAAACGTCTGCTCTGTGAGTCCATCCGCATCGATTAGGAGTGCACCCGTATGATCATAGAGAAGTATTCGTGGCAAGGCAATATTACTGCAACTTCGAGATGTGCTCAACTCCCAGTTCCAATGTGTGGGCTTTTTCAATTGAAGGCTCAACAGATTGGCAAGTGGATCGTATTCCTGATCTTCCTCGTATCGATGCTGATGCTGATGATGTTTATGCCTTTGCCTTTGCTGCTTTGACATTGCTTTGCGGCCTCTTCTGACTCACGCACAGTAGCAGCAGTAGCAGCAGCAGCAGCAGCAACGTTTATTAATTCCCAAGTAGCTATTGCTACTATTGTTCTTGTTTCTTTATCCACCTGTTTGCTGTCTGTTGTTGGTTTGATGGGATTTGTGGTCGAGTCTACTATAGTAGCTACATTCTCTCCCTACCCACCCTTTGGCTAATTGCCAAACTTATTTATTGTTTATATCTCTCAACTAGTACTATTTGCTGCTGGCAGTATGTAGTATATGTATGTTTTTATATATATATATATAATATAGTTTATATGTATGCTGTTTTGTTTGCTGCCCACGCTTTTTTTTCTTTGCTTTTCTTTGGTGCGTGCTTTCTTTCTGTTTTTTTTTTTTTGTGCTTTTCTCAGTCTTTCGAGTTTTAGTATTTTATTTTTAGTTTTAGACTCTTCCGCTGCCGCCTATCGCTTCTAATATTCCCTTGACATTTAAGTGCGCCACTGTGCCACTTTTCACAACAACTACAACAACAACAGCAAGAATAATCACAAAATTTGTTACAACATGAATAATGACAACACACAGACACACGAGTTTTATGTGCCTTCAAACAGTTTGAAACAGATTTGTGTGCACTAATATTTTTAGCATTGCTCTCTCTCGCTCGTTTCTACTCTCTCTGCCTCTAGTGCTCTCTCTTTCGTTTCTGTGTGATCTGCACGATCAGCTGCCGTTGCCGATTGCTGTATGCGCGTCTGCCCGCCAACGAGCGCCGTCGCCAACTGTTTTAGCCATTGGCCAAAAGACATCGACATCGGAGCATTCCGAATGCGGCCTGTCATGTCCACCTTGTCCGACAAAAGTGTGTGTCTCTGTGTGAGTTTTGAGTATATATATATGTATATATATATGTGTGTGTTTGTGGGGTAAGATGTGCGGGGATATTTGAATTTAATGCCGCAGCGATATTTGCATATTTCACGCTCTCACAATCTCAATAAGAACAAAAACAAAAACAACAACAGTTGAGGCAGCTGTTTTTCAAGCAACAACTTTTCCGATTATTTTGATTTTTGTTTATCTTATCCTACATTCACACGAATTTAGCATATGATTTTCAATGCTGTGTATTGTTGTTGTTGCATTTGGCAAACATTTCGAGCTTGGCCAATTCGATAAGATCTTACATATGTATGAACAAAGTATACCCTGTAACAAATGCCTAATGGGGGCCTTTTCATTTTACCAGTGAAATTTGATTTTCCGTTCTTGTAAAAGAAATTGGAATATGTTTACTCCTTATATTGATTAATATGGATGCTATTCGATGAATATGTATATTAATTAGTGTATATTTTGGGAATATTTTGAATTTCAATTTTTTGCTTTCTAATTTTCTAGGATAGCTAAAGAAATACTACTAAACAATTCGTTGCATTGTTTTGCTAAATTTTTTATAGTGTAATACAAATATAAATTAAAATAAATTTTTATTTGTTTTTCAAACATATGACACTGTATATAAATAGATGATCAGTTACTTACACATATTCTTTAAGGAATTGAAGGTAATTTACAACGTTCTAGCGGGTTTAACTGCAGGCTTATATTCCAAGGTCTAGAGAAAAAGTGTCAGTATGTATATACACACTAATTAATAAGTAACATACTTTATTAACATATGTAGATATATAAACATTTGTTATAGTATGATATAGTGATTCGATCTGCCCGATGCTGACCAAGAATCGAATGCATAGACTAAAGTTTCAGCTCGATAGCTCTAAAACTGAGGGACTAGTACGCATAGAAACAGAGTGCAGACGGATCAAATGTGCTTTATGGGATCGAATATGTTTTCTTCTCTGCGTTTAATGACAACATGAATAATTCAAGTGCATAAAAAGCTGTTGACCCAAAAAGTTGCGCAGATATATTGACATTGAAACAAAGTTATGGCAGTGAAAAGTTTTGAGCTATATTTTCTGACAACACATGCTTTTATACATATAACTTAAATTTAATAAGTACCTAATCAATTCAATGCAATTAAGGAGTTGATCTGTCAAAGCTATACACCATAGATATGTAAAGAAGTCTGTTAAGCGCTAATTCTTTAAATAAACTGTCTGTTGCAACGTCTTGTTGTATGTTTGTCATAACATTATATGTTCATGTATTTTGATATTTGAAAGGTGTATGTTAATAACAACGGCTGCCTAAAGGTATGCAACGTTTGCTTTGTAGCTAACTTATCTTGATGGGTCGAGGGGTTATCGGGCCACGGGCTCTGTACTTGAAAGAGGGGAATATTTGCGATAAGCGCTAGCTAATCAGCGCCACAGCAAGCTAGAGCCGAGCCGATGGAGTGAGAGAGCCGGAAGCATGAAATCAGTCTTAAAAGCACTGCGCACGGCAGCTATGCAAATAAAGCTAGGAAACATTTTAGCGGCACTCCTGCTCCTATGCTGTTACTGCAATGTACTGTTGCAAGCAGCTCCCTATCCATCCGATGCGCCCGAGAATCCTCTCCACTACAGACGCTTCACTCGTCGCCGCCCGGTAAAGGATCATCCCGAGCTGGAGGAGTATGAGGTTCGTCACGTTTACATTGTGCGTCGTCCAACGCCCAAGCCAAAGGAAATCCATCGCTTAACTGACTACGAAATGGATCTACGCATCAGATGTGACTTTGAACCCACATTGCCCAACTGTAAGTGAATGAGCGAACTATTAGAAACATTAATAACTTGTGCTTCAGTTCAATTTTTAAAGTAAATATTCAATTGGCTCTATTCTACTATATGTAAGTTATTATTGCACTGTTTATAGAGTGTGATCTAGTCAAGGTATTCCCTTCATTGTATACATATGTATCATATGTCCCTGACATATATCAATAAACACCTTAAATATATATGGCTAATACTGCTCGTAAAATTTGTGAATTTTTGGTTATTAAAACTTAATATTAAGTATACGTTTTAAATTTATCATAAGAATTGTGCCCTGTAATAGGTTAACCGTTTTTTATTACTTTTTTGCATTTAATTTATGCAGGCGCTCAATTGGCCAGTAGCCCAAGAAGCAGCAGAAGCAGCAGCAGCAGCAGCAGTAGCTCATCCACAACGACAACAACAACATCATCATCGACAACAACTACTACAACAACAGAGGAAGCACCAACCACGACCACCACCACTGATCTGCCCTTGCTACCAGATTTTCCAGAGCTACCAGATTTGCCAGAGCTGCCCGAGCAATCGGAGGAACCACTAGAGACAACAACGCAGCCATCAGAGACAGATTATGACTTGGGCAATGACGACATTGAAGTCGATTTTGGAATCGACGATGTGGAAGACAATGACGATGTCAACGATGAAAACAACAATAATGATAATGATGATGATGATGAGAAGGATCCAGATGCCGATGATTTCTTGGGTGGCAGTATTGGTGGCAATGATACTACCAAATAAAGCAATTTATAGCCTTACTAAACACTTCCCACTCTACACCTGTTTACTTGTAAAGTTCAAGCTAATTTCTGCCAATTAGAAATCAGAGAAATTCTCAATAAAAATGCATTGCTATGTATGATATCTGATTGACTTTGTTTTCTACTTATCGTGCCCGATGATCACGAAAAAGTCAACTACCCTTTGTACACCGGTGCTTGATTCAAATATTTATTTTTTAATACCCTGAAACCATTGAAAATGTGACAGATTGACCGACCCCATAAAGTTTATATATTCTGGATCAGCATCAACAGCTAAGTCGATATAGACATGTCTGTCCGTCTAACTGTCTGTCCGTCCGTCAGTCTGTCCATCTGTCTGTATGTATGAACGCGTCGATCTCATAGACTATAAGAGCTAGAGACTCCAGATTTGGAACATAAGCTCGCCTTAGCCATAGGTAGTACAAGCTTGTGTCAAATGTTCGTGAATCCGTGCTAATAAAGTGAAATTATAGATTTGCAAAGATGTTGAAGATGAGAGGTTATTAATTTCTCAAAATCATAGTAATAGCAGACGACTTGAAGATAACCCTATAATTCCGTACATGACATTTGTTTCCTTTGTTATGAAAATTAATTAATAACTGTTTTTTTATTTTATGGAAAAGATCATAACTCAACACCAGGCAACTCCATCAAGTCCTGGGAAAAATATTGGTTTAATGACCTGTAGATCGCTTGGTTGTGAACTCACTGTGATTTCCGGTCTAGAAAAGCAAGTAGAGCTATTAACCTGATAGAGGTTAGGCAAAATAATATGAGATTTGTGTTACCGAAAGGTTTAAGCTTTAATGTTATTGGTATGTTTGATATCTATCTCGCTGCACTAAAGTTAAATGAAGTTAAAGGTTTTTTACCACCCGAACATTCGAGCTAAGCGAATTGGAGAGATATTTTATAAAAGACCTTGATTATCATGTAACTTGATGTTAAATTGTGATTATGTTTAAAGTTCGTGTTTGGTTGGTGTGTTATCCCAGTAAACCCACTAGAAAGGCAATCCTTCACATAATGTTGAAAAAATAGCTATTCTTCAATTGGGGCAAAAGGTAAACAACTTAGTATTTTAGTATTTTATACAATTTATTTGTTAATCAAATGAAATTAAATGCATGATGAAGCGTTTTATGAATTTTAAAATAACACTGGCAAAACAAAATATGGTTGCGTATATACAAATTTCAGTTTTTATGCTCTCATTTTGCTGGCTTTGGCTTACAATTGCAGATAGTACAGATTGCAAAAATGGACTATTCTAGAATGACCTAGACATAACGATTTTCTCTATCATTTTCATCATTGTTTAAACATTATTTGAACTACATATAAAGTTCTATAAGTACATATAAATATGTACGAACTTTTCGAATGCTACTGAGACGCAATTTATGTCTTATATTGTACACCGAAATTAAAAATGATTATGCTGGCACTATTTTGGCCTTATCAAGCATTGCCGAACAGCCTTGACTATAGTACTTACAAGTCAATGTATGTATGTATACACTCGACACATACCTATGCTGTATAAGTAGTCATTTCAACCCTGTTCAGGTAGCACTCTAGGCGCATTTGATTTGTTGGGTCTACGCATATTCGGAGAGTTCACGCTGTTGTGTTGAGATTCGCAAAAAATGACATATAAAAGCGATTGAAATCAACTTGGCAATTGGCATTGTTGTAATTGTTGTTGCTGCTGTTTAAATTGAATTTGTGCTTATGAATCAAGAAGAAAAGCGAGCAAACGACTGACTGCCTCTTCCCATAAATTGAATTAAAGCGGAAAGGCGAGCGAACGATCGCATCGGGAGCAACAATCAAACAAAAGGCTACAATTTTTTTTACTCATATATGTTCATATGTACAAACACAAATAACGGGGGCTGCCTTGTTATACGAGCACTGCTTTTATTATTCTTTTTGTTGTTGTTGTTGTTGTTGCTCTTGTTGTTGTTCAGGGAGTGCATAAAACGCTTAAGCATATCTCGCCCAAAGCCAGTCAAGCGAAGTCAACGTGCGGGTTCAGTTTGCAAAGCCTTTTTTCCAACTAATCGAAATCAAATAGGCTTCAAAGGAACTCTTTTATACTTACAATCTGATCGATAACTGGATTATACAAACGTCTAACATGCGACAGTTCAATGGAATTTTGATGTTGGTAATGCTGTTGCTGCTGGCCGTCTCAGGAAGCCGTGCAGACCTGCTCGACTGTGAGGAGAAGCTGCCCTCGATGATCACTGAGATTGGGGATAAAATATCGGAGGTGACTGGCAGTAGCAGCAGTTCGGAGCATGAAGTGCGCGATTTCTTCAAGAATGTCGGCTGCCAGATCAAGAATGGTGCCAAGAAGTTGGGCGAGAAGGCCAAGGACCTGGGCAGCGACATCAAGGAGGGTGCCAAAAAGCTGGGCGAACGGGCCAAAGATCTGGGTAGTGATATTCGTGATCGTTTTGATGATTTTCGTGACAAGCTGGCTAAAGATTCAGCGGAGGAGATGAGCAAGGATCGCGGATTCCTTGCCAATGTTGAGATCATCAATCCGGATCTGCTCAAGGGCGAGCAGCTTTGTGGACATGGACACATCCTGGATGCCTTGGGCAACTGCAGCCGATTGAGAAAGTAATCGTCTCAAAATTTTAAATGGATTTTTTTTTACATTTTTTTTTCTTACTTTAAAGGTGTTTATTATTATTTATATTCCATTTTTTTCAATTCTTTTTCCAATAAATAGTTGGTAAAAAGAATACAATTTTGTTGTGCAATGTATTTTATTTATAAAAGGATATAATTTAATTTTGGTAAGTATTTTCAGCCATGGCTGATGGGTTTTATTAACATAAAGCCGTAAGTCCGTAAATTTACTAAACTTAAATTTTCACAAGGAAGAATTGTCAAATATATTTTTATGACACTAATTATCAAGCGTATTTGAGAATTCATAAAAATCTATGGTATAATATTACTAGTTTGCATAACAAACGGACAAATCAAATCAATGAAAGTTAAGAAACAATTTAAATAAATTTACATCGGTTGTCATAAGTCATAAGCCACAAAGACTTATGTAAGACCAAACACGACTGTAATTGCCTTTAAAAAGCGACCACTTTATGCCTATTGCATCTCTTCCTGTTTACCTTATTTTTATAAACATACGTATGTACATGTACTCGAAGCAAGTTAGGTTATATTTAAATGAAAATTTGAGTACTCCAATTTCAATTGGTTCATATATACACTTAGATTTTGTAGCTTACAACTACAAAGCTACATATGCAATATATACACGTATTGTAGTTGCATATTCGTTTTGATATTCCATGTGGACATGCTTCAATTTATATGGCCAACTAATTGATTGCGTCTGCCTTTCTTGATACTAATTATTCATAATATTTTTGTCATATTGGTCTGGTCGAATCAATCGAAGTTGATTGACAAAAAGTTAAGTCTACACATAAAGCTCTTGAATGCTCTCTCTCTCTCTCTCTCTCTCTCTCTATCATATAAATTGTATTTAAATGTTTACAATATACAAAATGAGCAATAAGCTGAGCTAAGCTAAGCTAAGCTGCAGTCTCAGTTACTTGACGACTTTCTCAAAAATGAAAGAGAGCTTAGCTGTTTGGTGCTCACCTCTCTCTCTATCTGCCTCTTTCTTACCTATATGCAATTATAAGCCCGAAGAACTTGGTCTCAAACCTTTCGCTGCCAGCTGCAAACAAGTTTCAGTCAGGTTTCAAGTCTCAGCTTAACTGCACACGCCACGTCTTAGGAGACAAAGACAAAAGCAAATAACCCAAATTGGTATTCAAACACAATAAGGGCATTACAATAACATTCAAAACAATATGATGATGACTCAAGCAAGGCTGCCACTGTTGCTGATCATGATCATGTTGCAGCTATCTCAGCTGCTGACAGCTCCAATCATCTGTGGCACTGATGAGACTGAGTCAAGTGCCAAATCAGTTGATGAATCCACATCCACAATGACGACGACGACGACGCCCAAACCCAACGAGGTGAATCAGTTTTTGCACAATGTGCAGTGCACTCTGGAGAAAGCAAAGCCCTGGATTGAAGATCTTGAGAAGGAGGCCAAGCGACTGGAGGAGACAGCCAAACGTGTGGGCTTAAGTATTGTGCATCGATTTGGAAATCTAATGGACTCGCTGCTCGGTGCAGCTGCCAATAGGATACCAGGTGTCACAACAATCACAGTGACACCCATCTCCATCTCCACTTCCAGTTCCAGTGACAGCACAGAACATGATACTGTTTCGCCAATCAACATAGAACCTGAGCAGGTGACATCTACGACGTCAACAGAATCGCCATGGAGCTCCATTGCCGCCAATGAGGCAGACAATGATATCAATAATGTGGAACCGCTTAAATAAACAGGCCAGCGAATTTATTTCGAATTTTTACATACATATAAACTCGAACATATATATTTATTTATCTAGTTCTTAAATAACAACTATTACAAATGCTACTAACGTATTATTGTGTTTGTGTAGTCAAACTGTGGATTTATCGAAAGAAAAGAAAGAAAACAATAATTGTATTATTTTAAACGAAAATAAATGCCCTATACAAGATTTAAGAAAGTTAAGTCACATCAAAACTTTAATTCTTAGAAGTACATGCAGTATATAAACACGATAACATATCGAACTATCAAACATTCATCAGATTCGGACTGCTTTCACAATTGTTTTGTGTAGAGATAATTTATATTTTAAAGGCGAGTGCTTGTAAAACTTTTAATACAATTTAAATGATTACATATTCTGCGTTTTCAAGTAGATTATATACATATGAAATTAGGTTGTTCCAAACGATTTAAGCAATCAATATTTCTTTTAGTTGAGTAAATTTGCTTAATTGAAAAACTATTTAGCTTACTTCCAGCTGTAACAAGTATGTAATAGACGTAAGAAAGTATCTTCGCCACCATAAAGTATATCTATTCTTGATCAGCATCAACAGCTGAGTCGATATAGCCATTTCCTGCATATCTGTTCGTCTGTATGTATCTTAGAGACTGTAAGAGCTAGAGACTTCAGATTTGGAACATAAGCTCGCCTAAGCCTAAGGTAGAACGACAGTGATAACCCAGTTTTAATGGGTTCAGGGTACAAAAAATAGAAAACAAACTAAGATTTACTTAAGGTGAGAAGCAAATCGCTTTGAACATGAGAGAGAGAGAGAGAGAGAGAGAGAGTGAGAGGGTGAAAAAGAATGTGATGGCATGAGGTAGAAAGAGATTTTTTGGAGAGATGGACGGCAAGCAATAGAGATGCATGATGTTCCTTTCGTTTTCATGTAAAAAAGCATTTAAAAGCGATGTTAAAAATGAATTTTAATTTAACGACAAGAACAGCTAATTAAATAATATTAAATCTTTGCTCTTTGAAAGAGACTGAACAAAATTAATAACTTTTGCTTTGCAATTTTTTAAAGAATCCCAACGAATATTTACAATATTTTCAACATTGCTGTTCTCGAACGTACTTTGAGCGTATGTACACTGTTTGATTTGTTTGTGTTATCTTTGTCTAGGCTTAAAACGAATTTATTTATATATCGGATTTGTTTTGCTCTATCGTTTTGTTTATTTTTGCGATTTTTCGCAGTTAACAAACTCTAAACACAATTCTATGTAATCGAGAATCAAATTGAAGCGAGTGTTTTTATTGTTATCAAATCAAGAGTCTAGCTTGCATGCTAAGTAAATAAAGCATTTGACTAATATACTTTATATATATATGTCTATAGCTGACAGGTCAATTAAATAGTGAAGATGCGAGGAGAAGTAGAGATTGGGAAGTATTGAGAGAGCTGCTCGCCGAAGCGCTGATAAACCGGTCTGACTAAAAACAGACTAACTGATCTAAGCTCTTCGACAAGCTGCGTGCTGGCGAATCGAGACAAGTCGAGTTGTGTCGAATCGAGTCGAGCCGTACAGTCGCATTGAGGAGCTCGAAGAGAATAGAAGTCTAAATAAATCATGAAGTCAATTATCATAAGCTGTGCCCTGCTCGGTCTGGTGTTGTTGTTCGCTGGTGAGGCGAACGCCGACTGCGACCAGGTCAAGAATCCGGATGACAGTGATTTCACAAACTTTTTCAAGACCCTGGGCTGCAAGGTGAAAAAGGGCGCTGAGGATGTTGCCGATGCGGCTAAGCCTTATACCGATAAGATTGGCGAGGGCGCCAAGGAGCTGGGCAGCTCTGTTGCCCACAAATATGATGAGCTCAAGCATCGCCTCACAGATGATGCATCTACCCCAAAGACTCCGGTTGTCTACGATGGGCCCACAGAGCGTGTGCAACTGGCGCCAATTGCTCCAACTGTTCCAGCTGATCTTGTGAGCCCTCAGCCCATTGGTAAGCATTTGACAAGAAGTGGTTCTACAGCAATATATATTTTAATAATATTTATTTTCTGTTTCAATTCTAGCTGGTTAAGTGCTTTCCTCAACTTTAAGCGAATTAAATAATTCCGTTTTTTTTCTTTTTTTTTTGCTGGTTTAATCATTTTTATACGTTTTGTTGCTCAATAAATTAAAGTTATTTGAATTTGCGTGCGTATTTTTGTATTTGTTATTCTAAAATGAAAACACGACAAATTAAGGTTAATTATCAAGGTGCTCGATGCTGAAATTGGCAAACAATCATATATACATACATAAACATATATATATAAATATATATATAGATATGTATATGCAGTGAAACGTCGCTAACTCGTACCTACAACTGCCTCACACAATCACAAATTGTGATTCAATCACTAAAGAAGCTTTTATGTACTATAGCACTATAGTTTTTCTAACTGTGCACATTGTGTAGGGCTTCAATAAAATTCCCAACTTCGAGTCGAAGAAAACTTCACCCTATTTTCATTTTTGGCAATCGATAAGGAAGCAGTTTATATTTATATAACAAACATGTACAAAATACAGGTTACTTTGCGGAAGTACTATATAAACGAGTACATGTGTATATAAATATATATATGTTGTTAATTATTTTGTTTTCGTTTATGTTTGTATTTATAAAACAAAAATGTCCCTGTATGGCTTGCGTGATTTTATTTAGGCGATTTTAACAACATTTATAATCATTTTATTTCTGTTTTCTGTGTCGGTGTCACTTATTTAATATTCATTCAGAAACGATTCAGTCTGTCATTGTCTCCGGCAAAACGTTAACTCGCAATATAAATGCCCTCGCTGTGACACGTCTTTTGTTTGCTCTCAATGTCTTCAAGCATAAAGTAACTAAGGGTAAGGGGTGGGGCTAAACGGGAATTAAGCATGTGACACATTTGTCAATGCACTGTTCACTGATTTACATACACATACACATGAGTCTATGTACGTTAGTGTAAAAATACGAGTAAGCTTCAATTAAAATCATTTTACTACACAGCAGATATAAATCGCAACATTTGACACAATCTTAAATGTAGTTAAGCTAACAATTTTAATGTTCGACAAAGTTCTTTTTACGTAGTCAACTTACACTTTGTTAGCTTTGAAACGTAGTCTTCACAGGAAAAGGCATTAATATATTAATTCTGAGAACCCAAGCTTAATTAGCTTAGAACATTATTCTATTCGTAGAAGCAAAGTATTTATTAGTTCAATGTTTTGTTACTGAAAGGTTCTTAAAGGTTTCATCAATTGATACAGGAAATATGTTTGAGGAAATCTAGTAGTATTTAATCACAATTTTCCTATATTTTCAGATATATGGAAAAACTTCCTGTTCCTGTTGGTTTGGCATTTTGTTTTTTACTGAATGTTTGTGATACGATGTTAACATTTTCAGATAACAATTATGGGTATTAATTATTGTGTAACGCAACAAGATCAGTTGTCTTGCCGACATTTATGTTCTTTTTCCTATAAACAATGACTAACCTAACTAAATGAGAGCAATACAAATAACTGAAATGCGTAAATCCCTGCAACATACACACATATAACGTACTATGCTGAATTCGATACATCTGTGGATGAGAAAATTGAGGCGTAAATTAGCTTCCGGCATAGTTTGAATCGAGTAACTTATTCACATTGTCACCTTTTAGGTGATTTGAACTCAAATGACAAACTATTATCTGTTGTAGATATAAACAAATTGTTCTGTTGTTTTTTGTTTTTTGTTTGTTTGTTTGATTGCATGACAAATGTGCGGCACTGTGCAAACTGCTTACAATTGCTTTAATCACTTCACATGTACATAGAAATATATACAATTTGTGGCGATTAAAACTAATTGAAGGCAGACAGCATCAACTGCTACGCAAACAATGACAACAAAAGCAACTGGATTCCCAAAAACAATTAATGCAATCAACAATCCTAATCAGATTTATGAACAAATCAGCACTTGAAGTTGAGAGCTCAAAAGCTACAGGCACAATATGATAACACAATCATATTGACAATTTCACATCAATGCAACTCAATTTAATTTTGCTTTTTGAATTTTATTTTGCGCATTTGTTTGAAATTTATAATAATGTCTTTAATTTTGTTATTGCATAAAGCTTTAGGTCAATTTAGAAAATTCAATAGGCGAACTAGTTTGAAATCTTGCTGCATACTTTTGGGCGCCAGTTTAAAAGATCTGAACAACAATGAGTTGTTGTTGTATGTAAAAGGTAAGCTACCTTTCTTGTGCATCTCTGCGGTTGTTTAAGAAATAAAAATATTAGCAAGGGATAACAAAGAGATTACCTAAATGTTATGCTTTTGAGCAACTTGTTGTTAGCTTAGTCATGTAAAATATAAAGAATTTATTGATAATCAAGTATAACTGCGCAATAAATAAAATTGTTTCCCCCTTTCTACCCTGTAGACCACTGGTCGGGGAACCGGGGTAAATTACCCCAAATGAAGTAAAAACGCAATTTTTGGGGGTAAAAATGAAACTTTTCATGAAGTTAAGAGTATATATTTTTCATCGCCATGGGGTAATATCAACTTACACATAAATATTTTGGTGTAATGATTAAAAGAGTTTAAACGAACTAAGACTCAAAAACGAATTTAAAACTCAAAACGCATAGAGCTCTACAACTATTGGCACCCTTCCTTATCGATTTTACCACTTTGCCAAAATACTGCCGAGTTATTACTAGTTGTTCGCCTGGTACTTGGCGTCGGAGAATCTAAGAAAAACTCGTGGAGATCGCCAACAAAATACCGCCGAGCTTCCGCTAGTTTTTCTAGTTTTTGACTCAAGTATACCAGGCGCACAGAATCAGCAGCAAGTCGATTTAAATGACTTTAATATACGGCCTATGCCATATGCAATGATTTTTTTTTTCCTTTTTTATCATAATGTCGCACGAACTGACTATAAAAGAATAAGCGATTTGCCTAAAAGTATGTATACTTTTTTTTTATTATTTTTAGAGGGCAATTTAGCCAATGCATCAACCTTATTAATTAAGAAAAACATTTTTATTTAAACATATTAACAAACGAGAAGCACCTAAGTTTATATGTATATCTAATTTCAGTCCATGTCTTATATTATTATTAATAATTGATTGTAGATTTTTTATTAGATTTTTTGGTTTTTGAGGTTAATAAATACGATCCTTAACGATACGAGCAATACAAAAATATCTTATTTTTCCTTTGTTGGGTGGGAATCGCAACCATCTTTAACTGCAAAACCGATGGATCCTTAATTAATTTTGACCTAAAATGTGTTGAATTTTTTTTTAAATAGTCCTAAGCCACTCATGTCCTTACGGATTTTGAAAGGACATGTTGCGTAAGAGTTTCAAGGACCAACTCTATCGAACTGCACTCAAGGATTATGGGGTCATCTAAGGAAAAAAACACTTGTAAAAATTTCACTCTACGGCCGAGCAAAGATAAGAAAAAACCATAAAAGTGCAGTTTTCTCGGAAACCACAAAAACGATTTGAATGTCCTTTGGCCAGTTGGTAGCCCTGGTCAAAACAAAATGTCTGACATAGGACACGTTTGAATCCTTTATGATTTGGCGGAGGTATAACCAATTTTCTGATTTAAACATTTATCCTTTTATTTCAGCTGTTTGAAGGACTATCGTCCTTAGAACTACTTTGCTCTTATCGGCGGGCCTAGGCCTTCCTGTGGTCCGAAGGACATCCGGCTAGTCCTTAAAATAGCCGAGTTATTGACGGTTTTGTGATTTTTAAAATTTTTTCTGTCCTACCCCCTGTAAAATTTTTCGAAATTTTTTTTTCCTGAATCCTGGAGATCCTTTTAAGCAAATCGATAGATCTTGTTGCTGAGAGTTCAAAAATGTATTTTCCTTAAAGATCTTTAAGGAAATGTTCAAGTTATGGCTTAAAATCGAATGTCCTTTTTGGCGAAAATGTATATATAAGTAAGAAAAAGCGATCTGCCTAAAAGTATGTACATTTTTTTTTATTATTTTTAGAAGGTAGTTAAGCCAATGCATAAACCTTATTTGTTTCCACACAACTGCGGTCGAGAAACCACTATGGGGTAATATCAACTTAAATAAAAATATTTTGGATGATCAAAAAAGTTCCCCGACCGCTGCTGTAGACAATGAACAAAGACAGGAAGACCTTTATAAAATTGAGCAAATATTCTTCCATAGCGATGCACATCAAAAATACTTGTCATTTCGAATACTTTATACACGGTCTCATCAATTTGAAAATTCTTATATTTTTAATGGTATTTAATCTATTTAAGCTGCCATTTGTTTGAGTGTAAAGAAAAAGCCCTGAGATTTTGATAGTTCCCGTATTTTGCAAGGCATTAGTTGGATTTTAAATCAGAAAATTCTTTAGAACGAGCAAATGTTGCTGTCCAAATATTTGGACGCTGTGACTTAAGCATTTGGTGGCGATTTCATGTAGCAGCTGGTCCTATATCAACAATATTTGTAGGGCATTCTAAGACCGGGTCCGTGTCAGTGTCCGAGTCCGAGTCGTGTTGCAGCCAAAGAAGCGTTCCAAGACAATTGCCAGCTGAAGTTGCTGCGGTGCGGGTTCTCCCAACAACTTTGCAGACTGCAGTCGGCTAGCTGACAATGTCATGGCTCAGAAGGTGGAGTTGACGGTGATTAGGATGGGGTAGGGTAGGGTAGGGTAGGGTGATGCAACGACAAAACCGAAGGCGAAGACGATGTCAGAGAAGCAACAGCCGCAGCCGCAGCCTGGCACTCATTACCGGCGCAAAAGTTTTGTTGGCCAACGTTCTTTCGAGACAGGCATCTCATGGGCATCGAATTATGACACTTTTAGTGGTTTTTTGTTAACTATGCGAGTTGCCATTTTGCCGTTTTGCCGTTTTGCTTTTTGCCATTTGGGACTGGCACTGAGGCGGTTCTCTAACTCTCTCTCTTCACCCTCTGTCTCTGTGTTTTTCACTTTGTTTGTAACTTTACTTCGATTTCAGCTAACAACAGCAACTTGTACGAACTATATACAAACACATCTTTATAAATATGCTTATACTACACACTCCATTGTGTGTGTGTGTCTGTGTGTGTGTGTGAGTGCTTGTGTGTGTTTTCGCCAAGTTATTTTGAAAAACAATTTTTATCCACACAACTTTCTGAAGACAGTCGCTATTCGCATTTCTTTTCTTTTTTTCTTCTTTGTATTTTTGTCGTTGTTGTTTAGGTTTTCACGTGTATGCTGCTGCTATTTGGGATATGCCTTTTTTTATTAAAAACTTTATAATAGAATTATGGTAGAAAACTTTTTAATTTGACGCAAAATAGTCGGCAATGGCGACATTTCCAAATGAAAAGAACCAAGCATATACTTAACTGACAACTGCAAACTGCCACAAATACGAATCGAGTCCCCTTTCAAAAAGTACTTTATTTGATACTACAAAATAAATATGTCCAAACAACAAACAAATATGGTAAACACTTACGATACAATACAATACTATAAAAACACAAAAAAAAAACACTTATTCAGCTAATGGTCGTCAGGCACATTACAGTATTTTCTATATTTTTGTCGAGCCTATCACAGAGACTACTATACTAGGAACTCTCTCTGCCTACCTTTCCCTCTTTATATCTCTCTCTCTCTCTCTTTTGATATTGTGGCTAAGCTCAGCCTTTAAGACTCTTAAGCTGGTTCTTCTTTTCCAAAGCTAAACTGTTGGCGAACTGTACATCCGCTTCCTTCTTGTATTCCTGCAGATTGTAGTGGGTGGCCTGCAACATTGTAGAGAGATTGTGATTATTATCTTAGAAAGTTAGTTCATCGAGTACTCTTTGATGCTAATTACATTCAAGGCCTCTTTAAACTCGGTTTGAGCCAGTCGCTGTATGCCCCGAAAGTTTCGACCCAGAATACGACCCAGCTCATAGCGAGAGATGCTGTAACTCTCTGTTGTTGTTGTCACCTCATCCTCGCCGCTAGATGGCTGTGAATATAATATAAATTAGATTAGTTAAGCATACCTATGATGCATTGATCAGAATTATAAGCTACTAAGTAGAATTGTTAATATACTGATTGATTTAATTTATATTTTCTTACCAGCTTTTCGGTTGTTATTCTTGGTTGATTTGTTGGTTTCGCTGGCGCCGGATCGCTAAACTGTTCATTGACCGTATTGTAGATGTCGCTGAAAGTGTTTCGAGTGTCTGTGTATTGCTGTAAAAGAACATAACATTAATGTGAATGAAAATTGATATTAACATCATTCATACTTACATCGACGATTAGGTTTTTGGTGATGACCATTTTCTGAAAGAAATCCCAAAAGATGCCCCGCTTGCTACGCGCATGTGGCACATTGGCAGCATCCTCCCGTCGATCCGAATGACCACTTGATGCTGTGGCATCAACAAGCATCAACAGGCAACTGCCCAGTAGCAGAAGCCATAGCAATTGCTTCGATTTCATACTCAACAGTCTGTAAGAAGATATAGAAATGATATACCATTAATTATATGATAATGCTTCATTACACTACATTATCAAATGTATGCGGTCTGAGTGTAGGCGGAAGGGTAAACAAAATGTTTTGATTAAAAATTCTCTCTCTCTCTCTCCGCCCCTCTCTCTCTCTCTCCCTCTCTCTCTCTATCTCTATCTCTATCTCACCTAAGTCCTGTTACATTAAAGGGTCAGTTTGAGGATTAGCGGTATATTTAGCTAATGCTCATTGTATGCCATTAAAGTTAATGCATTGTGCAGAGCATTTAAATTTCAACCAACCAACAACAACAACAACAACCAACTAAGATAAAACACATGCAGACAGACACATTATGAGGTCATGTGGCGTGTGTGGATACAAACATGTGTTTGTATGTGTGTGTGTATTTGTGCAAGTTTGGTAAATTTATGTAATTTGCATTGGGCAAGTGCATCAATCAAAAGCAGGCGCAAACTATCCTAATTATAAAAGTTGCTTTCAAAACAAAGCAATTAAAAAATATATTTAAAAAACAAACACAATAATAAGGGGCTTTCCGTACGAGATATATATATGTTTATGTGTATATATGTTGACGCACATATATCTTAATTAACAAAGGATAAATTCGAAATGCACAACAATACAATACATAAATCAAGTACAAGTTTTACTTTCAACGGAATACCATTCAAGTTAAAAATGCTCAACACGGTTGGCTAAGAATGTTTCTAGAGAGTATTTGAAGTAAGATGAGCATTTGGAAAGTTGCCAAGTTGTACTTAATGAATCGTTGTTGCATGTCGCATACTCCAGATCTAGGTAAAATATAAAAGTTTTTGTCCAAATATTTATTTAATTGAGTTTTACACGTTTGATTTCTTTTTCGTGAGTCGTTTGAATTGCTAAATGAGTTGCACGATGCTTAAGCTATAAACTCAAAACAATTTAGATACACAATAAAACGAACAATTACTAATTGACAGCTTAATAAACACACATACTATATATAGTATATATATGTACAATTGGTTTTTTTTATAAAAATATGCTTACACAAATGAAGCCACAAGTTCATTTGTATACCCTAACAGAGGGTATATTGAAATTCTCTCATAAATTTTGATACGTTTGGGATTCTTGTATTAATGCCCTAATACGTTTTAACAGTTTTAATATTATGTCGTTAAAGTTAAGTTCATAGTTTAATGAAAAGTATTTGTAAATATTCATATTTAACTTAAAGGAATAATTTTTTTGTCATTTTAAATAATTGTTATTACTCTTATATGTATTTTAGTAACTTTTCTTTTTGGAATATTGCATTTATTTATAAATGTACAAAAAATAATTTAAAATGCCATTGTCAAGTGTGATCAAATGCCAAGAGGCCGTCTTTGATGTTGAGCCGCATGCAATGATAAAAAATAAAAAATATAATTATTTAAACTATTTAAACGCCCTCAATGCAACGTGTTTCCCATCTGATGAATACCATATAATTTTGTATTCTTAACATAATTATGTCATCCATTATTCGATTTGTTGCAATATACTCGCATTAATTTTTACACACACAGCTCTATATTGTTTGATTCACAGGCATCGAGTGAAAAGGTGAAAGTGCCACGTTTGCATTGTTCGCATTTAACTCGTAATTGGTCATTGAATTCGGGAATGTGAACGAGCCAATGCTAATGGCAATTCAATGCGAGCTTATATTCTAATACTATATGCGATTTTGGTATACGAAACGATCCGTCAAATTGCATGCATTGAAGACTAATCGACAATGCAAGTGCTTTTAATTAGAATCTTGTCTGTGTGTGTGTTTGTGTGTGTTGTAACAGTATGGAATTTGGCATAATCATATATTTATGTTGTTTTTATACCCTGAACCCATTAAAAATGGGGTAAAAGCGTATGTGCAAAAGTATGTAATAGGCAGAAGAAAGCATCTCCGAACCCATAACGTATATATATTCTTGATTAGCATCAAAAGCCGAGTCGATATAGCCATATCCGTCTGTCTGTCCGTCTGCCTGTCCGTCTGTCTGTATGTCTGAACGCGTCGATCTCAGAGAGTATAAGAGCTAGGGACTCCAGATTTGGAATATGAGCCCGCCTAACCCCTAGGCAATACAAGTTTGTTTTCGATCATTTTCGATAACTCTTCCCGTTTCCGATATACACATAGAATCGATAACAACAAAATCTTGAATTTGGAAAGTTTTCAGATGGCGTTTGAAACATTAAATGAAAGAATGATAATCTATGATTGAAATCGGTTGACAAACAACGGAGATATGGGACATTAGGTAAAGTATGCAGTATATGCGCTCTCACACACACACACACACACAAACACACACAGACACATACTTGCAAGCAATGACTGTACGCGTAAAGTATAGGGATCAGGGTATCGTCTAGTCGGGATATCTCGACTAGAGCCTTCTTACTTGTTTTTTTCTTTATTTATGTAGCTGACGGGCTGTGTTATCCTTAAGCCAAGCAATTATTCACTAAAGCTGTGCGATTAATCGAATGCGATAAGGGGCCAGGCATCAATAACAAAATTTAACAAAATTCAACAAAACTATTACGGTTAATTGAGCAGAACGAATGCCAACAGCTGCAGAATAACATGACTTGAACAACAATTGACCGATTGAACGATTGACCGAGTGCCGAATAGATCAATTGCGTATACGCCGCGTTAGCTTCAATGAGATTAGGAAATGTTGCGTGAACAGATTAATTAGCCAAATATACATATGTGTGTTCAAACACACACACACATACACATATATATATATATTTATGTATTTGGCAAGGAGTCGAAATTAATCGAAATCAATTTTCAGTGGTCCGTATGCATTCGGGTGTGCTGAACTCTTGATTCGCAACAAAATTTCTCCTCCTCCTCCACACACCTCCCCCTCCCCACCCCTCCGATAGACCAACTCAAATTCAATTTTTATGAAATGTTTCTCCAATTGTGTGTGAGTGTGTTTATTCAGCTATGCGTTGCAGGCACAATGCACAATTTCAAATCAGAACTTTTGAAAACCTCGCCAAACATATGTATAATACTATATATGTATTATATATGTGGAATGGTCGGAATGGTTCAGGGATCTACTGAGGCTACCCACGTGCAGCCGAACGTTATGCATACAATCAACTTAAGTTTTCCCATACACAAACACACATGGACACACACACATTTGTAATGCGCCCAAGCACTTTGCCCGACATCAGCAATGGTCGAGAAAAGTACAGAGATACGCCGCTCTCTCTGTGTCCCTCAGTTGCCGTTTGCTGGCAATCCTTTAGACAATCGTCGATGCTTTAATGCTGCTCAAGTGCTCAACTGTTTGCCAGACGAGCGTTGCATCACCACCAGCAACAACAGCAACAACAAGCAAAAGGAGTAGCAACAACAATAACGTTGAGGCATCGAAACTAATACACCAAAACCAAAAGCAACCCAAAAGCAAACCAAAAGCAAACCAAGCAAACCGAATAGACTACTTCAAGTGAAAACTTTTCCTTTTTTAGCTGACGCAAAACGAAACCAAAACGAAATCAAAAATGAAATGAAAAGAGTGAAAACCATCAGTAAAGCAATGCCATAAAAATGCATATGGCATATGGCATATCTACTATACATCTCTATAGTATATATATGAATGTAGATTACCAACTGTAGCACAAGGCAATCAGTATCAAAAGAAACACGTAAGGAAGGCTATCTTTGGCATGCCGAACATTATATACACTTAAAAAGCCTACTTCGTTTTATTTCATTCGTATGACAGCTATATGATAAAGTGATCCAATCTAACCCACTGACAAGTGTTCTAACTTAAACAAAGTTTTTAGCGCGATAGCCAAAACCTGAGGGACTAGTTAGCAGGAAACAGACGGACACGCGGTTAGAAGACAGCTCACGATGCTGATCAAGAATATATATACGTATGGGATCGAGTATGCTTCCTTTTCTTTGCGTTACATGTTTCATCACAAAATTCATATACCCTTTTCAAGTGTATAAAAAATCAAAGAGAAAATGTAAACTTCGCTGACTTGTGTGCCTTTCAAGTTTACCGTTGCAATAGAAACGAAATCAAAAACCGATCGCATAATTGGCAACTACAAAATCATTGCATACTTATAAGCGCACTGATTTATATATATAAACTCTGATACCGAACGTGAAGACTATATTTGTTTGTGCAATGTTCGTCATGCTGTTCGTCCGTCCGTTTGTCCGCCCGTCCGTCTGTATTAACGCAACATTTTTGGACATCCTTTAAGCTACCTGAAGCTTTGCAAATATCAGGGTTCATATGATCTTCAGACAAAGATCTTCAGATTGAGGAGCTACGACCATTAGGAGTTGTTAAATGGATAACAAGTCGATGCACCTCGATGCTAATCGACCTAGAGTAACCAAATTTGGTAGGAAATGCATCCCTGCGGCCCCCAGCCCACCGCTCTTTTAATACGGGGATGCCTGTATCTTCGAAAGTTTTCAAGAATATATAATATATTGACATCCACCTCAGAGCTGCATCCATACCGCCACCATTTTGAAATCGCAAAACGCCATATCTTTGCCTGTGCAAGCCGTTTTTATACTGGTATCAGAGTATGCCGCAGTCGGTAGTGTCAGACTGCAACGTTTTTACTTGTTTTTGTTGTGTTTTTGATTAGGTTGAAAGTATGCGCGTGTTTTGGATATTTCCTGTTGTGTTGTTTTTATAGCTCTTTTGATTAAAACACACGCTATAGTTAGTGGCATACAATGTCCAGGTGTTGCAGCTCTCAGGACAATGCTCCAATTGTTGTTGTTGTTGCTTATCATAGAAGTTAAGCCAGGAAGCAAGCAAGCAAGTCTTGTCTCCATTATGAGCCACCAGCCAACCACCACTGTGCCTCACCTTAAGCTACTTGCATTGGCAACTTTGTCGCCTTTTTCTCTTCCACGTCCACATCCACATCGTCTCCGTTTGTTGTCATTATCAGCGTCTTCTTCTCTGGCTGGGATAGTCGATGCAAGCGCAGCCCCAACGCAACTGGAGTATTTTAATTATGCCCTAATGGCGCATAATAGCCACCTCTACAAATGCCTCTCACCACCCACTCTCATACACTCACTCCCTCTCTCTACCTCTCCCTTTCTTCACCCCTCTTTATCTCACCGTTTCTGTGAATGTGTTTGTGTCTGTGCAACTACTTGCAGACTGGAAAAAGCAACGACGTGATTCTCATTACGCCCTAAAAAGAACTTCATTGGCATTGGTATATTTTTTTTGTGTTTTCTTGCGCTCCTTGTGCCTTGGTTTCAACAACTTTTGGCTATTTTTCGAATAGCTATCTGCTTGTCCATCTGTCCTTCGCCACTGTCTTCAGGTAAATTTGCACTAGCCCACAGCCGGGCAAACCCTTTTTCTCACTTTAACTGTCCAATAGTAGGGTATATCAAATGCAACTTGTTACAAACTTAAAAAATATATATATATTTATATCGAATATATGAAAACTTTCTCTTAGCAATATCCTTTAAAGTTTCTCAATTGCTTTGCTTATAACTATTGTTTTATCCGCATGTTCATTTAATTCTCTTTAGCAAGAGTATTTGAATTGCGACTGATTCAATGCAAGTTATTTATATAGTTTTGCTGTTGCCCGCCTTTTGCCATTCGCTTACTTTTGTTACCAGTTTTTCGACAATTCTCGTTGCACTTTTTTGCACGCTTTGATTATTTTATTGCCACCCCGTGGCGCACCTTCTACACCCATCCACCCACCCGCCACCCGCTCACCGAGAACGCCACGCAACAGCAGCCTGGGCACCGAGCAGTGAACAAACTTCATTTTGAAATTAAAACTTTTTGGCCAAACGGCAAACGGAAAAGCGACCAAGGCAATCGCATTCTTGATTTTGTTTTCCAACTGGCTCATCAACTGGCCAACAAAACTTTGTAATTATATCAATGAGTGGCTGCTCCTGCTCCTGCTCCTGCTCCTGCTCCTCTTGTTCCTGCTGGCCAGACAGCCCTAAACGTGGGTTATGGTGTCGCCTCCCCCCCTGCCTTTCCAAGCTTGCAACCCTTCAGGCCACCATAGTCAAAAATCAATCAATTCTCGCATGCTGAGCAAAAATTTTTGTGCATGGCATTTCAATTAAATTTGATTTAATTTGATTGTGGCCAAGACACAACGGGAGCACAAACACACCATCACACACACACACACACACACACACACATACACTTTCAAGCGAGGGAGAGTTAGAGAAAGATCTATGTATTTGTTTGTCATATTGTCCCATTCCAAGTACAACCATACATCGTAACAGTGCGCTAATGCAGACAATGCATATTGCTCATGTTATGTAATTATACTAATACCTTTCGCTATATAATATTATACGTATGTATGTAAATGTGAAAACATATACTTATGCAAGAGAGAGAGAGAGAGAGATACCGCACGTACGTACGACAATTAAAATGGTTTCTCGTTCCATTTTACATTTGCATGTTAAGTATCAATTAACGGAGACTTAAGACTGATTTAAACGTTGACGATATGTTGCGACGCCAGCAGCGATTATGCTTCTGTTTGACACACATACGCATACACACACATACGTACGGAATACACTGAAATTTTATTCAAAATATTAATGACATTACAAGCAAGAGTGATTTGACAAAAATCAACAATAATTAGAATAAAAAGTCACATTGAGGCATAAAACCGGGAAAACTTAATCTTAGAAAAACATTTTAAGTAAATAGGACATATGTCGTGTTCTTTGAATGCAGTACTAAGAAAAATAGCAATCAATTTCTAAGAAACAGCATTTAATATCAGTAATATATACGAATTAGTTAATTCACTCTCTACGTCTCTCTTTGATATCTTATGTTTAACTTTATTGGTAATTTAGGAAAGTCTTTTCATTGATTTAACTTGTTGATTATCAAAAAATATATTAAAAGCATAAAAATGCATGCTTAACAAATGAAAATACATTCATATTCACATATGTATATAGTAAGTATGCAAATTGTTTATATGTTTTTATATTCTGTACTTTACTTTATTAATAAGCAAGCACTCACAACACAAACAAATACTAAAGGTGACTTTACATATAAGCTATACTAAAAGTTTCCCGATTGCTTCATATCAACTCGTAAGTCGAGAAAACTATGATTAACACTTTAGACATTTGGGACAACAGAGTATTTCTTGGTCGAACAGACTCTGTATTAAGCAATTTGTACTTGTTTTCCATTAAAGTTTTCGTGTGAAAAACAATTAAATAGCAAATGAATTTCACAAAATTCTTATTGTTGCTTAACCCACATTTGTTTAACCCCAAACCATTTAATTTACTTGCTTTACAAATGTGATTTTATTGACTCACAAATGCCGCACCCTCTTTTGCCCAGTTACATACATGCATACTTTACTGCTAACCTTGGCTAAAATGCTTGCTATAATTAAATTTAAAGTATATATGCATACAAACATACATTCATATATCGTAGTATGGTACTACAGAAACGAGTGTATTGACTCGTAAAATTTGCCACTCCCTCCAACTTGAAGGCAATAAACTGTATTTTTATTTAAATTAAAGATGGCCGCAAGAGCATTAAGGTCGAGGGCGAAAACGATCATAAAACAAAACTACTTCTGGCCATATACTGCATACATATGTTTGTATGTTTGTATGTATGTTTGTTTGTATGTAGAACGGTTGCATAATAAATGCAAATAATGCTTTACGATGATGACCGAAAGGTGGCCCAAAATGGTTTGCCAGCGAGTCAGCCAAAACGAATCCCTCACTCACACTTTATTTCAATGTGTTTCCAGTGTGCATGTGTGTGTGGGACTTTGGCCTGGCTCAGTGTGAATGCTGGAAAAAAAAAAACCTGAAACAAACACGAAATTCCATTAAGCGAATGGATTGCCATTCATAACTTTCGGCCATTCTGGGTAAATGTGCGCATCTCCCTGCATGGAGACAGCAACTAACGCCCAGGGCTGCAAAAGTGTTTCCAAAATAAACGATACGGCATACAATGCAACGTAAATCGCCAAACTATTACACTATACATATGTGTGTATGTCTGCACAATACAATACGAAACTTTAAAATATTATTTAAATACAGTGGCTCAAAGCACATTTGAAACAGTGTTGAGTGAACATTTTACAGTGCTATAAAGTTTAAACTTGGAAAAGAGCGAAAACTCTTAAGCTCCTGTTTCTTCGATATGTCTTGCTTTCGGATGTTTGGAGACTGGGCCGGTGGAATTATTATTATATGGGGCAGTTCCAGATGAGCTGGGACTGTACTGTTCCGGATTTATGCTTATAGTCAATCTTTTGGTAGAAATGGGACTCCCAACTTTTCGGCTCTTTTTACATATTCTTATCCATTGTAGTCTCAATTAAAAAACTAGTTCAAGCCGACTGCCGACGTACGTGCCTATGCCTTAACACTTCCTGAGTTGTGTCAGTTTTGGAGCCGATAGTTTAGGATTTACCAGATAATCTTCCGCTCTTCATGTTCGGTGTCATTCTTCAATCGATATTCTTGTACGATGTGTTGCACAATTAATAAACCCAGGTTGAACATTTGAGCTATTTTGCTTTATAAAAACCTTTTTCAAAAGTGATCCAGAACAAGTTCCATTGTCGTTCTACAATATAACTGAGGGTATTTATTGCATAATCCGGTCTGGGCAGGTGGGAAAAGTGAAATGTTTTAAGAGTACGAACTAGATATGAAAAGTGTTGATAAATAATAAGTTATGAAGTAAAAGTGTTCTTTAATACAAAATCCGATTTCATATTCCAAACTTGAACTTAATTGAAAAGCATATGGAAATGATAAGTAAATCGAACTTGAAAACCATTACGTGACAACAACAACAACAACAACAACAAGGAGCCACACCTTTTCAGCTTTCATGAGTTTCATCAACGATTACAACCCTAAAACATAAACACCCACACACACACGCAGACACACACACAAACGCACAATAAAAATCGGATGTGTGTTGTTTGTTTGCTTTACGTAACGCATAAAGGTGACCAGTTTCAGTGATATGTCATTTATTTTCAGGACAGGGTTCAGGGCGCGTTCACCATTTGTAAGCTCAACCGGAAAATTGCTTTTGCTCGATGAGTAGCGGCGATGTTAACGTTAACATCGCAACCGCTACCGCTACCCTTGCTCCTTGCTCCTGCTGTAGCTCTTGCAATTTGCCTTTGCTTTTGTTTTTGACTTATGTTTATGGCTCTAATGGTCGGCAGACAGCAGCAACATCAAACAGTAAACAGCAAAGCAAACACTGGCAAAAAGTAAACACCAATAACCCAACCCCGCTGCTCTAGCTGCTGCTGCTCGAGTGTTAGGCAGCGAGATACCCAGTATTATAGTTGTGATATCTATTCTTTAATAGCACAACATGTAAACAAAATTGTGACTGAATAATAATGATATATAATAAATACGAAAAGAGAAACCAACTTTAAATTAAATAAAGTTTTTAAGCTGTTCATGCTAAAAAGAATTTATTATGCATTTATTTTTCTAATTCATTTAATGTTCATTTATAAACAAGTAAGAAGGCTCTAGTCGAGATATCCCGACTAGACGATACCCTGATCCCTATACTTTCCGCGTACAGTCAGTGCTTGCAAGTATGTGTGTGTGTGTGTACGCGCATACAGCACAGTGCATACAAAATTTCAAGTTCCCATATCTCCGGTGTTTATTATCCGATTTCGATAAAAATTTCACAGATTGTCATTATTTTGTTTTATAATTCAAATTGCATCTCAAAGTTTTCAAAATTCAAGATTTTTTTGTTATCGATCCCATGTGTATATCGGAAACGGGAAGAGTTATCGAAAATCGGAAAGAAACTTGTACTGCCTAGGGATTAGGCGAGCTTAAGTTCCAAATCTGGAGTCTCTAGCTCTTATAGTCTCTGAGATCGACGCGTTCATACATACAGACGGACAGACGGACAGACGGACATGGCTATATCGACTCGACTGTTGATGCTGATCAAGAATATATATACTTTATGGGGTCGGAGATGCTTCCTTCTGCCTGTTACATACTTTTGCACAACTTCATTATACCCTTATTTCCCATTTTTAATGGGATCAGGGTATAAAAACTAAGTTTTAAAAATGTTCAATCGAAAAGATTTCCCATAACATAATTTTATAGAATATTCTATGCACTTCTTGTTTTATTGTAGGGTATATGGTAAGCAACGAGCAGGGATTGTTTTGTTTACATTTGTATTTTTTTTGCAGTTTTGTTGACTATTTTTGTGGTTGTTGTTGCTGTTGCTGTTGTTGTTGGTGAAGTGCAGTCGGCAAATTGGTTGGTGGCTGTAATTAAATTTGCACTCTGGACGCTGCAATTGGTTGCGCAGAGCTTGGCGTCAGCGTCACCTCAAATTTAATTGTTAATATTAACATTATTTCATGTTACCAACCAGCCAAGTAGCCAAGTGGCCAAGTGGCCAGGCAGACGGCAGGCAAACGATGAAAATGGCAAACGGGCAAACGGGTCGGTTACGTGATCAGCGTGGCGCGCTTATAACTCATATTGCGTATATGTCGCGTGGCAGACACACACACAGTGAGAAAGGGGTGGGTGGTGTGGTGGGGGAGCATTTTATGCGGCCGTGTACGGCACGTCGTCCTAACCGGCTACGTGCAAACTGTCAAAAGCGTCTGAGGAGTCGAACAGTCAAGGCGAACTCTTGAGAACCAAGCCAAGAGCAAAAGCAACTCAATAAATAAAACATATATACACATATACATATATACATACGTGTGTGTGTGAAGGTATACTTGAACTTTCAGTTGTGCCCACACTCAGTAAGATATAACCTACTTGTATATATATTTTCTCTTCTCCTTTCTTTTAAATCGAATTTTCATATGGCGTTTGGTTTTGTTTTCTTCTTCCTTTTTGTGTTGGTTACTTTTTGCCTTGTTGATTTTCCACTTCTTTCACCCAATTTCATAAGTGTGTAAAGTAATGCACTTAATGTTGTGCACACACACACACACACACGCACAACTGAAACTTGCAGTTAGATTTGGTTCATAAGCAATAGCTTTAGCTAATGAATCTGCAAGTTTTTCATACATTCAAATATTATTCAAAGCATAAAACATATTGCCAAACTAACACCTGAATATTAATGAAGGAAGGAGTTAATTACTTTCAGTATCTATCATTAATAGCTACACTAAGGTTAACAATTTGATTTGCATACATAATCCATATACGAGTACATTTGAGAAGTATATAGAAGTACCGATAAATAAGCCAAAGATATCCAAATGTTTGACAACGCTCCAAAAACTAACAGCCAACAAGGCAAACAAAACATAAGAAATTCAAAATCAGACACTTGGCCTTGACTTTTATAGCGGCAAAAGCCAAAAGCCACAAGCCAAAAGCGAATAGCTTTCAAAAACAAACTAACAAACTTCAGAAGAATTCGACGCGGCTTTGTGACGACGCACGAGACAATGACTTGAACAGCTTTAAATATGCCGAGGTCAGTAAGTTTATGGATGTGATTTTTTTTATACAATGTATTTCCACCTTGTTATTTATTTGTTTATGATGTTTTTATTGTTTATTTTTTGACAAGCATGGCAACAAACAGCGAAAAGCTATTACCAAATTGATCTTACCAAAACTATTTCGCCAATTTTGTGGCTATATTTGATTAGCCTTTTCACACCTTGCAATTGCAATTGCACTAGCACACAACACCAACAAACAACAACAAAAGTCAATATTAAATAAACGAATTAACTGTTATCGAAAAGTCGGAAAACGACTTTGTCAGTTGCTAACTTGTTATTTCACGTCACGTCGTTATCCCTCTAGGCCTTTCATTATTCAATTGTTAACGACCAATTCAGTTGACATTAAATGGCTGACCCTGTCAACTAGGCCCATTTACGAACTGACACACAATTTGCCAATTGCCAGTTGCAATGGCATTTCAACAAGTTAAAGCATACAAAAACCATTAGCCAAATATGACTTAAATGTTTTTTGTTTTTCTGTTTGTTTATCACTTAACCGAACACATAATGAGTTGTTAAGTTTAACCAACTTCAAATGTATATTAAACTTTGTTCTTCACAACTTCTTCAAAAACAAGTTAGTTTGAGTTAGTCTACAGATTTTTAAATGATTATTGCTGCAGAAGCTGCAACTGCCACAATTGCGAAGGCGAACGCGTCAATTGAACTCAACTGGGTCAACGTTGTTTACACGCCGCTGCGTCGACGCCGACGCCGACGCCAACGTTAACTGCTGCGCAACCGGCTAAAGGCCTTAAATGAACATAATATGTATGAAGTATGTTCACATTTTCCAAAGCGCCGGTCGAAACAGAGAATCTCGACAGTCAAAACACTTGTAATGGCTTCAAGGCCGTTTCATTAACAAATTATGCAATTCACTTTTATACTATATACTATTTACGCAGTTTAAAGATTTAAGATTGTAACACATCAGCCATAAATTAGTAATCACAAATATGACCTTCGCATATATCACACACGATCTCGATCTTTTGCCACGCCTTAAAATGTTTAAGGCTTAACCCAAGTTGTTTTAGCCAAGCACAATTTAACATACCAAAAAATAACTCAAATCAGTGAAATGCATTTGTTGCTTTCGTTTTTAATGCTGGGCACGCATTTAAAAAAAAATAAACAGAGCGAAATCTGACATAAAAAAAAGTTTGTTTGTTTTGCAACACAAAAATAAACAATAATAAATTTTTCAACTAACCAAAAAATAACATAGCAAAAAAAACTCACTCGCTTTCACTTGGCGCACTAATCAATAAATTTACAAATTGTAACAATTGGAATAACGAGACAACAACAACAACTGTGACTTTGAGAGCTTACGAAAATAATTTGGTTACTTGATTGAAGCGCACGCGCAAGAGAACTAAACGGCAACGACAACCAAATTGTTCAAGCTCTATGCATTCAAAAAACAAGCAACAACAACAGCAACTAGCTACTAGCAACAACAATAAAATTAAATCAAGCACACACAAGTTGGCAGCAACGTCCGAACCGGACCGAGCACAGTGGAACTAAACCAATCGCACTCATTGCACATGTCTAAAGGCTGTGGTATAAAATCCATCAATAATTAATTAAAGTTCAGTTTTCATATTTAGACGAAAGTTAATCTATTGAATAAATAACTATAATATTTAAAATATTGCTCAATTAATTTCTTTATTTTAAACCCTGAATCTATTAAAAAAGGTTAAAAAGGGTGTATTGGTCTTATGCAAATAAATGTAACAAACATGAAGATGAGAAGAACTTTGAATAAACTTAACTCTCGGTTGTGTTTACAGAATGCAGTGTATATTTTTTTTCACTAAAATGTTGTTAAAATGCCCAAGACATACACATATGTTTATATCTATCAAGCAATTAAATTTAGTTATATGTCATTTTTTTGTTGACCTACCTCAAGGTAGGATTGCGGTCTGTTTCATTGCTTATAACCACAGTGCGCAGTCAGCAGCGAGCAGACAACAACACCGACGATATCGTCGCATTCATTGTAAGCTATTCAAACTGCAGCGCAGTAGCAGCATCGACAGCAGCAGCAGCGTCAGCAGCAGTTGACCAAGCAGCGACTGCGCAGCCGCAGCGTGACTCTTCACTCCAATTTGATTGCTGTAAAGTAAACGCTGTAAACGGCACCAGCTGCAAATGCTGCGGCTGCGCGACAGCGAGAGCTGGTTTTTCGTTCGTTTCGTTGTTTACACGCTGTCTGTACCCATTACAAATTGTGTAAGAAGGGTGTTTGTATTATGTTACTGTTGCATAAAAAAGTATGTGCTAAAATTAGTATTAGCTGCGTTGTCAATATACACTAGTCATTCAGCCTGTCCCTTATGAACGGATATTGAGGTATTTCATATCGATTTGATTTGTTGGTTATTACGTGGTATTCAACAGACTAGCTCTTTGTCGACTTAATCACTATTACTTGATCTTTCTTGTGTGGATTTTGCTAGTCTTGCATAAGGCAGGCCGGCAAGTAATAACGAAAGTATGTACATATATGAATGAATGAATGTTTATGCATATATGCATATGAAGTATAAATTATATACATACATATAATGTAACGCGTTTGAAGAGCTCTGGTTCGTTAAAAGTTTGCAACATACACATGAGGTATCACTAGTATTAAAACTTCCTACTTTCAAGTTTATTGTCAAGCAAAGTTCGCGAAATGCTTAGCTCATTCAAAAATGTTTAACAACTATTTCAAATTGAAACAAAAATTACAGCCCGACTATTACTCTGGTGATTTCGCATCATTATCACATTAGTTTGGTTATGCCACTTCAAAACTTATTACAGGGTATCACCTGCAAAGCTTTTTAGTTGCTAATGAAACAATCTTAACACTCTTAATTATTAACTTAATCCAAGTGAAATGCAAAAAACCAAAATAGATGATGAGATAAAAAGAAAAGAGAGAAATGAGTCAATGTCCCCTTACTTTGGAATTGTTTGAAATCAATAAATTGTTATTGAATTGAAATTCTGAAAATGAACAAATAAAAATATCTATCGGAATAGCCAACCCATGAGCTATGAGAAGTATCCCACACTAAGAGGAGACATATTCGGATCAACTTTTATAGCATTAAATGCAAAAAATGCCAAAAACAGGTTCGTTGAACTAGCTCCGAAATATTTCAAATGGGTTCCGTATGTATTAATCAAAACGTTATTTTGAATATATATTGATATATTTATTTTTATTTCGTATTTAATTGTGTTTTATTTAATATTTCAAATATATTTTGATCATTATTAGCACTGTGTACGCAAGGTGGCCCGTGCAATGCCGCATAACATATATTGTATTTGTTCGCTGCTGGCAAACTGCATTTGTTTTGGGGCATAAATGAAATATGCATAACGTAATATGCAGCTTTTGGAATTTGTAAAAGTATTTTTATCGGCCTCGTGTTTTTCAATATTGTTGTGTATTAAAAAGACATCTACACGTACATATAGTAAAACAATTTATTCGATACAGCTGAATACAAAATCCAATAAAAAGAATGAAGCACATTCAATTAAAAAAACAACAAACACACATTGTTTCAAACATTTACTTGCTGAATGAGTATTTGCTTTTATTTATTTTACACATTGCATTCTGCATTCTGAAAATCACCCAGTTGAACACACACACACACTCATTCTAGTGTATTTTGATGTCTCTTATTTACTAACTTCGTTGTTGACAAACCATCAAGTAAGAACATGCAACATGTACTTACGTGGATACATTATGCTACATCCTTCTCGATGCCATTGTTAATGCATTTGACAACAACAACAACACACTGTTCGCGCTGTCTATCTGGCAACTTATACTTATGAACATATGCACACGCGATACCTTTTATTTCTACATTCCGAAATATAACTGTCTGATAAATGCCAAGCACAGAATAATTGTCAACCATTCCATTTCTTTGATGCGTACGTACTACTTCCAGTGTACTTCCAGCGACCAACTGTTGCTTTTTGCATTCTCTTGTGCTCCCATGCCGAATCGGCGAAATTCAACACAACACCCAAGAAGTTCAACACACCGCGTAGGACTCGGGCGACAACAGAACCGAACGCTTCAGTATGCCCTCGACTTTCGTGTGGGGTACAACGTTCGTGTGCGTTAGTTCGCTACCGAATCAGCTTCGTTTATGCTCTTCTCTTTGGCGGGACTTGGTTTACAGTCGAGCCCGCTTAATTTACATGGCAACTCACACACACACACAAACACACACACACATAAGCTTACACATCGCATCGTGTGTGAGAGATAACAATGAAAATATAATTTTAGTGCCTAGTAAAAATCCATGGTGGTGGACATCACTTTTGTTACGCTTCGCTTTGCTTTGCTTTGCGTGCAGCCAAAGGGAACATAAAAGAATTGGCAAAGAACAAAAACCAAAAAAAATAATAATAATAAATAGAAAAAGCGAGGGCATTCCCATCATTGTAGGGTTAGCCGGTTTTTTTATATGGCATATAAAAAGAAAAAAAAAACAACAAGAACTAGAAAACTATGAAATAATATAGACGCGGGCACAAGTCAAATTTAATTTCACGCTTAGGCAGTTTTTTATCCTCCACAGGAGTTCGTAAAAATAATAATAATAAAAATGAATTTATAATCAAGAACCTATCACAGTTGACCCGATCTAGATGGGCCATAACGTAAGCACACACTCCTTCCCGTATTAGAAAATCCAATCCAATGTATTAGAAAATCTGGATTGAAAAATGTTATATCCAATACTCATGCATCACAGATATAAAGCTAAATACACGTATATGTTGGTAGCGTTACAAAAAACTACAAAACGAAGTAATATGAATCTTTATTTTTGTATAGTTTTCGTCATATGAAGTTTGAAATTTTAGGTTAAGTAAAGTTGGGCATATAAAAAAAAAAATCAACAGAAAACTTGGTATTTTTTTGTCTGTTTTCGTATAAAAGGTCGTTGCATCTCTCGTGCCCGTTGAGTGACCCCAAAAAGACTTCTGACTTTTGCAAACAAACCACAAAAAAAAAGGGGTCGATTGTTGTACTCGGCATAACAGCTGGGGAGCTATGACGATTAAGTGCAACAGTGCTCTATGGGGGAGCATAATTCTTTTTTTGTCATCAAATAACATCTGAAAAGTTAGGTAACTGTACGAATGCGAAACTATGTAGTAGTTTCGTGTTTATACTTTTTATGTTGCCTACTTTTAGGAAGATCGAAAAAAGAATTTCCTCTTTGCATACTGATACATTTGTGAACAGCTATAATTTATTAATAAGATGTTTTTCTGTATCTTATCATTTATAGCTTTAATAAGTTAATTAGATGTTTTTCTGTATTTTATCATTTATCTGTTTGTGACACAGCTTGGACTAGGCTTTAGAAGGCTTTTCACAGATGGATTACTGGCAGCATGCAAAGCAATTGGTCTAACAACTAAAGCAATATGCCAGGCTATAAAGGTGCAATCTTAGATTGAATCTAGTGCTATGCCTTTTGTGACTACGCGTGAAGTAATACTTCGCGAGCTTGTGTCATCAAATAACATCTGAAAAGTTAGGTAACTGCACGAATGCGAAACTATGTAGTAGTTTCGTGTTTATACTTTTTATGTTGCCTACTTTTAGGAAGATCGAAAAAAGAATTTCCTCTTTGCATACTGATACATTTGTGAACAGCTATAATTTATTAATAAGATGTTTTTCTGTATCTTATCATTTATAGCTTTAATAAGTTAATTAGATGTTTTTCTGTATTTTATCATTTATCTGTTTGTGACACAGCTTGGACTAGGTTTAAGAAGGCTTTTCACAGATGGATTACTGGCAGCATGCAAAGCAATTGGTCTAACAACTAAAGCAATATGCCAGGCTAAAAAGGTGCAATCTTAGATTGAATCTAGTGCTAGGCCTTTTGTCACTTCGCGTGAAGTAATACTTCGCGAGCTAGTGTCATCAAATAACATCTGAACATTTAGGTAACTGTACGAATGCGAAACTATGTAGTAGTTTCGTGTTTATACTTTTTATGTTGCCTACTTTTAGGAGGATCGAAATAAGATGTTCCTCTTTGCATACTGATACATTTGTGAACAGCTTATCTTATCTTATCATTTCTCTGTCATTAAAAGGCTTTTCACAGATGGTTTACTGGCAGCTTGCAAACTATAGCAATATGCCTGGCTATTAAGGTGCAATCTTAGATTGAATCTAGTGCTAGGCCTTTTGTCACTACGCGTGAGGTAATGCTTCGCGAGCTGGAGTCTTAAGTGAATGAGGTTTCAAAAACTTTTCGGTGTGCCATGACATGCCTTACGATACACAAACGAAAAAATAATAATAATACTTTAACACACACACACACAAGCACACACACACACAGACATACAGATACACTTACATCTTTGCTGGCCATAAACAATGAAATTTGTTGCTCACTTTTATGGGTTGCTGCCTTCAACACCGAACATGAAGCAGCGAGCAGCTAGCAGCAGGCAGCAGGCAGCATGCAGCATGAGGCAGTCACCATCAGGCATTAACATACTCGCTTGCCTCGCTTAAGTCCTTTCAGCCAATTTTAGTGTCTTACAACTTTCCGCATTGTCTCCGTTTTTCGTGCTTATCCATTTCCCGTCCGCTGTTACCGTTCTCCCTTTTCCTGTCTTCTGTCCATTTGCCTGGCCATTCCCACTGCCTGTCTGTCTGTGTGTGTGTATGTCTGTGTGTGTGTCATTGCTAAGCTTAAGTTGTTGCAGCATTTTGTTGTCCCGTTGCCTGGTTAAAAGCATCTTAGCGCTAGCAAAAAGCATATCAACTGCCAACATACACACACAAACTCACACATGAATATATTTGGGATACGAGCCTGGACACACACACACACACACATATATATCGCATCGCCTCTTGCTGTTTGAGCTCCCAGTCTCTCCCTCTCTGTCTCTCCTGAACCACGCAGTTGGTTATATGGCCAACGTTTTGGCACAACAACACTAGATCTCCTTCTTTTCTATATACTATATATAGTCGCCCGAGTCGTAATCTGCTGCGTTTAGTTTATTGCCGGCCATTTGTTAAAACAAAAGCGCTGCCAAAGAGCAAGACAGCGACAGATATTTATACAATGGGAGAGTTACAGAGACAGAGAGAGAGAGAGAGAGAGAGAGGGAGGAGTTTGTGATGAGCTTTGCTTAAAAGTTATTAACTAAATTGTATACGCTTGAAATTTAATGCTTCTCTCAGCTCTTTGTTTAGGCGAAAACTTAATCGCTTCGAATGGAAAACGAGGCACAGCAATAGAGAGAGAGAGAGAGAGAGAGAGAGAGAGAGAGAGAGTAGAAGTTTAGAGCGAAATCCAACACTGCAATCGAGAATGCAGACAGACAGACAGACAGACGGACAGAACGAACAAAACAGTGGGTGTCTGCAGTCAGGCAGGATAATTCCTTCTCGGATGCCCAGGGCAGGTGTCCAGGCCAGGCCAGACCAAGCCAAGCAAGCCCAGGCCAGACCAGGCTATGGGCACGATAATAAAGCAAAAGTTGCAACACAATATTTCAGTGTCATTAAAAAGCCAGAGGACACTGGGGCGTATGGGCGTGGCATCTAGCGAACGCCCAAACTAGCCCCATGCATATAAATTGTGTGTGCAGCGACAGCACTAAGAAATTGACAGCGAAGAAAGCACTAAAGTCCTAGCCAAGTTTACCAAAATACGCATCTTAAGATACCCCCCAGAAAAAAAACCAAAAGAAGAATTGCATTTAGAGTGTTCCACGGATTCTATGCTCTTGCTGAATAGGGGTCGTGGCCAAATGAATTTATTGGATTGTTAATATATATATTAATAGATTGAGTGATGAATATATCGGAGATTTGTACCCATGGAGCTTGAGATTGGTTTAAAGTTGATCAATTTCGATCTCATCTTGCAACACACAAACAAGTTCGATTGAATAAATTGAGGTACAAGATGAAAAGTAGTACTAATATGTGTGAATTGAACATTTATGTATAAATTGTTATCTTGTTAAAGCAATTAGTAAAAGCCTGTTACTAATTTATTCGGTTATAATTGGATCTTAACTTAAATCTACTTAAAGCATCTGCAAATAATCAGATTGATAATTGAGTTTGTATTCATTTTAATAAGTAAAACTCGAATGCCTGCATTAGACATCAAAAACTGCGTTCCTGAATTTTTAAGGTCTTGTTCGTACAATCAAAGCGAAAAGGTTTTCTTACCAGCTGATGGAAGCTGATATGTATTTAAAATATTCACATTGCTAGTTATAGGACTGGGAGGATGAGCTAAGTCGATAAGGTTTGAACACAGAAATCTCAGGTTATGAATATTATACAAGCTATATACATATATACAAGTTGGGCCAATTAAAAATTAGAATGATCTTCAAGGCAAACAAAATTATGTAAGACATTTATTTATAGTCAATAATATAGCCAAACAAATACTCACATACACATTATATAGGATTGCATTGGTGATAAATATGAATGTGATTAGAAAAAAATTACAAAACAAATAAGAATGTCCTTCGACTATTTTAGTTATCAACAAACAGTTACGACCAAAACAAAAAAAACCTCAAAAGTGATGCTCCATCGATGTCGACGTAATCCCTTTAGGTTTTCCCTTCCGCTTAGCCAGCCACCAGATATCGATGTGTCCTGTTGCATAAGTGCACCATAACTTTCAATGTGTGCACTCAAAAATGCTTTTTTTTGTTGTTGTCAAACATTTAGTTGCTGTTGCTTTGTTCTTGTTGTTATTGATGCTGCTAATGGTCAGCTAGAGAATGCCATCGCGCCATCGGCTTAGATTTTTTTTTGTGTGTGTGTGCACTTTTATTTAATGTTTTTATGTTGTTCTTACATACATTTATTTTTTTTTTTTATACTTTTTTGTATGTAGCTGCCTTTGGGGAGCTGGCTTGCTGACTTGGTCAGTTGGTTGCTTGGGTGGCTGGTCGATTGGCGGATGTACGCTCTTAGCGAAAATTGCATTTGGAAAATAAGTGCAAGACGACAAAGGAAGGACACTGCGTCGCCGAACGCAGGAACGCAGGAACGCAGGAACGGTGTCCAGGGAACCTGCAACGTGGGTGCAGAAAGGCGACGCTTTAATATTTCATCTTTCATGCTCATTTGCACTTACCACCGCACCAAAACACTGAGAAGGAGTAGAAGTTTAAGTGTGGGTGTACTAAAATGTGTGTGTGTGTGTTTAAGGTTAAGAGAACAATGAGGCAGACCGCACGGCGTGTAATCAAAAGAAAACGTTGCCTCAAACTGCTCGTCGTACTGCCACTTTCTGCCTTCTTTCTCAGTTGCCAAAGGACGTTGAAGAGCCATTGCAGAAGCGGAGGGGGTTGGCAGTAGAAACGCCGGCACCTGCTGCGAGTTATTTACAGCCACTGTTGGGTTTTTTTTTTCATTCTGTGCAAGCAGCACTGATGGCAGGCAGGCAGCCAGGCAGGCAACCACAAGCCCAAGGAGCCCGAGGAGCTTGAGTTGCTCGAGAGCCCTTTCCTTGTACAGCTATTACACATCGCCGGAAGCATTTGAATGTGTTTATGTGTAAGCGTCTATCGCCCAGGCAGTAAGCAGCAAGCAGCAAGCAGCACAGCAACCAGCAACAACTAAAATATTTCCGTTATTAAGCTAAAGAAACACTTAACTTTGCCAGGATCACACGCCAGAAGGACAACAAATGCCAGCCAGGCAGCACGACGCCAGGTGCACTGCATTTTTTTTTCGCTCAACTAGGCTCTTCTAGCTTCAGTTTTAGCATATAGATTGCCATCTATCTATGCATGTTTGTATGTAGGTATTTGGGAGAAGGGATCTTTATTATACCCTGATCCCATTAAAAATGGGAAAAAAGGGTATAATGAATTTGTGCAAAAGTATGTAACAGGCAGAAGGAAGCATCTCCGACCCCATAAAGTATATATATTCTTGATCAGCATCAATAGTCGAGTCGATATAGCCATGTCCGTCTGTCCGTCCGTCCGTCCGTCCGTCCGTCCGTCCGTCCGTATGTATGAACGCGTCGATCTCAGAGACTATAAGAGCTAGAGACTCCAGATTTGGAACTTAAGCTCGCCTAATCCCTAGGCAGTACAAGTTTCTTTCCGATTTTCGATAACTCTTCCCGTTTCCGATATACACATGGAATCGATAACAACAAAATCTTGAATTTGGAAAACTTTGAGATGCAATTTGAATTATAAAACAAAATAATGACAATCTGTGAAATTTTTATTGAAATCAGATAATAAACACCGGAGATATGGGACATTGAAGTTTTGTATGCACTATGCAGTATGCGCGTACACACACACACACATGCTTGCAAGCACTGACTGTACGCGGAAAGTATAGGGATCAGGGTATCGTCTAGTCGGGATATCTCGACTAGAGCCTTCTTACTTGTTTTGTTTAGATTCGATGGCTAAGATGGCGTAAAAACTAAAGGTGGGGCGAGAAAGGACGCACATACTTGTCTATGTAGTGTGTGTGTGTGTGGGAGGAGCTTTCGGATTAACGCATACGCATTCGGGATTACGGCATACCACAAAGACCCCAAAATCATACGAAAAGCAAAGATAAAGAAACCTTATTGAATGTTACTTTATAGCTGTGTGTGACCCAAACGAAGTTAGTTAACGTTCTTGCACTTGTATTTTGAATCCCATGATAATTTTACTTATTAAACAACCGAAACTCACCAACATGGCCGGAAAAGATTCGGTGATATTTTGGGAAGAAATAAATTTGTTCCATAACTATAGTTATACTAACGTAATCTATTAACATACATGAACACAAAAGGATATAAGATAGAATCAACAATCTATAAAATTACATTATCTATCTATATTTACATCGCTGTTGCCATGAACAAGTATTCATGTATCACATCCACAGCTACCCAAAATTTAATCAACTTGAAGATAGGTCAGAACTTTCCGAAGTCATAACTCCCCCAAACCTTAACCGATTATCGAATGCAATACCCTATAAACCATGACAATTGTAGCATTGGGCTTATGATTCGTTGAAAAAGTCTTGTACTTTCATATATTTATTTTCACAATTTTTTATATATGTTTATTGGAATCCGTTTAATTAGTATCGTTTCAAGGGAAATTTGGTATTCGAAAATTTGTTGGCCCTGATATTCATTGTCAGTCATAATGTAACATGAATCAAATGACCCGCGTTGTTGACCTGTCTTGTTCACACATTATTTCTGCATATTTAATATATTTCGTAGGCGCTTTGACTTACAAACGCCTGAATTGGCTGCTCGTTCAGCGGTTTTTTTCGACTTCGGGTTATGTTTTTTATAGTATTTCCGTTCAATTTGGCAGGCATCGAATGCTGCTGTACCTGAACACATACATACATGCAACATAACAACAGAAGGTTGCCCAAATGAAAGCAAGTGAGAAGACTCTAGTCGAGAAAACCCGACTAGGGGATACCCTGAACCCTACACTTTACTTGACTTAACTTCAATGTTTCATATCTTCGATGTTTCTCAACCGATTTCAATAAAAATATCACAGATTGTCATTATTTCGCTTAATGTTTAAACGTTGTCTCAAACGTTCTATTATATCGACTCGGCTGTTGATGCTGATCATGAATATATATACTTTGTGGTGTCGAAAATGCTTCCTTCTGTCTGTAACATTCTTTTGCACAACACCATTATACCCTTTTTACTCATTCTCAATGGGTTCAGGGTATAACAAGACACCCACGCAAAGAGACAGAGGGAGAGAGCGAGTAAGAGGGAGAGAGAGAGCGAGAGGAGGTAGAGAGAGAGCGAGAGAGCAGTGGCTGAAAGTCATTGACGTGCAACAAAGTTCGGCCCATTTGGCTTGCCCCCATTCTCCGGTTGTGGCAGCAGGCTGGCTGGCTGCAGTTTACAGTTAATCGTAAAACAAAATGAAAAGCGAAAACAATAAACTGAAATTCAATTTTCGCATTGTAAAACATAATTTTCTACAAGTTTACGTCAGCTTTTGGCCCCATCGCACATCGCCCATCGCCCATTGCATCGCATTGGGGCACCGCCTCTTACTAAAAGGTAGTTAATATTTGCCGTCTACATGAGACCTGCTACTGTTGTTGTTGTTGTTGTTTCTGTTCTTGTTGGTGTTGTTGCTTATACATTTCAGCTTGTTTTTGCCCGTGTTGCTTGTTGCAGTTGCCGTTGTTGCAGTTCACGTTGTTGTTGTTTTTGCTGTTGTTGCTTCTGTAACATTCCACTCGAGTTGCGAGTTGTTTTTTGCTGGCTGCTTCCTGTTTTGAAATTTATGGCGCCGTCGTCGCCAGCGCCGCCGTCGACTTCGCATGAGTTATGCGCGTTTCATTTCTGCTGCTCCTGACACCCGGTCTGCTCCGTGTACGGGTTCGGGGTCTGGGTCCTGGGTCCTGCTTGGGGTCCAGGGCCTTGCCCACGTTAAGTGTTAAATTATTTTAGCACATACTGCATGTGTTCGTATACGTATACGTATTGTTTGTATATGTGTGTATGCATATCAGTATGTGGCTGGCAAAAACAAACCGTTTTTCACCACTTGACAGTGCCTGCCATTTAATTATGAACGCTGATTTTTACAAGCACTTTAGTTATCCAGCGTCGACTACTATACAACAACAACAACAACAAACAAATAACGACGAATGTTTTTAATTCATTAATATTCAAGAAAAAATTATAGAAAATAACAACAATCGGAATTTTATGTATTCCATTTTATTTGGTTTTTTTTCGTTCTTGTCTGATTCCAATAGATGTATTATTTTAAACATTTTTGTGTTTCAAATAAGGCAAATAATTTGGCAACGTTTTCTTCATGAAAAAAAAAATATTTCTACACTGAACCAACCAGTTGTCTGCAAAAGTATAATACAGACAGAAAGAAGCATATCCGACCCGTAAAGTATAGTTATTCTTGATCAGCTGATCAGCCATGTCCATCTGTATGCATAAACGCGTTGATCTCAGAGGGTTTAAGATCTAGAGCAGCGGTCGGGGAACTTTTTTGATCATTACCCCAAAATATTTTTATTAAAGTTGATATTGCCCCATAGCGGTTCCTCGACCGCTGTTGTGTGGAAACAAATAAGGTTTATGCATTGGCTAAATTACCCTCTAAAAATAATAAAAAGAAAGTGTACATACTTTTAGGCAGATCGCTTTTTCTTACTTATATATAAATTTTCGGCAAAAAGGACATTCGATTTTAAGCCATAACTTGAAAATTTTCTGAAAGATCTTAAAGGAAAATACATTTTTGAACTCGCAGCAACAAGATCTATCGATTTGCTTACAAGGATCTCCAGGATTCACGAAAAAAAATTTTCGAAAAATTTTACAGGGGTAGGTCAGAAAAAATCTAAAAAATTACTAAATCGTCAATAACTCGGCTATTTTAAGGACTATCCGGATGTCCTTTGGACCACAGGAAGGCCTAGGCCCACGGAAACGAGCAAAGCAGTTCAAAGGATGATAGTCCTTCAAACAGCTGAAATAAAAGGATATATGTTTAAAACAGAAAATTGGTTATAACTCCGCCAAATCATAAAGGATTCAAACGTGTCCTATGTCAGACATTTTGTTTTGACCAGGGCTACCAACTGGCCAAAGGACATTCAAATCGTCCTTGTGGTTTCCGAGAAAACTGCACTTTTATGGTTTTTTCTTATTTTCGCTCGGCCGTAGAGTGAAATTTTTACAAGTGTTTTTTTCCTTAGATGACCCCATAATCCTTGAATGCAGTTCGATAGAGTTGGTCCTTGAAACTCTTACGCAACATGTCCTTTCAAAATCCGTAAGGATTAAAATGGCTTAGGACTATTTAAAAAAAAATTCAACACATTTTAGGTCAAAATTCGTCAATATCATTAAGGATCCATCGGTTTTGCAGTTAAAGATTGTTGCAATTCCCACCCAACAAAGGAAAAATAAGTTTTTTTTGTATTGCTCGTATCGTTAAGGATCGTATTTATTCACCTCAAAAACCAAAAAATCTAATAAAAAATCTACAATCAATTATTAATAATAATATAAGACATGGACTGAAATTAGATATACATATAAACTTAGGTGCTTCTCGTTTGTTAATAGGTTTAAATAAAAATGTTTTTCTTAATTAATAAGGTTGATGCATTGGCTAAATTACCCTCTAAAAATAATAAAAAAAAGTATACATACTTTTAGGCAAATCGCTTATTCTTTTATATTCAGTTCGTGCGACATTATGATAAAAAGGAAAAAAAATCATTGCATATGGCATAGGCCGTATATTGAAGTCAATTCAATCGACTTGCTGCTGATTCTGTGCGCCTGGTATACTTGAGCCAAAAACTAGAAACAACCAGCAGAAACTCGACGAAATCTCATCGAGTTTTTAAGTATTTTCGACGCCAAGTACCAGGCGAACAGAATAGGCAGCAAGAGCAATGGTTTTTATATTTAACTACAAAAGTATGAAGGTCAATATGAATTTAAAGAACCAGCCTAAAAGTATGCAAATATATATTATGAGAATTTAATCATCACTTGCTGCTGATTCTGTGCGCCTGGTATAATTGAGTCAAAAACTAGAAACAACTAGCAGAAAATCGACGAAGGCTCGGCGGTATTTTTTGCGAATCTCATCTAGTTTTTAAGTATTTTCGACGCCAAGTACCAGGCGAACAGAATAGGCAGCAAGATCAATGGTTTTTATATTCAACTACAAAAGTATGAAGGTCAATATGAATTTAAAGAACCAGCCTAAAAGTATGCAAATATATATTATGAGAATTTATTCATCACTTGCTGCTGATTCTGTGCGCCTGGATACTTGAGTCAAAAACAAGAAAAAACTAACAAAAAATCGACGAAAGCTCGGCGGTGTTTGGTTGGCGATCTCCACGAGTTTTTGTTAGTTTTTCCGACGCCAAGTACCAGGCGAACAACTAGCAATAACTCGGCAGTATTTTGGCAAAGTGGTTAAATCCATAACGAAGGGTGCCAATAGTTGTAGAACTTTATGCATTTTGAGTTTTAAATTCGTTTTTGAGTCTTAGTTCGTTTAAACTCTTTTAATCATTACACCAAAATATTTATGTGTAAATTAATATTACCCCATGGCGATGAAAAATATATACTTTTAACTTCATGAAAAGTTTCATTTTTACCCCCAAAAATTGCGTTTTTACCCCATTTGGGGTAATTTACCCCGGTTCCCGACCACTGAGCTAGAGACTTCAGATTGGGAACAAAACATCTCCTAAGCCAAAGGCAGTACAAGTACAAGAACAAAATATCGATAACTCTTTACATTTCCGTTACACACACGTGATCGATACCAACAATATCTTGAATTTGGGAAACTTGGAAACGGCGTTTGAAACTGTAGACGAATTAATAAAAATCGGTGGTGTTTTTTATTGATATTGATTGAGAAACACCGGAGATATGGAACATTGAAGTTAAGTCGAGTATGCAGTATTCACGTACTAACTATAAGTATCAGTGTATCTTGTAGCAGGGATTTCTCGACTTGAAATTATAACATAGTTTTAATAACTACTAAAATCATTAATAATTAGTTTGTAAAAAAAAAAAACAATCTTATTTTCTACCATAATGATCAAAAGATTAATACGTTGAATTAAAAATCTTTTGCTTATACTAAATAAATCTTCTAAATAGCTTTTTAGACCCTCGCATTGAAACTCCTTATGAAGTATATTGCTTCTTACGGCAGGCAGGCAGGTTGTATCCTAGATACTTTCGTATTATTTAGTCACGTACGATACAATATAAAAGATAATCTTTTTAATAAAATAATTGTATTGTAATGTGATAATTTTAGCTTAAAGATTTTGCACTAAAACATAGGTGAAACTATTTAAAGGCCATATATTATCAGAACATGATTGTTAATATAAATACATAACTATAATATATAGCAGCAACAACACTAGGAACTAGCTCCGTTCTTCTTGTTTACTCTAGAATCTTTTCATATCAATCTAAACTTGACAGCGATCGCGTTCCCGACTCCGTCTTCGCCAGGTGTGTGTCCACAGTCGCCGACGCAAGAGATCTCCTCCATCAGCTCCAAACGCTGATTCGGATCGAGCTTCACTTGCATGCCTACTGCTTATACGATCCGGATCTCGTTCTCGTTCTCTTTCTCGTGCTCGTTCGCGTTCTCGCTCCCATTCCCAATCAAAATTTCGATAGCGTAGACGAACCTGTCGCTGTACATACGGATGACTTGAAGTCGTATCAAAGAAGAAGCTGCCATGCGTTCGACGCCGTGAATGAATCCCGAAGCGGGCACGTCGATTCTTATCGCAACGACCAGCTGTAAAATCGCGATAACTATCGCATTGATAACCCATAAACGGATACTGGGGATCCATGGATTGTCTAAAGAAAATTGCAGCCGCCGAGTGACTGCATGAAATCGGATCTAAGAAAAACATAAACCAATTAAAAACAAGTAAAATCAATCTAAGAATTTGTTAAGCTTTCACCCACTTGTATTCTGCATATCTTGCAGGTTCATAAACATCAGACAGTTGCTTTGAGGAGCACGTCCACCATTGGGATAGAAATCGGCATGGCCACACTTCAAACTAGTGCCCAGTGTGCCGCCCGAGGTGTGCAATACCTGAACGAATTGTGCATCTGTTTGGTCCAATCGATATTTGGGCGCAACAGCCGCTGGCAATGTGAACAGCGGTCCAGCCGGATCCAGTCCAATGATTTGCTCCACCTTTCCCCCGAGAACGGCACCCGCATAGCCAGCTGCATGTGCACCCAGACTGTAGCCCGCAAGGGTAACGTTCTGGCGATTGAAGTGGCGCGGTCGCATCTCCTCCAGGGCAATAATAATGCCAGCCACGGTCAGGCCAACATCGAATATGGACATTGAGGCGCTTTTGTAGTCATTCTGCGACAAATTGCCCCAATCCACAACGCACACATTGTAGGCATCGTCAAACAGTGTCCACGCTATAATTATTGTTTTCGTTTTAAATAAGAGAGTGCAAAATGAGAATAACTGAAGTATTTAAAGTTTTGTTAACTTCGCTCAGCTATCTTCTTTATACAGACGTTTAACAATTACCTAACTAATTCATGTAAGTTTAATGTGGAAATATTATTTCTCAGTAAAGTCTATAAAATACAGTGGCGAAACTCCCATGTTAATGTTAAAAGTGTACTGTTCTGTAAAGTAAGTTGTTGCTGTTCATTATATATTTATTCACGACTGTATATTGAAAAGTTATTTTGGTAAAATGCATCTTTTGTTTTGATGCAGCTCTGCGAATTTCTGTGTTTATTATTTTTAAATTCCACAATGCTTAACATTGCTTACAGTCGATATAAAACATATAATGATCAGGTTAAAGGTATAAAAACACAATGGACTCAAACCTCGTCATAACGAAACTTACACTTCGAAACCTTTATCGAAGTTTCATTCATAAAAGATTTGGAAATTTGTATTGTGTTCGACTTACTTAACAATAGCTCTTGCACCCAATCTTTGCTACCTTGGTCGTTCCAACCATGCAAAAACAATGCCAGCTTCTTGCTGGCATCCAAGCGACGAAATCCGCTCAAATCGCCCAGCTGCAAATTGAAGTGCACCTCATCGCCCAGATCCATGTCGGAGCTGGAGATTATACCAAAGCAGAGTAGAGTTGAGATGATTTTGGCATTTTGAACAGGCACTTACATGGTGCGGCACTCGAACACAATGCCATAGTTGAGATGGGCGCGTTCCAAACTATTTCTCAGCATCGTCTCCTGCATGTAACGGAAGCCCTTCTGCAAGATGTTCCATTTGTGCATATGCGCTTCACAGCTCCAAATGCTGCCCAGCAACAGTAAACATGTCCAGAATGAAGTAAAGGCATGGCAGCTTTGTTGTTTCCACTGCCAATTCATGTGCTTCAGCATGCAAAACCACACTTAATACCACAACACAAAAACAAAAAATATCTAAAAAAAAAAACAAACAATAAAAATAGATTTGTGCTTAAGAATTTATTGATTTTTGTCGAAGGGCGAAAGCGGCAAAAACTCGGCAAAACACACCACGAGACCAAGAGCAAGAGAGAGTTAGAGAAAGAGAGCGCGATCGCGTTTTGTAGTTATAGACGGATTGGACCGCTTGGCTTGCCCCCTGACATACAACTGACGTCCGCGAGCCGCGTCGCGACGCGTTGAGTCGAGTCGAGTCGAGCATCCATTGAGCTCCGGCCAGCTCCGTTCCACGTTGTTTCGGGGCCTCTGTTGATGAGATGACCCTCACCGCGGCGGAGGTTGCCGCCAAATGAGCTTCATGGCATTTGTTCTTGGCGCTGTGGCAGTGGCTCAGTGTTTGTTTGCACAAGTGAAAGTAAAGCTTGTAACGGTTTCGTGTTTTGTCTTTGTCGTTGTCGTTGTCTCTCAGTCCTAACATCTTTATCTGTATATGTATCTGTGTGCCACTTGACTGATCTTGACATACTAGAAGCAAAGCGACGTGCTGGGAACGATCTCAGATGATCTTAGACCTGTTTGGATTTTACACGTCAGTCAACAGTTGTTCGAAGACAGTCAGCTGAGCAAATACGCTCAAAAAATCTAACGTAAACAACATCGTTAAATCGATGGCACCAATGACAAAAGAGCTACCTTTGTGGTTCAACACACACTTACAAGCTCATAGATCATAAAATTTGTATCAATTTTTAGGAGCTACGAATTATGGTGAGAACCAACTTAACGCTTTCTCGGGTGTCAAGTTATAAATCTTAATCACAATTAACACAATTTTTTTACAATGTGTCTTTCATGGGTCGGTCGTAAACCTTTTTTTCCCCTCCATACGATCAACAACAATTTGACCAAAAGATATTTGGAGCAAAGTGTTAAAGTTTCTCTCTTTTATTATTTTGTGTTCTCTTCTCTTTTTTTCTCGCAGCCGCCCTATTATTGCTAAGCTTTCAAGCCAAATTTAAACTTGTTAAGATGGGCAACGAAAGCGTAGACAAAGCGCAACTCATGCTAATGATGACAAGCCAACCAGACAACATAAAAAAAAATTCCGAACATAAAACAAAGAATTCTTTGTTTTTTCTGCACCCAGAAAATTGTCTCTGAATATTTTAGATTTCTATAAGAAATATAATGCATAAGCTGCAAATATGCTTATGTCATTGGGAACATAAGATTATTGTTAACACAGCTTGACAAATATATTTTTGTGTCTTGCCCCACTAGACACAAACAAAAGAAAACCATTCTCAAATAAATCTCTGATCGTTGGGTGCTTAGCGCTGATAAATTAACTTCTTCTTTTTTGTCATGATGGAACGAACATACGAGATTTTTTTGACAAGTCAATCAAACATATTTTAGAGATTTTGATTTTTTACTGTATATAATTATCGGCGAAAATAGCTTAAATACCTTTTTATTATACCCTGAAACCATTATAAATGGTTGAAAAGCGTATAATGGTTGTATGCAAAAGAATGTTACACACAGAAGCAAGCATTTTCGACCCCATAACGTATAAATACTATTGATCAGCATCAACAGCCGAGTCGATATAGCAATGCCAATCTGTTCGTCTATATGTATAAACGCGTCGATCTCAGAAGCATTAAAAGCCAGAAACAGCTGATTTGGAACACAACTTCTCCTTAGCTTAAGGAAGTACAAGGTTGTTTCAAATTATCGATTACTCTTCCCGTTTCCGATATACACATGGAATCAATAACAATAACAACAATATCTTTAACTTGGAAAAGGCATTCAGGGTATCTTTTAGTCTTTTTTTATGAATACAAACAACAGGAGATTCCAGTTGAAACCAAAACTTTAACTAACCGATTAAAATTGTCATCGAAAAATATCCTCAACCATTTTTGGAGTTAACCACCACCCCTGCCACCGTTTTATCCCCCTTTACAATCAATTTAAAGTTATCTTATGGACAAGCAGGCGAAACCATCTAAGATCCCATAAGCTAAATATATACAATATATAAACAATGTCCAAAGGTTCTCGTGCACCATGCCCAGAACAAGCTTGGTTCAAATTGTGACAGCTCAATGCAAAAAGTAAAGTTTTAGTTGGTATTGTTCCCTTTGCATATAGAAAGCACTGAAGCACTTCAAAGCATTTCGCAGGCAAGTTCTATTGCGATCATAGTTAATACATTTGCTTAACGATTAAGCCCCGGTCGTTTGTCCACACTTTTCCACTCAACATATTCATTCGCACGCGTCATTTTGTGTGTGCGTGTGTGTGTGTGTGTCTTAATCGTCAATGTAAAGTGCGGTGTAATGGTTAATGCACAAGAAGCGCCTGTCTCTGCTCTGTTTTTCTGTCTTGTGCACCCCTTTTACATTCCTCCTTAGCTCTGTCCCCCCACCACCCGTTTTCAGCCACATTTACCACTTATGCCCATCGCTTTTGCCAATTAAGCAGAATGATAATAATAATGAGTAATGACAACAACAATAACAATAACACAAACAACAACAACAACAGCTGTGCGCAATAACTTTACATGTGTGTGTGCCTCTGTCTCTGTAATAATATGTATGTATGTATGTATGTGTATGTGTGTGTGTGTGTGTGTGTGTGTGTTGGTGCGTTTGGGGACGCATTCAAAGCAATTTCTACAATTTTCGTATTGTTTACTTAATTAATTCTGCACAAAGATTTTCATTTACGAGTGTTCTGTTGCATGCGTGTATGTGGATGTGTGTGTGTGTGTAAGTGTGTGGTAGTGAAAGTGTGCTTCAATGTCTGGATGTATGTATGTTAAAGTGTGTATTATAAGTGTGCGCTGAATTACGTTGGTATGTTTGTTGGGTTAAATTGCGGCACATGCAGCTGTTTTGTGGTTATTACAGAAAGCCGCACACACATTTAAACAGTTATTCGCTCACTCTTTTCCCTCCCTTAACATAGATCAAGTCGCGTAATGAGTTTATAACATTTAATTAATACTGCCGCACAAAGCAACGAATGCGCAATAAAAGTGCTAGAAAAAAATTGGTGCGCCTTTAACTATGCAACAAGTTTTAATCTGCAAGCAAAACACTCAAAACTTCTTCAGAGTCGCGAAGAGTAGCTGCCAACTTTTAGCCACAAAAAAAACACAATAACATTGTGTCATACAACAGCAAATATACACATATTTGTTCAAGTCACATTGTATCGAACCGGTTCTTGCATCAAATGCCATTTTCTTTGGTTTAAAAATAAATTGTCATCAACGAAAGAATGTAACTTATAAATTGATATCTTGACTCAATTGCATGTTAAGATTTGTTATTGAATACCAAACATTTGTAATTGTTATCTGTAACTGAAAACGCTTAAAAGATGTTTATAAGATTATTAAGCCATGTTGGGTGTAAAAAATGCACACGAATGGAATTTATACACAATTCGACAAAAGTGGGCAATTAAGTAACCTCCAAATCAGTGTCAAAAAACATACTTTTTTCGAGTGCTATTCTGAGCTATTAGCTTGCATTATGCACAAATTGAACTGGTTGATCGCCAGATACAGATTAGACATGGATTCAATACTAGCTTCAGCCATTCAAAGCCATTGATGAGCCATTGATGCTGTTTCGGTTCAGTTTTGCAAAAGCGATTGAAGCTCTTTTCTACTTTTTGCAGTTGATGTACTTTATTTTGCTGTTTGCCACACCACTCCACTTTTGCTTCGATATATTTTTTTTGCCCCTTTTTTTGTTGTTGTGGCAAATAAGAGGAGCATTTGATGGCCATGCGCTCGAGTTGGCAACGTGATGGAGTTGCGTATACGCTATTCGTTGGCTAAAAGGGTGCCCTATAGTTAAGTTTAGCTGCCAGAGTAGACTTCAATTTAAAGTTGAAGGCGTAACCGATAGGCGTGGCAGCATCCTGCCACAGTGGGTGTAATTGAGGCTTGTGTCTGTTGTTGTTGCTGTAGGTATTGCTGTTGCTATTGCTATTGCTGTGGAAGTGACAGCCTGACTTTTGCTCAATACGTACTCGCAGCCAGTGAGTTGTTAGGGAAACTATTTTACCGCTCAATTGATTTTGCAATTTATTTGCGCGCATTATGCGAACAATCACACGGACACAGAAACACACACACACTCACACACACATACACACACACACGGAGATATAGGAGAAGCACACGTGTCCTGAGCTAAGACCGAAACATTTGCCGTTGGTGGCTGGGCGCATTTTCAATTCTATTTACTCCCAATAATCATCATCAATGTCAGCTGCGCTTGCACTAAAATAAAATAACAACAGCAGCAGCAATGGCAATACCAACAACACCAACAACAACAGCAACAAACCTTGAGCACATCACAAAAGTAACAACGTCAACAGGATCATTGGCGGTATTGACAGCAACAGCAACAGCAACAATAGCAACAACAAAAGCCTGTGAGTTGTTTTGTTGTCACAGTTGCCCAGACACTCTAGAAACGAGACCTACACACACATACATACACACGTACATACACAAGCTGAGAAGATGGAGGAGCAGCAGCCAGTAAACGCATTGAGAGTTGATGTTTATATCGATTGCTGGCAATTTCGTGAATTACAACAGTCAGACAAACAAACAAACAAACACACAAACAGACAGACAGATACAGACGGAGAGACAGACAGACAAATAAAGATACAGAGATACTCGTTCAGACAAGAGGGACACACTTGAGACACGTCGTCAGCGACGTGAGCATATTGTTGTTGCTGTTGTTACTTGTGATAGTGTTGCTGTTGCTGTTGTCGTCGTCCTTGCCCTTTCTTCATGCTACCATTCCACACGTCGTCCGTGTTGCCATGTTTCTGGATTTGTCCAAGAAGAGATTCAGTGTTGAGGGAGGGGGGGGGGGGGGGGTAAATACATGGCAGCCAAGGAGTCACAGTTACCTCTAGCGTCACAGTCGAAGTCGCAGTCACCGTTGCCATCACCATTTACTATTACCAACAACAACAAAAAACACAATCAATGCCATTTGAACAGGCGATCAAAGTGTCAAACTTGATTGAGAAATTATCTGTATGTGCTCACAATACCAATTATTTAAATATATATTTATTTATTTTGGTGTTCAATGAAAAAATTAGCCAAATAATTTCTTTTAAGCTCTATTTTTGCATATTATCTTTTATTTTTATGGATTTTCTCTGCAACTCAAAAAGATTTTTTTTTATATTTTATTTTATTAAGCTTAAATTCATTTGCCTTGCACTTTACCAAATATATATATTCTCGAATCTCTGTCAAAACTAAAGTAAGCGAAAACGAATCCAAAATTGTTTGCCGCCTATGCACTAAAGATTCGCATGCCACGTTTAGTATTAGTATGCTGTGGCTCGTGTGTATCGCGATTTGCTACGCTTGCTGCTTGATGCTTGATGCTTGTCTCTGATCCACAGTACGTACTCTCCTTACAATATCCATTGCTCACCCTTCACTACGCCATCACACGGAAAAAAAACTTAAGCAACAAATTACGCTAAATCAAATTTGTTTTTTTTCCGGTTTTTGTTTCTTCAGTTAGATACCCTGCAGACATTAAGAAGTGAGTAGTTGTAGTAGATGGTAAAGAACGCAAAGCTAAGAACGCGTTTTAAGTGTTATCGATTAACGTTTTTGAATAAAGTATATATAATATGCTTATGTATATGCTAAAATCTGTTTACAGGGTACATGTTAGTCGTACTCTTTCAACCCAAGCACTTTTACGTGTTTTCACATTGTGTTCTTTCGTTTGTTTTTGCGCTGACGCAAGAAAGTGTTGCATATTTTTTGCTGTCATTTGTTTTTATGTGCTCGTTCACATTTACCACCCTTCACCCCTCACCCTTCGGCCTTCGGCTTTCACCCTTCGCCATTCGCCATTCGCCATTCGTTGACTTGAAGTTTCTTGCCGCACAGTGTGGCACTTTAAAGGTTGGCGAGGAGGAAGGGGCAAAACGAGGGGCTAGTACTTACACATGAAACTGTGCAGAAATTGAGGGAAATTGGCAAAAATTGTCAACGCTTACATCATAAAAAACATTTTGGGCTAAAGCGCGCTTAGCGACAAATCCGCTTGTCATGGTCAAAAGATACAAGTACACAAATACAAAGATACAAAGATGCACACAGATACAAAAATGAAAAAAAAACAAAACAAGCAAAGAACGAAAAGAATAAGAAAAGATATACAAATAAAAATTAACAACAACAGCGATCAGAACGTAAGCATCTCACGCGCTAAGCTCGCATAATGTCTAACAACAACAACAACAATGAAAAATAAATACCAAACCCACACACACACATACACACACACATACGCAAACAAACAGATAGATAGATATACACTCATAATGTGCTTAAAAATATATTACAATGGTATAAAGTTAACAATGCCAGACCTTTGCCACGCCCACGTACACACACACACACACACTCACACAAACACACACACATACATAGTACATTTAGAGAACACCCTTACTTAAGCTGCGAAATAAATTCACGGGTATTCCAAGTCGCTAAAACGCAAACAAAAATTTGCTGCTTTCTATCGCATAAATAAAGTTTAAAATAAAGTGAGCAAGAAGTTGTTGTAGTACTATAGAAACAGCAGCAGCAGCAGCAAGCAGCAAGTAACAACAACAACAACAACAACAATAGTAGCAACAGACCCAGCCACAAAGTTCACACGCAAAGGCGTTCGTGCCACGCCCCAAAAACAAACGTCATTTAAAAGTTATTTCAACGTTAGTTGGTGTTTATGTAAAAGTAGCTGCCGGGCACAAAAATGTTATCCGCTCTACCACCACCAACACGCCCCCTTCACCACCCTCCCACCCAACCCACCTCTTTAGTTCGTTTCCCATTGGTGTTTAAGCAAACTTCGCACTTACACACATGCACACACACACATATACACATGCCTGAGCACGCACACACAAATGAACTAAACGCTACGTGCTGATTACTGCAAACGCAAGGATTTTCCCACACACACACACACACACACACACATACACAAACGCATACACGGGATTTTTGCGGGCGCACAGAAAAAGGCGACACCAGAATTTACTACAGGATCTCATTTGTTAGTTTTGTTACAGTGTTTGCCAAGCATTTCACGCGATCCAAACACACACACACACACACACACACACTCACACATACATATACACGTGGACATATCCCGCTTAACAAAATATTTAGCAAGTGTGTACATTTTATTGCCCCGCACAACGGACAACAAAGGACAACAGCGACAGCGACAACAAAGGTGTCATGAGGAATAATGACAAGTTCCGAGCGTACACGACTTTGGGCCACCCTACACGTTTTCGGGTCAACCCCCCCCCCCCCCCCCCCCAAAACACTAAACAAACACAAGCCTAACAACAACGCCAAACATCCAACAACACAAGCCGGCAATATTTTAACATAATGAATTTTGAGTTCAAAGTAAATAATTCTTAAATTAAAAGCAATTTTTATGAACACAACAACAGGCAACAGTTGGTACAAAGTTGGTCTACGATTATTTTGCGGTGCATTGCAAAATTGATTGATGGACCTTTTTTTGTTTCAAACGAATGCGTATGAATAATAATAAACTGTCCTGTCCATACTGAATATATTTAAATGCGTGTGAATTTCTTTGTCGCTTGATTGAATTAACAAAGTACCATTGGATATTTGGACCGCATGTTCAAATGTTACTTCCCACTCAAGTTAATAAATGCTTGCTTGGACAATATACTATATTAAAGGGAAATAACAAAATAGAAATCAAGTTACACGTTTTAAGCAATTGAATTTCAAGATTGGCTCAATAGCTATGTGTAAATTGTGTTTTTGGTTTTATTTTGTGTGCTGCCAAAATATTTTAAGCTTATTTGTATATTAACAAGCCTATTAACAAAACACAACAATGAAGTAAGTTAATCATATCATAAATAGGATTCTTGTGTACATTTTGCATAAGTCCTTCAAAGTGTTAAGGGCCTACATCTCGATATATATATATTATTCAATTATTTGCCTACTGCCAGAATGTATTGGCAAATTTGCATCGATGCAATGAATATTTCAAAATGTACCTTATTGTGATAGAAGCGATAAGATTTTGCAGATGCAGACAAGCTTATAAGGAAAGCAAGCATGTATGCATGTGAGCACATGCATATACTTGTCTGCGAACAATTTGTGTGTAGATGTTTGAAAGCCTTTGCCTTTCGATGGTATATTTCATTGCTATCGTTAGAATATGTAGAAAATAGCGATTTTGCCAATCAGATCAATAAAAAGTATATATATCGTCAAAATATCAAAGATTTGCCCGGATAAACGTTGTATATACAAAGACAATTCGTATTGCAGAGCCAGTTTAGACTTTTCCCATGCAAATATCTATATGTAAAGAGTTGCAGTCAATAATGATGGGTGCCATTTGCTTCTGTATATATTTATATATATATACATATATGTGTGTGCGTGCGTGTGTGCGTGCGTGTGTGCGTATGTGTACTATGTGTGTGTGCGTCGCTTTTGTTGCCTTCGAGCGAACAATTAACTGCCATTTAGCGCACAGATTTTGACAAAACGATACAATCAGCAGCCAAGTGAAGCGAAACGTATCGCATCGCATCGGAGGAGCAATGGAGGCATGCAAGGATATATCGAGCAAGGATAGCATGGGAGCTAGCAAGGGGTATTGTACCAATTGGCTGGCTGCCTTTCTCGACTGAGACTGACTGGCAGTTTAAAAGGGACAATTCAGAGTTCAGAGCCAATTCGGCTGTGTGGCAGCATTCGTCGTCACTGTGATTGATTGATTGACTGCATGATTTATTGGCTATTTAGTTTGCAAGCAGTAAATTAGCTGCATAAACCAAATCTAAATACTGTTCGTATATATATATATATCTATTGCTAAGACTCACATGCGTGTCCGTCTGTGTGTGTTTGTGTGTGTGTGTGTGTGCAAGAGTGTTTTGTGTGTGTCTTTAAGCACTTAACAACTTTTACCGTAGGTAAAGTTTTCATAGTCGGTTGATGGAGAGTGGTTTAACCCCCAAACAAGCAATTGTAACTCATTAAGCCTTGACTACTGTGCAACAACAACAAGAAAGTTACAGCAGGTAACAGCAAACGGCGAGGGTTGCTCCTAACATTAGCACCTTGTTTGATTAAAGCATTTTATAGAATTATCTTAAAGATTTTGCATTAAATTATTTGATTATTCTTGAAATTTGTCTTTTGCCGTATGGTGCGTTTTAACTTGAAATATTAAGAATATTTGTTTATCTTTTTAAACCGCTTTTACACGAACAATATGCAATGCCGTCTTACGGCCCACTTTTTTTAAAAGGGCTAAGGGATAGTGGAGGCAGCAACAAAATAAACGATAGCTGCGAAATCAACCAAAAAGTTTGAGTTGCTTTTGCCGTTTCCGGTTTTTGCTGCTATTGTTGTTGTCGCTGTTGGCGCTTCTTCATCACGCAGCTAGGCAGAACGAGAACTAAAACGAACTTTTCCACCGACAATAACAACAATGATAAACACTCTTACAACAACAGCAATACTAGCTGACCCTAGTCTCTCACAATGACTGGCTTTGTTTTGTAATTTGCACCTATCGATGTTAAACTTCTTTTTTTTGCGCAATTTCCTCAGGTCTATAGCACTCTATCCCCCCGCCACCCCCTTTCACCGGTCCATCATCCACACACACTCTATGTTGATGGGAGGGCAACTTAACCGAACTTTGGACTCGTCCAAAAACAAAAATAGTGGCACAAAAGTTTTTTAATGAAAAAAAAAAGAAGCGAAACGAGTCAAATCGAATGAGCTGGCTCCTGTCGTGGCAGGCAACTGATTGTAATGATACGAGGCGAATCTTTCAATAGACAGCACATTAAATTTCACTAATAAAGCAAACAATGTGCATGGGAGAGTGTGTATGGGAGAGTGTGGATGGGGGAGGGATGAACAGTGAGAAAATAATGGTGGAAACGTCAAGGTAAACAACTATCAAACACACACACATACACACACATAAACACCGACAGACAGATGAGAAATTGTGCAGAGCATTTAAAAGAGGAGTCAAGGGGGGAGAGAGATGTGCGGAACTGACTGCTGTTCTTGTCAGTGGCAAACGCTGTGACGAACAAACAGACGACGCGATGTTCGAGTCAAGCGAAACGTGCAACACTCATACGTCATGTTATATATATACATATAAGTGTAGATATATATATATGCATGTACACTGAACAGAGACACAAAAGAAAAGACGAAGAGGGAAGATGACGAGGAGGAGCAGGAGGAGGTGGAGAAGGTGAGTCCCTTTGGTAGTCGGCAGGCAACACGCACAATGTAATGGCATTTTTATGTTGCATCACGTAGCGGTCATAAGTCATGTTTAGAGCACTGACTGCTGCTACTTGCTGCTGCTGCTGATGCTGCTTCTTCTGCTGCGTATTGCTGGTATTGCTATTTCTGTCTGCTTTCGCGTTTTCGTGCACCTCCGCCTCTGGCTCTGCCCCACTATCCACGGAGCTAGCATCCTGGTTGCCCTAAGCGTTTCGAACTCAAATGAACTGTTGCTAAAGTGGCATACCCCAAGACTTCACATCACATCACACCCACCCACACCACACCACACACCTACACATACATAGCTGTCCAGTTGTCAGTCAGCGGGCATAGCTTAAACGGATATTACAAGGTGTTGTCCAAACATTGACCGTACATGAGCTTAAAGCAAAATTAAGTAACTTACTGATGGGCAGGCAGCGTGCGAATTGTCTTTGCTCATATTGTTTCCTCCCTCAGCTTCTTCCTCTTCTTGCACATTGAACACATCAATCCAGGCTTCTAAGTTGAACATTTGTACACCACATGCAACCCAATGGACTTTCAACATATGAGAAACCATGGCATTTGCTTCGACTTTGTTCACTTGTCGAAAAAGTTCACAAGGATGCGCTTCAATTCTTCAACTTCAGATCAATAACTAAAGAAGAAACTATTAAATCCATTTCTTGCTCTTTTCGTCCAATTATTTAGTACTGATATCATCTCGATATATAGAACTTGAGTTGCTGCAAGATGTTAAAGAATATATATTATATATATATATTATTATATATTTTTAGTTGCTTCCAAACACTTGTAGTCGATAAATTAACCTTTCGAATGTATGAAGAAATTAAATTGATTAATTGCTTCATAAGTTAAGGTACCCGTTAATTACGAAAGACTTTATCGGTAACAGCAAGAAACAGACCTTAAAGTCAAGAATGCTAAATAAATTTTATTAAATCGTTCTTTAAGATCCATTGTTTGTTCTCCGAATTTGCTTCGAACCTACCTTAAAGTAGAGTTCTATAGATTCCGTTGGACTAGATTCAAATAATTCTCTAAACCGAAACTGAAAATAACTAACGAAATTAGAGCTGCAGTATTTGTAACTTTGTTGACATACTGAACGAATTTGACAATTAATGCTCGACTAAAAAATTTAAGATTTGAATGAACGGTTCGTTTGTGCAGTAAAAAGAGATTTTCAACAATGAAACCAATTGTTGATTGCTCAAAATAATATTATTTGAAATGCATTTGCTCAAATTCTCACACGGAAAAGTGTAGAACAATACGAAAAGTTTTGACAATTGCTACGCTTTACTCTTCGAAGGTTAAACTGATGTCCTAGAGAAGAAATCTTGATAAAAGGATTTTTACTTACTTAAAGCTCTCTCTCTCCATCTCCATCTCTCTTTCTCTCTCTGTCTCTTTTCTCAACCCGCTGTGTACGTTTTTGTTTTAGCTGCTGCTTTCTGTTGGCACATGAAAGATAACATTGCCGGCAAACACTGAGAGCTCAAGTAGAGTTCTAGTCGCAGTTAGAGCCTCATCATGCCCCATTCCACGTCCGCAACTGGATCCACGCCCTATTGGCCCGTCCGCCCGCCTCCATCGCCTGCCGAGTTTTGATTTATTTGCTCGGCATTCGGACACAAAAGCCGCGGCCGTGAGAGAGACCCTGGCGGATGGCTGTGTGGATGGCGCATTCTTGATGAGATGGGTGGTAACATTTTTGCTTCTACCGCCCCCTAACCACCCCCCCCCCCTACATCCCTCTCACCCACTTCTTCTAAGCCATTTCACGCAGCAGGCTATAAGCGCCTTTTCACAGCAGAAATGGGCGTGGCTCTTAGTGATGGGCATAGGGGGCATAAACTACACGCGCAGACAATTGCTGCGAGAACTAAGAGCGATAAATAATTTTAATGTTGTGCGTGTGTGTATATACATATGTGTGTGTGTGTGTGTTTGTGTGTGTTGTAGTTGTTGTCGCTGTTTCGCCTTCATAACTCCAAATACAACAACAACTAGTGTACAAAGCCTTCATCTCGCCATCTCCCCTTCTTTATCTCTGTCTATGTTGCTTTGATCAAACGTCATTCTAATCCTATTCCAACGTCGAACAAGAAGATGAAGCGGCCGAACAACAACAACCCATCCACCCACCCACCCACTTAAAACGCCTACCGTCAAACGCCTGCCACTCAGACTTTGACCGTCGCTTTTGCTTTCGTAAGCTGGTTTTTATGATTTACGCAGACATTTTTGGACGCGCCTCCCAACTCTTTGGTCAATTTGGACCGTAACAGCCCACGAACCCCATCCCGAATCAAACCCGCTCTTCGAATCACCATTGCTCCATTCACTGAACCTGCTGCCATTGTTATTGCCGTTGCCGTTGCCGTTGTAGTCTTTGCCTTGTGATTGTATGTATATTTATGTTTGTTTGTATGTATATATGTAGATAGGTGTGTTTCAATGCTTTTGTTCCTTGACTAAAGGAAAACCAAAAACATTTTTGACCAAAAGCGTTCGTTGCCTGATTAATGAATTGATAAAGTCGGTGCTGTCTGAGCTGTGCTCACATGCTTCTGCTTCTGCTTTCCACATCAGCCACATCGCACATAGAAGCAGTCAGTCATCGCATTTGCTAATTAACATGCGACCCTCCCCTTCACCTTACTTCCATCCTTTCTATCTCCTTCACGAGAGAGCGAGAACTCATTCCCGGGCTGGTTGCTTGACATTTTCATTATGAGTCCAAGTGATTTGTGCCCAGCGATAAGCGTCGTGCCTTCTTCTTCTTCTTTGGAAGGACTTGTGGCCTTTTGCTTAATATTGGATAAAGATTTTGATGGTTTTTAATTAATTAGTTAGAGCAGCGCCAGTTCCTACCAGTTCCCCAGGTTACTGGAGGTGCCATCCAGTCACCTACCTGCCTTTCTGCCTGTCTGTCTGCCTGTCTGGTTGCCTGCCTGCCATAAATGCCAAAGTTGCATGCTTAACAAACTGCTGCTGCTGCAGCCATTACAATAAAAACAGCAAACGGCAAACATCTAAAGGCACAACAGAAAAAAAAATGCTACACTCATAGACACACACACACTTGCGAAATGTGCTCGTAGAAAGTGTACGTACAACTCCCAGGCAACTTCTTCTAATCAAGTGGCCCCCGAGGAGTCGTAAACATGGTCAGCGAGGCAACGGACTCAGCCAGATGGCAAAATTTGCACGTAGTATGCCACACTACACTCACATACACACGCACACACACACTAGCACACATACAGATAGTCATACACAAACAGACACAAACGAGTCCACTTGCAGTGTCGCCCATTTTTGAGTCAAGCGAAACTTTCGCGCAGCATTATACTATTTTTCCAACAACTGCATGCCTTAGTGTCTATGTGTTTCTCTCTCTGTATGTGTGTGTGTGTTTGAGTGTAAGTCTGTGCTATGTGTTATGCCATGCTATGTGTTGGTATTTGTGGTGGGGCATTTCTGGAAATCTAACACCTTCAGCACAGCTCACGTAAAATGTTTAAAATTGCACCCACTCAGCTACAGACCACGCCCCAAGAGGTCGCACACTTGCAAATACCCTAAAGCGATTAAAAATGTGTTTGAATATGGTATAATAATGTTGTGTGTGTACAAAAGAGAAATATGACTTTGGCAAGACTATACAATACCATATATTGTCTCCCATTATTTGTTTCGCTATCTTTGCTACTATTCTCAAATTTTTTAGTTCTATTAGGATATTTATAAGCAAATTGCTTTCAGCACCGAATCTTTAGTTGCATATTAGTTTGGGATATCTTCTAGTCAAGCACCTCGATTTTAAACAATTCAAATGCGTTTTAGCATAAATAGATTTATTAACTATTTTATGCTCTCTATAAAACATATGAATATATAAACGTAGTTGAGCGTTATGGCTACTTTAAATTTGAAACAATTTCAACAAAAGTTGCAAGAGAATCAGCCAAGAGACAATTCAGATTCAGTGTTAATGGAATTTTGAACACATGAATCAAAAAAATGTATTTAAGCTAAATTTTGCTTGATGGTCCAAAACTTTTTTGTGTTTTCAGTGCTTGCCATTCAGTTGTGTTTGTTACAGCTATAAATAAATATATGTAAAAAGTTAAATAATCTACAATGTATTCAAGGAACATTTGAGTGTATAGCACATACCTGATTGGCATCAAAAATGAATTTATTGCTGTTGGTTGATGCTGTTCTGTGCAGCTCTTTTACGCATTATATATGCGTGGAAAGAATCAAAACAAGCATATGCCGTGATTATTAGTTTAATAATCTCCACTCCCCACAATCTAGCAGAAATATAGGTATTGGAACCTTTCTCAACGAAGTCCATTGACATTATGTACATGTATCCAACGCTTAGCAGATAGCAGCAGGACCACCAAAAGATTAGCATCAATAGTTGACTGATAGCACTAATAGCAACTAGCCCAACTAGGAATTGGCCAAGACTTGACCATACATCCGTTACATGAATACGCACGTTTTCTAAAAATACCACAACGGCAACCAGCATCATTACTGCGGCCAAATCGAATTGGTCATCTATGGACTTGTAAATCCAAATGTTAGTCGCGATGCTTACGCATAAAAAGCTGTCACTAAAATTATTACGATGATTACGTTCCGACATTTTAGAGAAACTTTATGCGAAACGAAATGATTGTTAGTTTTTGTAAATTGTTTTTATCGTACTGAGCTAAGCTTACAAAATTCAGTGTGAACTCGTCGAGAACTGACAAACTACTATGAACGACAAATGACAGTTAAGGAAAAGCGACTTGATACTTAGTTAACGGTATCGATAACGGTTTCGATAACGGTTCAAATTCCCGAATAAAAGATAGAAACGCAAACAGTTTTCGAATTTTTTTTTCCTGCAAAAATTTCCAAACCAAAAGTCAAATAGGTGAAATAATATTTGCTGCTTAATGCCAAAGTGGATACTTGTTGTGTTTATGTTAAACAGCAAATAGGTGCGACATATTTGGTTCACAATGATTGCTAAGTTCACAATGGCCCATTTGCATATATTGCCTGTCTGTCCGTCTGTCCGTCTGCCTTTCGCACCCATGCTGCCTGTTCGGCAGGTTTACGAGTCGGAGTACATTCATAGTTTATGCCTATTGGCTAAAATTCTACTACTACTATAACTACGAATTTTTTTTTTGCCTTGGCTCAAAATTGCTTTGGTCCTTTGCACGTGTTTTGGCCATAAAATGTTTTTCCCTGGCCGGTAACGGTAACGGTTCGATTCGGTTCAGTTCGGGTCAGTATTTGTTTTTGTTGTTGTTGGGGTTGTTGCTGTGACCCAGGTGCTGACGCAGCAAACGGATCCGAGGGATTCGAAATGGTATTGAGAGAGAGCCTTAGTGAGTCATTTGCAGCCATGTTTCGGCAATTGTGAGTTTATCTGCCCATCCATATGTAGAACATCTCTATCGACATCGTGTCTATGACAATTTTTGGGACGAATGTAATTGTTATGAACTCATTTGGGGATTGTGACTAAATCATCAAAGTGCGTGCAACGACTGACAAAATGCCTGAACGACAACAGCGACGGCGACATAAGGAACGACAGCAACAACAAGTTGCACTAAACTTAGCCCAAAGTGCTGAAATTGCTGTGATAATTGTTGACGGGGAGAGATTTTGGTAGTGCCGAACTTAAACCGATAAACAATGCTCATGTGCCACGTCAAAATCGGTTGCTGTTGCTCAATTAACAAGTTGCCAGAGTGAACTGGGTGGGCGTGTGTTGGTGTGGGCGTGGGCGTGGCATTTTGCACGGCAACTTGTTATGTTGAGGCTGACTAATTGCATGCGTGCAAAACGAGTGACAACAGCAACGATAATGGCAACGCCAACGGCAACGGCAATGGCAATTTCTCGTCATCATTTTGGGCCAACATGCAACAGCAGCAACAGCAGCAGCAGCAGCAGGAACAGTAACAGCAGCAACATGAGCATCAGCAACAGTAACAGTAACACAAACCCCACAAGCAATTGAGTGACTGACTTGCAGTCGGAGGCAGGCAGGGGAAGCAATAGTAGAGGTGGAGAGTGTAGAGGTGGAGAAGTCTCTTGCTCAATGCAGACATAAGATTTATGCTGTTAGTGTTGGTGTTGCTGCCAGTGATACATCCAGCAACAGCAGCAGCAGCAGCAGCAACTACAACAGCAAACATTGCCCAAATGGCAAACGCTCTTATTCCACGACGAACACTGCCTGCACTCAGAGAGAGAGAGTGAGAAAGAAAGACAGAGAGTGAGAAAGAGAACTAAAGCAGTGGGACAACCCAGTCATGTTTTTCGGTGGGGGAGTCTATTTCATATTCGGACGGACGGACGGTCGGTCGGTGGGTCGGACGGACGGACATATTTCCGGGCAGCCATACAGCAATGCGTATGCGTGATGCTGTCCCAAACTCCAAAAATATACTTTGTACGCGTCAGTGTTATGGTTTTGTGGTCGCATTTTGCAATTTTGCAAATGATAAAGTGATCCAACTGCCAACTGAATGTGTCTTTGTGTGTTTGCTATAGAGTCTCGTGGGTGTCAGCAACGTGAAATTGTATGGGGGAATGAGCAACGGTTCAAGTGGTCACAGCGTGACCGCTGCACAAAAGATGAATGAGACATTGGACGATGTTGCTGTTGCTGCCTGCCTGCCTGCCTGCCTGCCTGACTGCCTGCCTGACTGTCAGCCTGCCTGGCTTTTCCGCCAACATCAAAAGCAGCAACAGGAGCAGCAGAAGTACCAGGAGCACAAACACCGCCCACAGACAAACGCAAGCATCGCACACATAGAAAACAATCAACGGCAACCGCAGGGTGACACAAACGCCGGAAGAGATGCAGAAATGAAGTCACAGCTAGGTCAAATGGTACAGGTTACGAGTGTCACACTCATGAATGAATGCGGAACATTTGGCAATGGCAATCAGCATGAACTCGCTTGGACCTTTCTTTCCACTCCATTTGCAATTTGTATTAACTTTCCGATACACACATCTCCCCGGTGACACACGCAGACGAAGAGAAGAGAAAGGGACAAACAACCTTAATTGAGTTTTCTTTATAATTAACGGAGGGTATTGTATATGAAGTCGATGATTTATTTATTTGTGGGTATGTCTTAACGTCCTTCTGATAAATAAGTATCTCTGTTCATAAATGATCACATAGCACCGATCCTCACTTTGACCATCGGCAAAATGAATATATATTAATAGTGTGCCAACTCAAAGAGCGGATCAAGACAAGTAGCAATGGCTTAGAAAATGCATCGTTAGCAAGCTCAAAGAATAAATCAGTATCTATTTTAAACTCAACCGAACAAATCTGTTCATTTGGACACTCAACATCTCTGTCTACAATAAATAAGATAAATCTTTACACAAGGTGTTCAATCTTGTTTTTCCGTGGGTATTTAAAGAAGGATACGTGTTGTGTGCTTTAGCAGTACGACATTTTACAACTAAGTTGATAAGATCAAAAAAAAAAAGAATATCATTAGTTACGTGTCAATGATTAAACATAGATGTTTTTAGTTTATATATATTCGCGATTACACAGAAAAAAAAAACAGATATTTTTTAGTAGTAGGTTTTAAACGTCGTTACAAGTTTGAAAAGACATATATGTATATCGTATAGTCCAGTTAATGGTATGTGTCCGCTTATAGCTTATACTTGATGGCGCGCAAAATGGGATACTTCTCGTTGCCCGTGCAACCGCCACGGAAGTCATCATAGCTGAGGTCGACAAGAGCAACACCACCTAAGCCCTTGCTCTTTACATAGGCAGCCTTGGTGGCAGCCGTGTCGGGATCCTCGTAGCCCACCCACAAGCCATTCTCGCCCTTGTCGTCAGCGGAACGATAGGCATAGCTACCGAAGCGCTTTGTGGGATCACCAACCTTGCGGAGAGGTCCATCGGCACCCTTCAGATGCTGGTTGGCTTGGTTGGGCAGCTTAGCGCATACCTCAGGCCAGCTGTAGAAGCCAGCGATTTGGGTCTGAAGACCAGCTGGGCCAACATTATCAGCTTCGGCAACTGGTGGCAAACCAGTCAAGCCGGAATCCTTGGTCAGCTTCCAGGCGCGGCCGTAGGTGGCAATACCAACATTGATCTTAGAGGCGGGTGCATGATTGTTAAGCCAGTAATGAACCTGATAGTCGATGTTGGACTCGGGATTGCGTTCGTTCAGGCTGTAGATTGGTGCTGGGAAGTCAGCGACTTCGGGATTGCGGGCAGGTGTTTGGAAGTCATAGGCATGCAGATTCACATAATCCAGATTGTTGATCAGAGCGGGCACATCATAGAACACTGTGGAAAGCACACAAAGTAGAGGTTTGATATGGTTAGGTCAATGACTGAATTCAACGTACGTGATGAGTTGACATTGGGCAGAACACTAAGACCCAGGAGATAGCCATCGGGACGGAAAGCATTCTTCAGTTCACGCACAAGGGCTGTAAACTCTTCCTTGTGCTCCTCGGATTTCTCATCGACAATATGATCGCCGGAGAAGATCTTCTTGAAGCCCTTCCAGAACGAACCGATGCCGCTGTGCACCTTCTTTGGCTTGTTTTTTGGGAACTGCCAGGCAAGATCAATACCATCAAAGCCATAGGTCTTGACCAGAGAGTGAGCGCTGTTGATAAATGGAATGCGTGCATTGCTGCTCTCCAGCAATGTCAAATACTTGTTGTTCTCCTCCATGGGTGCATCCCTGTCGCCACCAACACTGAGTAGAACCTTCAAGCCTTTGTACTTCTCCTTCAGTCCGGTCACAGAACGATACAGGCTGCTGCCAAGATCCAGATCGAGTTTCTCATTGGTGCTGACCAGCTTGTTGCTGCTGGGATTGATGCCAGCATAACCGTAGATCAGATGCGTGCAAAACTGCATAGCTGGCTCCAAGTCGCTCAACGTCAGCTTGGAAAGCCCTGCACAAAAAAAGAGATAAAGTTATTGAGTGAGTGTGTGTGTGAGTGAATGAGCGAGAGAGCAATAATAAGGAAGACAGAGCGACGGGTATGTTAATTTAAGTGATTGCCCAACCCAAATATTATTATTATTGAATTGCCTTGAACAAAATTCAATTAACAAACAGTCCGTTATGAGTCATCATTGTCAGACATTGTGTCATATGATTCAAATTCAAAACACAATTTCAATTTCAATTAACAAACAAACAAATAAAAACAAAAACACGGCGATAACAATCGCCAACTGGTGTGGGCAGAGTCTTAAGTCAGCCAGTTTACTTTTCAAAATTGCTATTAATTTCAATTTATATACAATTTTTCCTGGAAGCTTAATGCTCTGTTTTTGTGACCGCAGGTTGACCCCTTGCCCCCTGTTCCGATCTTACCTTTTTCCAGTTAAATATATCATTACGCAGTCAAAGCACTTAGCGAACACTTATGAAGAGTAAATATTCACATCGGTATAATTATATTGGTTTCTCAAGCACATTTCGTAATCATAAAGTATATATGTATGTATGTATGTAAAAGTACACTTATATGTACTTATAAATATATATATATGTGCATGTGTGTACATCAACTTAATAAAACACTAAATAAACTGGGATGAGTTTCGCTTTAATTGGAATTGCTCTTAAAAAAACACACGCTGCTAAAATTGTCGATAACCTTTTCAACTATATTCGCTAAAAATATCGCAACTGACGAGTCGTGAATGCAAATGAAGATGTGCTCGACAAACTTATACTCTATACTGTTGGAAACTAAATTTAATGTTTCTATCCTAAATGAAAGTTTCTATCTTACTTGAATATATATACTCAACTGTACTAGTATGAAGAAAGTGCGTAGATAAGTATATATAGAGGAAACAAATTTGGCACCTTTACCATTTGCCTCATTTAACCCAATTCTTTCTGTTTACATTACCATTCGTATTGATAATCGTTATTAATGGCATTTATTTAGTATCTAGTATTGTGGTAGTTTTTTAAGCACTATCTCTTACCTTCACGGATGAAGCTGGCGCCATCGTAGTAGCATAATAGATGACTGGAGCTCGCAGCGGCGTTGCTTTGACCAACGGCCAAGAGGAGGCCCAGGAGCATGGGTAGCAGGGCGAAGAGCTTCATGTCTGGCTGTAAGCAGGAAAATACGAATCGGAGCATGTGAGTAAACTGCAATTACCGTAATTGAACGAACAATAACATTTGCAAGTTAATAAGGCTGTTTGGATGTCGGTAATATGCTATGACTCAAAAAAAATTATATAAAAAAAAAACACTTTGAGAAATGATATCAAGCCAGTAATTGGCAACAAAAATTGTTTTTAAGTATTGCACAAAAAAGATTAAAAAAAAACCCACTCAAAAAAAAAGGAACAAACAAAACAGCAACTTAAAAAAAAATATGAATAAAACCAAATGTTAATTTGATAAGATTAACCAAATCGTTTCACTACTAACTTGATGTGCTCGCATTAAATGTAAAACTGAAACTGTGCTCAGCTCGAAGCGGGGCAAACTTTATGTTAGCTCGATGAGAATACGATAGAGGCAAAACTGAGACTGAAACTGAAACTAAGGTAAAGATGAACACACAGCAACAGCAACAGCAGCAGTCGCAGCAGCAACACAAACAACAACTAAGACAACGAGACAACAACGATAAGCGACAACAACAACAAATGCTTAGCGAACGCAATGAGAACGAAACGCGACTTGAAAATGAAATCGAAAAGTGGGCAATGAAAAATCAACAAAACAGATCGGCAAAAGCTTTAAGCTGAGCTTCGATTGACACAATGTCAACCACATACATATACCCTATATTTAACAATTATATATAGCATATACGTACATATATTATATGTATTCATGTATGATATTCGATTACATTTAATAGGTATTAATCAGTGCTTATTAAATTCTAAGCAATCTTATATCATCATCATATCTAGTTCAAGTATGATTCATTCATAAACGAATTATTGCTACTTTAAATGCTCATTTAACGCATTGTTCGTCTCTCCTTCCATCCGACCTCGTTATTTAAGCGATGCATGTAAACAAATTTATTTGCACTTTTCTACTGAATTGTGCTCTTTGTGTGTGTGTGTGTACATATACCCTATGCATACCCTAGTATGGTAAGTCTTGTCCGCTTGTTTGTCCTTGTGTCTGTCTGCTTGTTCTTGTGTCTTATGTCAAAGGTATCTTTTATGATTCTTGTCAACTGTATGTACTTAAGTCTTTTTGTTTGTTTTGGGCATCAAATATTTTGTACGATGTTTTTTCAAGTCATTCGAGTTATTTTTTGTTTAACAACAATTTATTTAGTTTGATAACAATTTGGCTATTCGAATTATAATTCTTTGTTTATTTGCCAGGGTATATACACTTCGTTCTTAATTAACGACGACCGTTGTCTCGGTTTTGCTTACTTTTTTTTGACAACAATTTTGAGTGTGATTTAATGTTTGTCATTGTTGTAACTTGTTTTTATTTTCTGTTTATTTTTTTCTTCTTTCTTCATTTTTCATGTCTTATTTTTGTGTGTTTTTTTTCGCACTCTGTGATGTCATCAGTTCGAGGCTGTTTTCTAAAATCATTGTACATATGGTAAAGGGTAGTCGAACTATACTCATTTCTTAGTCTATCTAGAATAAAACACTTGAACCGACTACATTCTCTACTGTATTTTGGCATATTCCTTGAATCAAATTCTCATTAGGACAAATTTGGGCATATACCATTTATATTTATTGATAAGTGCAAACATTCCAATCACGTTTCGGCACAGGTTAACTGTATGGCGATTTTTACCACGAATTCGCCGAAATCGATATGGCAATTTTGTAGCTCTGTTAATTCGTAGAAAAATGGATTTTAATAAATATGTTAATAAAAAGAAGAAGAAACACAAACGTTTCTTAAATATTCCATGCGCTCCGTTTAAATGTTTTTGCTCTCTGGCTGCGCAGCTTTTGTGCTTATAATATTTCACACTCATCTCCCACTCCCACTCTTCCTCTGTCTCTGTCTTTGTCTGCGTCTCCTCTCTTCCTTGGATTTCGCATCAAATATTTACACTACGGAAAGCGATGCCGAAGCCAAAGCGAAGCATTTGATGAAATCGTAGCGCGACCTTATCAATTTATGTCAGCCAAAGGTCGTCAAGAGTCTTTGTTTCCACAGTGCGTTCACAGATATTTAGTTTTAATTTGCCGCGACCCTCTCTCTCTCGCTCTCTCTCTCAATCTTTCTCACACTCTCTCTCTCTCTGTTCCTCTCTTTCTTTCGTTGACAACGTGACTTATCTTCGAATTGGACCTAGGTTAAAGCTGCTTCTCAATGTTTAACACATTTGGGGAACCACTTAATGGGATTTTTAATCGTTTTTTGCTTTGTCGATTGCAAACAGAACAGATTTTAAATAATAACTAAACTCCTGTATCAACCAATTTTTTTTGGGACTAAAAAAAAATTATACCCTTGGCCCTTAAGTATATCATTTGCTGAGATGACATAGTGAAAGCACTGCAGCAAACACTTTAAAAAACCAAGAAATTTATAATCATAGGGTATTTTCCTGTCAGGCAATAAGCTCTAAAGCTTAAGCTCTTTTAATTGAGCAAGTAAAACTGATTAACTAAAAAATTCTCTCGTTTGCGTAATACCTTTTTTCTAGAACAAGAACATTTGAAAGTTGTCAGGTGTTGGAAAATTTATTTCAAAAGGGGGAATATGCAATAGATTTGGGACACTATTTTTAATTGTCGAGAGAGAGACAATATTCACAATATTCACAATATCGAATTGTACATGGGCCCCTTTTTTTGCTCCCTTTGGGAGCTGAGGCCGAAAACAAGTTGGGAAATGGGCAAAAGTAAACTGAATGCAATTGTAATTTATACCGCTTTAATCAAGTGTTTAATTGCCGTTGTGGGTGTTCGCATGCGAATGTGGGCGTGTCAGGTCAAACAAACAATAATTAAGTAACAAAAGGTTGTCATGAAAAAAAAAACAACAAACAACAACAGCAACAAATACGTGACCAATAAGTCCAATAAAATGCAATGAAATCAATTGAGTGCCTGGTGTGGAAAAGGTGTGTGTGAGTGTGTGTGTGTGTTTGTGCTTTTGTATGGCATTCATTAAAATATATTTATTTTTATTATTAAGCGTGTAATCAGTGAAAATAAACAATTAAAATGGCGGATTTCACACACACACATACGTACATATGTACTCACACATAAATACGTGATGTATGCACAAATTGTTATAAAGCAAGTGTAATTTAAACCAATTAAACTTTCGCCAAATACCAAAATAATAGCAATGAAGTCCAAACAAACACAACACCACAATCATAATGCGATACCCCCCTCCGCACCAACCGGTATTTCATTTGTAAGCAGCCAGTTTCATACGTTAACAAACGCAGTTAAGTTTTCCAGACACTTTCTGAATATATAAAGTGTATTAAAGTTTATTAAAATATTACTAAATGGCAAACTTGTTAAATGCCCACACATTGTTAGTAATGATAATTATTGAAAATGTAAACTTTTATAAGTTAACTATTTTATGGTATTAGCAGCTAAAAAAAAATGTGAATTTGTTTCGATAGTGAATTTCAGAACATTGGTGCAAAATGCTAAAATTGACAAAGCCGAAAATAATGACACAAATATGTGTTTATTGCATGATAGTATGCGAATGTGTGTGTGTGTGTGGGTGTGTGTGCAAGCGTGACATAAATAAATTAATTACTGCCCCCGCTTAAACTAATTAAATGCAAAACATATTTGAGCTGTCTGGCATGGAATAAAAAAAAATTGTAATCGCTTTTATATTTATTGTTCTCTTTTTTTGTTCAGCCACAAAGTATGCTATTGCAATTGCATTTGCTGTTGCTGCTGCTGTTGCTCAGATATGCTTTAAGCGGCCAGCCTAAAAGCAACAACAGTTGCAAAAAATTGACTTTGAATTGTGGATGCTGTTGTTCTTCCTATTGTTATTGTTGTTGTTGCTGCGCTCACGTGTCATAAATCCAAACGAAAATAAAATTGCAAGAGAGAAGCGACAAAAGCAAAAGCAAAAGAGAAAAAACATCAACTGAAAATAAAACAAGTAGAAATGCTGACTGTAAATAAGCTCGCTTCAAATGATACCCCATACTTTTTACACCAGACTTTTCTGTTTTTAAACTAATTGTATCAGTGTGTGAATAAAGTGAACTAATTTGGTCAAGATCTGTTGACCTAATATTGGTTTTTGCTTTTAGAAATATGCATTTAAAGCGGCTTTTGAATATCGTGTTTATAAAGGGTATCGTTTCGGGCAGGCAGGGGCAGATGCGGATGATGGCGACACTGGCGACAGCAGCAGAATAATGGGCAATTGTGAGTAAGTTTTGGAATATGTATGTTGATTGGAAGTTGGTGGCAGACATGTTACCTAACTTATGTATTTGTTTGCCTAGTTGCATAACATTTTTGGAGATTATTGCATTGCATTGAAGCTGAATTTCGACAAACAATCACACACACACACAAGCAGTTCGAGGACAGCACGCGAAAAACAACAGTCAGCCATAAGCTGCATATACATGTACATATGTATTTGTGTGCATGTGTATGTGTTCAGATATCAAAAGCATATTCACGGACACACAGACTGACGGTCTGACGGAGGGACAACCAAAGGGATTACCAACCAAAAAAAAACAGCAGCAGCAACAACGGCAACGGCAGCTGGTATTTGCTGTAATCGCCTTCACCTTAATCACCTCGACCCCCCCCTTAACCCCCTGGCATTGGGGCACGTGCATATTACGCATTCGCAAAGGAGCGCAATGCATGAAAACGGTGCAACGAGCAATTTTGCTTGCATTTTATATATAAAAAATCATGTTCATATGCGCGAGATGCTACACGAACAACAACAACAACATACAGAAAACCAAAATAAATGACAAAATCAAAATGATATTCGAAGCAAAACAAAATACCAGCCCAATAACCCAAAAAAACAAGAGAAGAAGAAGGAAGAACTCGAAAAGCAATGTCGCAACAGATTCTTCAATGTACTTGAAGAGCTGGAAAAAAAAAATAAAGCATTTGTTATAGATGTCGCCGAACGTTTTATCGGATCTAATACGTTCTTATATGCCCGTTGACAACTAATAAAAATAAATCCAAATTTTTCTCAATCTTTACAAACAAACAAAGATGTATCTACATTTGTAGCTGCTGAGCTTATTCTTCTATACACTTCAAAATCCGATTTTTTCAACTTATCTAACGAAAGAAGCAGCTTTACTTTAGTTGCTTTAAACTCTGAATGAAGGCAGGAAAATATTATTATACCATATCTTTTTTTTCTGCACTTACTCAATTAAGATCCCTTGTTAACAATAACATAATACAAATAAATCTCCTACTAATATTATAATTTTGAAAGTTTGTATGTATGTTTGTAACCCTTTAATGCAACAACTACTGAATGAATTTTAATGAAACGTTACAACATTAAAGCAAATACAATTGAATAACGCATAAGTTAAAATGTTTACGAGGCAAAGAAGTAATTGCCATACGGTTCGGCGACTGAGGTGAGAAAATGTAAAAACTAATTTCATTCTGTGGAAATACATTGTTGGAATACATTGTGCCTCTAAAGTTTTTAGGGCAAATCAAATCTCCACGCAGGCAGAACCGTAGGCAAATTACGAATAGAAGTGTTGATAATGTTCGTTGGTAGTAATATAGTTTTAATGCAGTACTGAGAAAAGTAAAAAATATTTTATGAAACAGTATCTAAGCTTTGGATTAAACCAATAATCAAACGTTAGTCCCAAGAAGAAAAATGATTGCTACTATAATGATATATGTCCAACCTCAACTATTTATATCTTGTACTGCATTTTTATGTGCTGCAAAGAGATGATGGAGACTCTGTCAACAGTTTTTGGAAATTGCTTTGCATCTTTTGTTTGTTTTTTATGTATTACTTTTAAATATTGATAGATGATGTGAATACTATGATATATGTTTGTATATATAAATATATATATATATTTGGCAAGAGTAACTTGGCCTGCAGAAAGCACTCACGCATCATTCGATGCGACTAGCTCTGACTGACCCCAGTCAGTCTGCCAGCCAGTTAGCCAGACACACTTCGGTAATATAAATGATGTTCGCTTGCTGTTTGGCTAAAACACACACACACACACACACACACACACAGAAACAGAAACGGAAGAAAGTGGGGGGTAGGGTCATGAATTATAGCAACTGAAATGAGAAACAAGAAAACGAGAAAAACTTTGCGCTTAGATTGCGCTTAGAAGTTGGATGATTATGCTACGCATAGATAAGCACCGATTTCGAAAGTTTTGATTGAAATTAATAATTTCCAATTGCTGGTCGAAAGCGACGATGACTCTGTCAGCCAGTCACCCAGTCACCCAGTCAGCTAGTCAGCTAGTCAGCTAGTCAGCCCTCCCCCCCAACAAACACCCCGGAAAAGTTGTCAATTTGTGCAAGCTGCTTTGACGGCATGGCACAGTCTCACGTCCATACAATCTCACAGGCTGGCATCCTGCTTGACTGTCTCTCACACTATCTATCCAAAATCTAAATATCCCGGTTAGTGTGAATGGCTGTCGCTCGTATTGTTGTTGTTGTTGTTTTTGTTGCTGTTGTTGCCACAAGTTTTTCTACAGCCACTCTGCAGCATCAACACTGAGTCTAATGCTGGACAGCCACAGTCACAGTCAGAGCGAGCGAACCCAAGCCGGATATCGAGTAAGAATCATCATTTTGCCACCGGCCCACCCTTCCTCGTTTTTGACCTCATGCCATCATCCATCGGTCCATGATGTTGTTATTGTAATACTTGCTGTTTGTTGTTTATCGTGACATATTTGCGGATCCCAGAATAGCACTGTGCAGCACAAATGCGGAAGTATGCTGTTCTTTGGCTTGTTTCCTGTTGCCGTCTATCTGTCTCCCTCTCTCTTTCTATCTCTGTGTTTGTGTGTGTCGAACTCACTTCAGTGTTTCAGTGCTTTTGTACATCTCTTTATTCTGCAGCAGCAATCTCATCTGCGTTGTTTCCAGTTGCCAGTTGCTAGTTGCTCGTTGCTGTTTAGAGCGCAGCGCACGAAAATTTCCAATCAAAATCAGATAGCGTGAAACCAGAAATTCGTAACAACTCTTAGCTGCAGTCGTCAGTCGTCGTATTCGCTGCCATTTCGCCTTTACCCAATAACTCTTGCGTATCTCAACTCCAAGCACTTACTCCCACTTTGCTACCCTCGCCTTCTCGCACTCGCCCTCTCGCTCTCGCTCTTTCTCTTCACTGTCTCTGTTTCTCATCATATCAACGGCCAAACGAATGCAACTTGAAAAGTTTCAAGTGCCCATAGAACAAGCACAGCAAACAACAACAACAACTCCGACTGAGCCTTGACACTCTAAAAATGCTGCACTGCACAAATTTCCTTGCCTGCACTCCCTCTCTCTCTCTCTCTCTCTCTTTCTATCTGTGTTTCTGTCTCTGTCTCTATCTCTTAGCCAGGTGGGTAACAAATATTGCCTATTTATAAGGGTCGAAAACCAATTATAAAACGATAAACATAAATTGCAATAGAATTCCCTTGCGTGCATTCCCTTTAACCATTCTGCAGTGTTGGACAGCGCAAAGCGAAGCCAGAATTGGAAGCTATAACCGCATCCGTTTCGTCATCATTCGGATTGCAAAGCCCAAACCCATTGTGAATACCCTGTAGCAGTAAACCAAACACACACACACACATTTAAAGTTTACGTACGAAACTTCTATTAGTTCAAAAATACATTAAGTGTATTTTGAATATTATATTAAATATAAAAATAATAACTAGCTGATTTTTTTTGAATAACACAAATTAAGGAGGTTTTCCTCGTTTGTTCTGAACATTAAAATGAATTTGTAAACTATTTCTCAATCTAAATTTTTCTACTCTACCCAAAAAAGGTACTTTTAATTCGTATGCACATAATGGAGATGAATATTTTTTTTATATACAGGGTATCTGACAGTACAAACACAGCTAAATTAGCTGTTATGTTAAATTTGCGTTGTTGTTTTGTATGTACATATATCGAAGTACGATCCACATTTCCATTGTATGTGTTGTGTGTTTGCCAGTGAAGTTTACAGCTGCCTTCAACACGCACACTCACACACACACAACAGCACACACATACAATTGCATTTGGAGCTAGCATTGCGGTTGCACGCAAATTTGCTGCAAGTTATCAACTAGCCCAAACAGGCGGCCACTTTCATTCCCATTGCCAGTTGCCGCATTCTCATGCCCCATTCCCCATTCCCTTTTCCCTTCATTTTGCCAGATATCGCTTGCAGTTACATGCACAGAAAAGTTCAGCACAAAGGGTAAAGGGCAATTGGGGCTAAAGCCAATGTGCAATGGAAGTTCATTAATCGAAAACAATGAGTTTTAATGCGTTTTTTGTTAGGGTTGCCAAAAGTAAGAATAAAAAAAATAAAAAAGCGTTAGGCACACCAAAATAACAAATACACTTCATGTTTAAAATTTTGTTCTGGTGTTAACAACATGAAAATGTATTTTTAAATTGATTTTGAAAAAAATTGTTAACATAAAACTAAAATCGAATTATTTGTTTATGTTTTGAGCGGTATGATTTTTCTGAGAGTTTTTTGATTCTGGAACAAAAGGACTTAAGATATGAGTGCATATATATATAAGTTTGACATGCAAGTTTATTATTGCATATTTCTACACATCAATTTGAATATTATTGTTTTTATAAGAACAGCTGAAATCAAGCAGTAAAAACGGTATGAATAAGAATTGTTGATCCTGTTTTAAAAGAAAGTTTTCAGCCATGAATTTTTTAATTAATTCAAAGTCGAATTATTATTCTTTAATCAAGTGCATGTGGATTTAAAACCATGTGCTTCTACTTTTGTAATAAAGGCTTCGCTAAATTCGGAATATTTTAGTTAATTTCTTTGTTATAAATATATATTGTACAAAATTATGTAATAGATTATTTTTGATTGCCATAAAAATATGGTTCACTAAACAAATAATGTATGGTGCAATATTTACGAATTGTTTATATAAGAATCGATGCCAGAAATACATAAATACATACAACCGCATTGCAATGTATGCACTCCATATACGAGTAAGTATTTGTGCAGTCGAGTCGAAAAAGTTAACTAATGACCATTCATTTTACCGGCATTGCATTTGGGCACAAGCTCAGAATCCCAACAGATGTAGCGCAATGTTGCATTTTTTCCCCCCCTTTTCTTATTCTTAGGTTTATTCGTATGTATTTTTTTTTTGGTTTCGTTGCCGAGCGAGTTGTTGGCAAATGTGCCATTACTTTTGCTTTAACTTGCACTTAGCCGCTGACAAAGCAGCAAGCAGCCCAAAATGTGTATATGGGGGGGGGGGGAGGGTGAGAGATGGCAAACACACAGCAGACACAATTGAAAGGGGGAAGGGAAATGGGTTGGTCTGTTGGTTTGCGTGGGGAAGTCACAAGCATCATTACTCTTGGCAGGCAGTCGAGCGCATGAGTTGACAACTCTGTGTATTGCCTGCCATTTTGGAGAAAGACAAATATTGCACATGTCATTGATGGTGGTAAGAAAGAGTGAGCGAGAGAGAGAGTGAGAAAGAGAGTGAGAGAGAGAGTAAGAAGGTTGTGTTGAATCAGATGAGTTTGCCGTAGTTCGTTGTTGATAGTTGGCATCGACTGACTGACTGCCTGCCCTCTGCTGGCTGCCTGCCTGCCTGCCTGCCTTCTGATGCCTGTCTATGACTTATTCATGTCAGCCGCTGACAAACGGCTCGAGTTGAATCAGCTGGTGTAGCTGTAGCTGTAGCTGTAGCCGAAGTCTGCAGTCTGAAGCTGATGTTAAAAATCTCAATCACGGTGCTGCACTAAGAATCACTTTGGCAATGCCATTTGCCATTTGGCGTTTCGTATACTAATGAACTGTCACGCACACACACACACACACGCACACGCACATGCCCAGCGAGAAAGCTAGTAAGATGGTGAGAGAGTGAGAGAAAGAGATAGAGAGAGAGAAAGATAGCTACACCTTTGCCAGATTTCAGGTGTTACCCGCCATCCTCCCCCCACCGAGCGTTTTCTTTGTGTCTGAAGTGCTCATATATCTTTTCCAGTAGTGCGCTTAAATTACAGTAAATCACAGCCAAAACAAATTGAATTTTAAGTTGCACAGGCCACAGGGAAAGCCGCAATGCAGCCGCATGGATGAAAATCACTTGAAAAACGGCCACAGTCAAGCGAGAGAGAGAGAGAGAGAAAAAAAAGAGCGTTGCCAAAATGACGAGGCAGCATTGAGTTGAGGATGTTCTCAAGAGGGAGATATCAAACCACCCACCAAACCACCCAACCACCCAAACCACGAACCATTCACCCACTCAGGTGTCTTTCATCTTCATCTTATTGTACTCGTGTTTTTGAGGCCGGTGGCACCCGCACAGACATTAGGCTGACAAACAATGCAGCCACAGCAGCCAAGTCAACCACATCAGCCTCTCTCCCTCCTACAATAACCCTCTCTCGCTTGTGTGTGTGTGTGTGTGTGTGTTTGGCTTTGGACAGATTGATGTCAGGCAGCCAACACTTGAAATTGCACTTAGTGGGCACTGCAGCAATGCAAAAAAGATGCTGCTGCTGCTGCTGCTGCAACTACCTCTTGAAAAGCAGATGGGGCATACGGATGCGCTCTAATAGAATACAAAATGCTAACTTCATTTGAGTGGACTCGTTGTATACATTCTATCAAATATTGCATGCATAAATAAGCCAAAATAATATATAAAGCTGAAGGGTGAATCATGCTCTTAACCTTAGTTAGATTAATAATATATCAGTTACAACCGAATCACAATTAAAAACTTAAACAAATCTACAATAAACATTAGTTAAGCTTTAATCGAAACAAAACTTAATTATTGAAGTGCGGAAATATAGCAAAATGAATGTTAAATATGTTTTTCTTTTTCTGTAAATGTATTTGGTTATTTATCTCATAAAGAATATAAATTTTGATAGATAAAAATAAAAATAAATTGAATTATGTGCAATAGTATAATCAAATTAAATATAACTTCTTCCAAAAGGAAATACTTTTATAAGAAAATGTGGAAATATTTATTTAACTTCAAATGGAATTCCATGTTTCTCACTTTCTGTCCTTTGAGCAGCATACCCCAATGGATAATAATATTTTGAATAGTTTTATATGCAGTTTAGCCCTTGGCTTTCGCCCCATTTTTCCCTCCACCTATACATGTACACCTGTAGAAATGTATGTTTGTGCATAAATATTCGTGGGCGTTGACTTACGAACACTATCAGTGAAAATCTTGAAATTTCACTTGGCAAGCGTTCAACATGGCGCGTTCTCCAGCTCCTTTGCCATACCTTAGGTGGCGCCACGGATGACATGCAAACATGCAGCCAAGGGATGGGCCAGGGCGCTGGTTGCTGGGCGCTGGGTGCTGGGTGTTGGGGACAGTCAAGACTGGCCAGGACACCGTTTAGCTGGCTAGCTGTCTGGAATCGTGGAATCTGTTGATCTGACAAAGGGGTGGTGGGAAGGGTGCATGCCGTCTCACCAAATTGCTTTGCATTAGACGACACCGTTCAAGTGCTCCAGGGCGACGGCATTGGCGCCTTCATCTTCTTTCGCTTCGTCCTTTTGTGCTTTGTTGTCTCGCTTCATTCCTGCCCTTCCTTCCATATAGTACGGTGGGTGGGTTCTTTTTTGGGGCTCTGTTCTGGCTCATCTTTTTGTGCAGACAATTTTTATTTCATTTTTGTTCGTTTTTTAACTGCTCGCCGCAGATGCTATCAATATTTATCTTCTTCTTCTGCTGCTGCTGCTGCTTCTTTGCCACAGGCTTCGGTCTTCCACTTTTGTCCTTTTCAGCCAGCGAGGCGGCAAAATGTTTTTGCAACAATATTTTTCTTGAGATTTCATATCATTTATCAGGCTTGACGACAAATTTGTCATTCTGAATCTGTCAATTTCTGCTTTATTAATATTATACGAGACGCCTTCCCATTCCCATTTCCCCCTCTTCCACCACATACAAGTTACCTACTCACCTAGTCACCTCGTTGGCCTACCCCACACCATTCCACCCTGACGAAAACCAAGTCTGTCTGAGATTTTCACTTACACAGATTTGATGAACCCGCCGCATGACAGGCTAACCACAAAACGCCTTCAGCGTGCCCAATACAACCCACCGACGACCACTGTGGTGTGGTGTGATGGAAGTAGATGGGCGTGCTGGTAGGCGTAATAGGAGTGGCTGTCAGTCATTTGACTTGCTGTTGACAGTTGTTGTTGTGTGTGTGTGTGTGTGTGTGAGGACGTCACCTGTGAGACACCACAGAGCCAAAAAGGCAAAGTATATTTATTGCCTACTTTGTAAATGGCCAACGAATTGGGCACATCACTTTTCCAGTTGACACTTGAGTAAAAGCAAATGGGCAAATAACGTATTAAGAAATTGACTCTCCGCTTTACAACAACAAATTGACCAACTTGATTCAAGTATTAAATTATCGATGATGGATAGCATTTAAAAATGCAAATTTAAATATTGTCACATATCTCGCTTAAAAATGCTTTCGTTATAAGAATTATAATTATAAATTACGATCTTAAAGTATATAGTATATTCTTGATTAGTGTCAACAGTCGAGTAGATATAGCCATGTCAGTCCGTCTCAGATAATATAACATTAGCTCGCCTAGCTCCTACAAGATTGTTTCAAATTATCGATAACTTTATCCGTTTCCGATATACACATGCGATCGATTACAACAAAATCTTGATTTAAGAAAACTTTTAAGGCGTTTGAAACATTAGACAAAATAAAAAATATCTTTGAAATGTTTATTAAAATCGGTTGAGAATCACCGGCGATATGGAGATATGGTTCAGGGTATCATCTAGTCGGCATTTCTCACTCAAGCCTTCTTTTTCTGAACTGTGATTTCACGTTTATGATTTTTTATCTTTGAAACTAGTTGGCACTGAAATTTGTAGATTCTGTGTCAGTCTACGTTTAAGCTCGGCACGAATATAATACGAATTTCTATTCGCATTAAAATGTCGGCACAAAATCGTTATAATTTAAGTGAAATTTTCTTGGGCGTTAGCATCGCGATTAACATTGGTATTTACCAGTACATAGATAACCAATTCGATTTGGCCGCGACAATGATGCTTGTCGCCGTGGTGGTATTTTTGGAAAACGTACGTATTCATGTAACGGATGTATGGTCAAGTCTTGGCCAATTCCTAGTTGGGCTAGTTGCTATTAGTGCTATCAGTCAACTATTGATGCTAATCTTTTGGTGGTCCTGTTGCTATCTGCTAAGCGTTGTATACATGTACATAATGTCAATGGACTTCGTTGAGAAAGGTTCCAATACCTATATTTCTGCTAGATTGTGGGGAGTGGAGATTATTAAACTAATAATCACGGCCTATGCTTGTATTGATTCTTTTCACGCATATATCGTGCGTAAAAGAGCAGCACAGAATCGCATCATCCGACTGCAATGAATTCATTTTTGATGCCAATCAGGTATGTGCTTAACACTCGTATGTTCCTTGAATACATCGAAGATTATTTAACTTTTTACATATTTTTATAGCTCAAATAAACACAACTGAATGGCATGCACTGAAAACACGAAAAACTTTCTTGATGGTCGAAAAGCAAAATGTAGCTTAAATACATTTTTTTATTCATGTGTTGAAAATTCGATTTACACCGAATCTGAATTGTCTCTTGGCTGATTCTCTTGCAAATTTTGATGAAATTGTTTTAAATTTAAAGTAGCCATAACGCTCAACTACGTTTATATATTCATATGTTTTATAGAGAGCATAAAATAGTTAATAAATCTATTTATGCTAAAACGCATTTGAATTGTTTAAAATCGAGGTGCTTGACTAGAAGGCTAAAGATACGGTGCTGAAAGCAATTATTTGCTTATAAATATCCTAATATAACTAAAAAATTTGAGAATAGTAGCAAAGATAGCGAAACAAATAATGGGAGACAAAATATGGTATAGTCTTGCCAAAGTCATATTTCTCTTTTGTACACACACAACATTATTATACCCTATTCCAACACATTCTTGGGGCGTGGTCGGTGGCTGAGTGATTATGTGATAAAAACTCGTATGTTCCTTGAATGCATCGAAGATTATTGAACATTAATTAAGAGTTTTGACAAACACAACTGAACATGCACTAAATACACGAATACAGCAACAATAAAATATTTTTGAAATTTATTGTAAAGCAAGAAATTAATAAATAATAACTTCTACAAAAAAGGATGACAAACCCTCAACGGTTTTGTTTTAATAACATGTACCTTTGAATGTTTTTTGTGATCTAAGTGAATAATTTGATAAAAATTTAAACATTTCGTAATTTTGATTGTTTGTACAATGTGTTGTAGCTGAGATATTCATCCTAATTTATTTACAAAATGGAGTCGGCTATGCTTAATTCAATGCGTTAAGCTTACAATGACAAAAGTGTTATGCCAAAAGGACAATGGGACACGGCACATGGGCTGGGCGAGACCACATGTTGACTGACTGCCTGCTTGCCTTCTTGCCCGCCTGCTTGGAGGAATACATATGTATGTATGTATATTCACACGCACCGATATGTACGTATGTATGTAGATGTAGAGAAGCGGAAGCACACTCCGTTGGGGTTGATGGGGTTCATATTCATTTAATGTTTTCTTAGCTTGCGGCCCATCGCTTATAATTGTCAGCTGCTGTTGTTAAAATTCTTTGGAACAAAGGATGATGAGAGAGGGTGATGAAGGGGATTAGGAAGGGGGATTGCTTAATCTGCACACATTTGGTCCATCCTGTCCTGTGCATATCAATGGCGCAGCCAAAGTTGTTAAAAGGACATTTCGCCTTTGCTAATAATAAATGTAATAATATACACAAACATGAAACGCACATTACAGCTGGCAGGAGGATAGAAGCAATAGAGAGAGAATGCCTGTTCTTGAGATAGATAAAGATATAGATAGCGATGGGGCAGTTACAACAAGGCATAGCATAGACATAGACATAGATATAGATATAGGAAGCACAGATGCCGTTATATTTGTCGCTGCCAACAACCCGGCCGCGACCCATAAACCAATCAAAATATAATTCAATGAATTTTTATTGGCAAATTATGTAAAAGTGATTTGAATGCGCAAAATGAAAACGATGTCAACAGGAAGGACAGCAGCAATCATAATGATGATGATGATGACAACGATGGGCTCTCCCAAAAACATGCCAACAACTTTTTCACAGCCAAACAAACGATTATAAGAGAATGCTACTTATGTTTGTAGGTTTTGTCTTGTGTAACGGAGCAGCACATTTAAGCTATGTTATAATCAATTTGACCCTCAACTGAGCGAGGAGACAAAAGTTAAAATGTTGTTTAAGCAGCGTGTAAAGGTGTTGTCATCGAAGAGTTCCCTCTTGGGATAATCTTACATTTTGTTGCACGAAATTTGCTGAAAAGCTGAATCATATTTGATTAGGTTTTTGAGCCATTAAAGACAAAGCATCTCTAAATATATGATTTTCTTGCATTTGGCTTTATTCTACAAATATTCAACTTCTCTTTACTTATATTATGTTAAACACTTGTATTGTTACAGCTAAACTTCTTTGTCCATTCGCATATAACTATTCTGTTTATTCTTTTAAGGGAACTTTCAAATTTTTAAACAAATTTCGTTCGCCTTGGTTGTCAAATCAATGTTATTTGGTGGCGTTGATTGACAGTTTTATAGCGTGCGTATACATATGTAATAACAGTCTGGCTCCTTCACTTATTGTCATATCCTCTGTCTCGTGGCTCGCGCTCGGAAATCACAGAAAAATATAGCATTTACAAGTGCACACACAAATAATACAAAATAACAACAACTGAAATTATATTCTATATAGACAATATACAGACGAAAAACTTTTTGTTTTCTTCTTGACAACTTTGTTGACAGTTGGCGACGTTTTGGGTGACTTTGCTGTGGTAGCAGTTTCCTTGCTGCTCTTTTGTGACTGCCCTCTCCTCCCCCACCAGCCCCTCATGACGTTTATAGTGTCCATTACCCAAGAGAGAAAAAAAAATCAAAGCGGGTATATCAATTGTTTTAGTGGTAGAAACAGTTTTAAAATGTTAATGGTTAAGATTCAGGTTATTTGAATTCTAGCGAACTGTTTTGGTTAAGTTGACATTCTTCTTTGAAGGTTTTTAGGGGGTATCTGCTAGTCGTTCGTTGACTCGTCACTCGACTCAAGCACTATTACTTGTTTGCCTGGGTCTGTCTTTACATATTTTTCATCAAGTTTGCCAACTAACAACAACAACAACAATGACGTCGAGCAAATTAATTTAAGCGCCACATGCAAAGCTCGCACGCCAAGAACGTCACCTTAACACTCACAGCTTCATCCTCCCGCCAAGCCTTCCCCTTATCCTACCATTAAGCATACGCAGAGAGCAAAGAGTTCGCCCACGTTGCTTATGTTTATTTATTGTATCTATGTATATGTATGGATGTGGGTGTGTGTGTGTGTTTATATACGCCTGCTGTCTTGTCATGAATCTCAAATGCGAACTTCTTTCAACTTGACGCCATAGTCGCGACGTCTTGTCGTCATCGTCATCGTCGTCTGCGTCACCGTGCTGCGCTTTCCCAGACAGTGCCTCAACCTCTAACCGCTGCACCACAACAACAACAACAACAATAACAACAGCAGCAGCAGCAGTACCGTTGGTTGGTATTTTTAGGCAAAGGACCCAAAACTGAACACCACTGAGCTGTATCTGAGTGAAAACTTTTCGACGGTGTATATATTTGTTTAGAGCCAGAATGCCTGAAACAAATCATATGCAGCGCATATATGCGAGCGTATTTTTGGCATAGTTGTTGTTATTGTGGCTGTTGTGGTATTTGTTATGGTTGCTGTTGTTGTTTGCATCATTATGGCAGCACACCAAATGAGAAAAGTTAGAGCTAATTAGCGCTTAGAAGTCTTCTAACGATTATCCGACACGAGGGTTCGTTCCTTTTGCGGTCTCGAGCCGGATAGATGCATCGAAATCAAGCTGTGTGAAATATTCAACTTAAAATGTCAATGATTTGGCCACAGCAATAATAAAAACAACAACACACTTTTGGATAATGTAAAAAGTGCTAAGAAACTTTTGCTGGTTGCACAGCAAAAGTTCGAGTGTAAATAACAGTTAAGTTAGACGACGACTATATGCAATAGCTGCTGGCATTAAAAAAGAAAGCCAAAGAGACCAACAGGGAGAGAGAGAGAGAAACGTAAAAAAGCCAAATAAGAAATTGCGACGGGCATCTGCTAAGATTCCACAGTCAAAACTTTACATGTATCTATGTTAGTGAAGCCACAGTAACAGTATATAATGCATGTGCATACCTAAACATATGTATGAGTGCATGTATGTACACAACAAACAACAATATGTGTATGTGTGTATGTATGTATGTATACGGCACTTACGCAGGACAATCGCATTTGGAAACGGAAGCGAAAATTGCTTCAAATTGCTGCAGATCGGATGTATCCAAAAGGCAAAGCCGTTGCCTTTCCCATGCCTTCAAGCGTTTCTCTCTGAATGTGTGCGTGTGTGTGCAAGTACGGGTGTATGTGTGTGTGGGAGCTTGAATGTGCGGCATGTCGCGGTTTATGCGTCATCTCCGAAAAGTGCTGCCCATTTCCAAAACTTTTAATTATCTTCTGTAGAAGTTGTACAATTATTTTATTATTGAAGTTGTTTGCCAATTTATTGGATTATGAACATAAAGTAAATAATAAATATAAAATTAAAAATTCTTGATAAAAACATACAGCATGTAATACATATAATATGAGTTCTATTTTGAGTTGATAAGAAAAAATAATATATATATATATAAAAGGGAAAAAACCCCATTTTTATACTCCTTAAAAATGTCTTTCTTCTTTAGATACATTTTTGTTTCATTTTCTGATTTATATGCTTATGCTATTATATTCAATCTTATACTTTACAGCATAATAAGAAATCCAAAATTTATTTGTATCTAAAGTCCTTTCGATTCTTTTATTTCCTTCACTCCGATATAAACGTATAACCAATCAATAAAGTTGTCGTCCTCTGATGCGCTAACCGCACAATTGTGCAATAGTCGTTGAGTTAATGTGCTGCCGCTGCCTGTTACAGTGAATGTCCTTTGTTTATGTGTATGTACATTTGTTGTTGGCAATGCCTTTGGGCTATTTGTTATTGCTGGTGCATGAGAGGAGCTGAAGCATCATGCAGGCCTGCCTCTAAGCACAAAGCAACACAAAATATACACAAAATGTTGAGCCAGCCAAAAAAAGGTGGAGACGAAATGAAAAGAAATCAAATAAATTTGCATTCATACATGTTTGTATGTTAAAGAACGCAAGCAGGCGCCAGCAACATTGCTTGCCGTTGGCAACATCTATACACAGACACACACACACACACATACGCAGACGAGAAATACTCATTGTTTTGTTGATGCTTCAGTGCGAAAAGTTTTTGCCGCAAGGCTGCTTCAAATGTTTTATGGGTGATAGAAAAATATTTTGCAAACGTGATGAGAATTTATCGTTGCTATCGAATCAGCAAACAGCAAATGGACTGAAAGAAAAAACAACACAACACTCGCTTGGACAGGCAGGTGAAAAAGTAAATACGATAAGGAATAAAGATGCAATTTTTAATAAGATTCTTGGCGCCTAGTTGCTTCCGAAGTATCAAGGTGTGTTAAGTTATTAACTTATGCAAACAAAAATGCAAAGATTTAAGTTACAATTCAATTCGATTTTAAGCTCTGAGAGCTTAAGCTTCCTATGAGCTAATATATAATTATACATAGTTAATTCAATAAATATTAAAATTTTGTAGTTTATACATCAGAATAACTTAAAGGCTATTTTATTTAAAGATATTGTTGTACTGTCCTTAGTGGAAGACAAGTGACAACAACGAAAAAACGGCAGGTTGCAAAGTAATTGTGAAACCAGGCATTTTGTAGGAATACATTGCTGCGAATTGTACATTGTACTTTAAGGAACACAACATAATCCACGCGGGAAGAGCCGGAGGGAAGTAAAAAGGATAAACATATCTAAAAGCCATCTTCTATGGTTTAAATAAAAGATTGTTCATGAACAAGTCGATTGTGTGTTTAATTATTATTAATCTGGAGCTGAAAATCCCGTCTGACACAAAATGTGCACACATCGCTTCGTTTGTGTCTGGTAGCAATAAATTCTTATTTAGGTCTTTCCGATTCATCAAGTTAATATTCATTTGAAGCACACAAACACATACACACGCTAAATTGTAATTGGCTAAAGCTGCAATTGGAATCCACTTGGCGAGATTATCTTTTGGCTGCACTTCAATATGCTCCGCTAACACTACATGCCACTTCAAATACTTATGTGTACATCCTTAAATATAGTTTGCTTGCTAGAATACCTTGTGGTGCTTTTGAGTGGTCTTGAATCCTTCGCACATGGAGTCGTAGATCTCAGGCAGAAGACGTTCCTTGCCACTCGTGTCCCTCCACCTTCACCTCCACCATCCAATGACGTTGCAACTGCTGTCACATTGAAGAACTTAACAAACCGTAAGAAATGAACATTAAACAGGATGTGGACATTGTTTGCTTATTCTTATGCTTTCTCTCCCTTCCACTCTAGCGAATTCTATCTCTTTCCTTCTGTGTCTAAGATGCCATTGCTGTATCTGTGTCTGGCAGTGTCTTTGATTGTATTGCTGCTTGAGTGGAGTGCGGGTTGCGTGATTCTGCAAGCGAAGGTCGCTCGCAGGTCAACATGCCATACAGTAAGAGGGGGAGAGTGTGCAGAGGGGAAAAACATACACACACACACACACATGCACACAATTGCCAGGCAATTCAAATAAAGCAGAAGGAGGCAGCGAACAAAGTCCTGGCAGCAATGAACCTTTACAAATTGAATCGCTGATCCTTTTGGGATGTTCGAAGTCAAAAGACGTCGGGACAGTTTTGACACTTGTGGACACACGCACACACATACACACACACACACAAACACGCATTCACATGAGATGTGTTGACTTTTTGTTATTTGCTCGCTTGTTAAGTTTAAACGCTGTAAATGGCTTAGAAAAATGCCAGGCAACAACAAACCAATCGTTGTTCTTCCCACCAGCAACAACAAAATTGGACACAAATAACAATCCATCGATAAATTCCGACTAGACGATACCCTGAACCCTGTACTTAGCGCGTACAGTAAGTGCTTGCAAGTATGTGTTAACTTTACTTAACTTCAATGTTCCATATCTCCGGTATTGATCAACCGATATCAAAAAAATTTGTCAGATTGTCGTTATTTTATCTAACGTCCCAAACCCCGTCTCCAAATTCAAGATTTTTTTGCTATCGATCCCATGTGTTCATACATACGGACAAATAGACGGACGGAATGACGGACGGATAGACGGACATGGTTATATCGACTCGGCTGTTGATGCTGATCAAGAATATGTTACATACCTTTGCACAAAACCATTATACCCCTTTTGCCCATTTTCAAAGGGTTCAGGGTATAAAAATGCTATTGAAACAGTTTGTCAAAGCTATCTGCTCTCAGTCCATTTTGTGGCCCTAGGTCTGTTTGTCCCTCTGTCCGACGCCCAACTCTCAGTTTCTGTTTGTTGTTTGCCCATCGAAATAAGCTTGATAGAGTTGTTATATCTTCGGCCATTTGTGCTGCTGTTCTTTGCTGTTGATTTGTTTTTCTCTCTTCCACTCTTCATGCTTCTGTTTATGTTGTTGTTGTTGTTGCTGTTGATGTACTCATTGCCATGGGTCAACTGCTCTAAACCCTTGGGGTGATGAACGATACCCCCTCAAGAAATGAGCAACCAAACCCGACTGACAGACAGACAATACAACACAAAATACCAAAGAACAGAACAGAATAGCACACAGGCCAGTCAATTGTATTAAATGTTGGCCAAAACTCTGGCACACATTTCATGAATCTGTATACTCCCCCCTCGCTGCCTCCCCCACAATCCAAAGTTTGCACACTCAGTGTGCGCCCCTTTCGGTGAGTGCTGACAATGACGAAGTGTTGACAAATGTGTTAAGGGATTTGCGGTTGGTTGACTTTCATTTTCGTCAATGATTTTTGAGTGTATTGCTTTTGATTTACTTTGCAGTCATTTTAGTTTTTACTGCCCGAAATGTTAAGCTTTGATGATGTTATCCCACTTTAACGCCCGCTCCACCCCACTAACTTTCACCCCTTTAACCCCTCTCTGAAGCTTTACGATGGCTTGAAGGCGCTTCTTGTGAAAGACATACGCTTTGCTAATGGAGACTTGTAATTCAGTTATTACGACTGTAAGATACGTTTTATATAAATATTGTTCTTTGTGGTCCGCTATAAGTTTCGCGTTTACTTTTAAGTTGAAATAAGCCGCTTGTCAAAAAACATATATATATTTACTTTTTCCAAACCTAAACTCATTTTAAGTTTGAATGTGGCAATTGTGAATGGCATAAAAGTACTCAAAATGACCGAGCAAATTTCGCAGGCCAGACAAAAAAAGCTTAAGCTTTACTCCTGCATATCCTGGATGTTAGGGCAACCCGACTGGTCAGTCACGCTACAAGTGACTAACTTTTTAACGTTTTTACTTATTTCTTGGCATTAGCAGAAACTAAATGTAACCGAACGAAAAAGGGTAACTAAACATATGTTTATTTCAATTATTTACGGCTGCCTCAAGCGCATTCAAAAGATCGCATTCATCGGTGTTTCTTGAACAGAAATGTGTACTTAATGCTGAAATAAAGGCGCATTAGCTGCAGAGTGCAGGTAAACAACCAAAAGATGAAGCTATCCACAGGGCAAACAGCGAAGTGAGGGGAGAACGAGAAAGAGAGAGAGAGAGAGAGGGGGGGGGGGTTAGTAAAGGACAAGCAAACCACTAAATTGCCAGCATTGAATTGCATTTAATGCATGGCCCAACATAATTTTAATGAGTTTGCTCTTAATCCGTTTGCAAGATGTTGTCAATGAGCTCGCGGTGGCCCTTTTTATTCCTCCTGTGTGTTGTGTCCTGCATGCTGCATAGCCCCCCCCCCCCCTTGTTGTTGTTGTTGTTGTTGTTGTTGTCATACTCGCAACTGCCCCAGTACTTTTTGTGATTTTGTTTATACCCTGCGAGTCTGTGGCAATGGGAAAGTTAAGCTGAGTTAAAATAAAATAAGTTATATTGCTAATAATTGGTTTTTGTTTAATAATTTAAAATTAATATTCGAAAAAGAGTGGATTAACAAAATATTTATTATATTAACAAAATTAATTATACATATAGTTTTGAATTTAATTTATTTTGCGTATACTTAATATATAATAATATATAGTTAAATACTAATGTTTTGTGTAAGCACTTAACTGCTTACAGGGTACTTATTGTAGTCGTTCACTCTTGATTGGAGCTGCACTTACTTGGTTGGATAATGCGACGCTTTCGGCGGCTGCCGTTGCATGCAACATGCCGTCAGTCTTGTCGTCTTTGTCGTCGTTATACGCTTAATGTTTCCCCAGTGTGTAAGTGTTTGTGTGTGTGTGTGTGTATGTGTGTATGTTTGTGTGTATGTGTATATCTATGTTTTCCTCCTATCTGTTCAGCTACAGTTTCCCTTATGCCTTGCAGCATTTTTGCGCTGCCAGTATATTTTTGTCAGTTGCTGTTTGTTATAATTTTCCGCTCTTTGCAGCATTTTAATTTGATTCCATAAACGTTCTTTTATATGTATGTTTGTATGGAACACAGGCCTTTATTTTCATTCTATAAATACCCTTGCAGGCAGCCATAATGAATTTGCCGTGCGGCATGTGTACTTAAGATATTAGTCTCTTACTCAATCCCCTTTCATGCATTAAGTATACAATTTAACTACTAAAAAGAATTGCTCATGTAGCGATGCAATGTTGGCGATCCAAAGTAAGTTCGCGATGGTACTCTAGAGTTTTTTGGTTTTTGCAATGTTATTTAAGTGCCCTAAGATATAAAAAGAATCAACTTACCGAAAAACATTGACCTTTATTAAACATTTACTGCTTACAAGAAGATTATCTAAGACACAAAAATGAAACAATTATAATGTCTATAGGTTATAGAAGAATACGACATTATTATGCATGGTTAAAGGCCAGCATAAAATTTTATTTTATAAGCTTAGCTTAACTTAAAATATTATATATTTAAATATTTAGATTTACACAGATCCAATAATCGAAATGCTTAACGGTTTTACTGTGCAAAATGCGTTTGAAGATACGACTTTATATATTCTAGTGTATACTTAATTCGATTTGGCCAGACTTTAGCTTATGCCTTGCTTCTCGTTTGGCATTTACAATTTTCAATTGTGCCAACAGCAATGGTGTGACAATTCAGTATTTGTTGTTGTCATTCATATTTACCAACACTTTGTTGCACATTTAAGTTGCTTTTGTTTATCACTTTACTTATTTTTTTGAGTTTCGGGAATGATTTGCTGCGTGGCCAACTTGGAGTTTTTCATCAACGCTTGTCCTTGTTTCATTTGTTTATTCGATAACAAGACAGAGAGAGAGAGAGAGAGAGAGAGAGAAAATTTCCTTAAGCTGAGGCCATCGAACTAACTGCCTCAACTGGCAAACCAGTCAAACCCGAAATCAGAAGCCAAAACTCAAATCAAATAAGTGAAATGCCAATTACCCAACAAATGCGTTTCGCCAAAGGCTGATACACACACCAAACCAGAGAAAGATATAGATACTCAAAAAGAGAGAGAGAGAGAGAGCGAGAGAAAGGGGGGAAAAAGAGGCAGACGTATGCTTAAGCAGTTTGGAATTTGGGCCAAGATTCGCAGTGTTCGCAATCAAAGCGCAACAGCATTGAGCAGCAATGTTGAGAATTTTCACCAGAAAGTCCAAACACGGCTATTTTCCTGCCTGCCTGCCTGCCTGCCTAGCTGCTTGGGGTTACCCAAATCAAAACTAGAAGCAACCAAGCATCGAAATCAAAGTGCGCTAAACAACAAACGAATATCTTTGATATCCGTATATTTTAGATTTTTTTTTTTTTCTTTGCTTACAATTTGGAGGCAAATGAATGATAATAAAAAAAAGGATTGTAGCATACTTTGGCGGGCAGCGACGAGACCTCAGAAAATGTAAAATATTTTCAATTAATTTGACGCCGACGAGCTTCATTTCAATTTCAAAAATTAGAATATTTGCATTTGACAGCCAAGCCAAAGTCGGTGGATGGTGGACGGTGGTCGGTGGGTGGGGCAACCAGGTCACTTTTATGTTGATTGCCCATCCAAGTCCCCAAACATCTTCCACTTCAACTGGCCTCGCCACCCACGCCACTCTGTCCAAGCCTTTAAGCGACCTGTGGCCAGCCCTTTTTTGGCTTTCATTTAATTTGGCTGCGTTGTTTGTTTGTGCAACACTTGAAATAGAGTAGAAGATGCTCGTTGGCTCGTCGCACGGATGGTGGCCAAAGCAGGAGCCGCCAAGTTCGAAATAATAATAACATTTTTCTTGCTCTTTGGTTATTCATGAGCTCTGTTTGATTTTATGTACCCCCCCCCTTCACAACCCTTTCACACTGCTCAAAGAAGGAGGTGAGGAGACTTTGTAACTTTTTGAGCCGCTCAGGTGCTCAGAAATTGTTACAAACTTATTTTGTTTGGCCTTGCAGCCCTAAAATAAACATCAACTTTTACCCACACACAAAATCAAACGTTTAATTATGAATTTATTTTATTTGTATTTATTGTTGGAATTGTGACAGCATAGTACAACAAATGGCACATGGAATTGTTTTCTGATATAAATTAGTCATAATCAAGTTTGCAAACCGCACACACACACACACATTTAACGGACTAATGCGTAAAGCATGTATTTAACAAATGCCTATGTCGATAATGCAGCTTATCAGCACTGCGGATAACGCCAGCAAAAAGCCCATAGTCATTTCGCATGTGTGTGTGCGTGAAATGTAATCAAAAGCAAATAGATATTTTGCGAACACTCACAAATGTGCATAATACATACGTACAAACACACACACACATATACACATATACATAATGTTAATTTGCATCGACAAAAGCGCGAAATACACTGTGATGATATGACAAGGGCTCCGACATCATTGAGATTCATTGGATTTGGCGGACACTCGCACCTGGTGCTTTTCGGGTTTATTCAAATGGAGCAAGTCTAGCGTTATCATAACCCTAAAATTGATTGCTATTATGATGGAGCTGACAATTGGAATTGAAATGATACTGATGACGATGACGATGAAGGGTTCGAGCCCATAAATCATTGTGCACCCTTTATGGCTTACTGTTTTATGGCTCGCTCAGTCCCGTTAACACAAATTGTGTTTAAGTTAAACGCAAGGGTTACAAAGTGAGACACCTTTTAATCATATATAACAATAACCTATTTGATGTGAAGATATTAACAAACCTTAAATGCTTAGCTAGATAAATATTTTATACTTTTTCTTAGGTCGAGCATTATCATTGTACTTATCGATAAGCGACTTTTTCATCTGTCAAGTATTCTGCTTTGCGTTCTAAAGACTAAGACGATAAACCACATTTATAATACTCTGGTTGTTTGTTTTGGTATTTTGTTTTTAGTAAGCCCAACAACACATTTGTGTGCAAACGCTTACACCTGCATACACATACAGACATACAGTCTATATACGTATGTCACATGTTTAACTATGTATCCAATAAAAAATGCAATACCAAAGTGCCAGTTGGTTAGCATCAAGAGCAGAGCAAGCATCTCCGAGCGAAAAGAAAAAAAATATGCAATGTGAACGGTAACGACCCGAAGGGGCAGCTCCAACAACAGTTAGCTTTAACTTCTCTCACTCCCTGCGGGCGATCAGACAAACAGACATACAAACGAACGGACAAACGGACACAACGAACAAATGGACAGATGGACTGACTGGCCAAAACGAATAGTGACAGCCTTGCCATGTGTCCAATGTCCAAGTCAAATGTGCACGGTGCAATGTCCAAGGCTATATAGTAGCTTGCCATCTGCCTTGGTCAGCTCGGCACAACAACAACAACAAGAACAGCAACAACAATAAGTACAAGAACAACACTGTCTGCTGTGTGACATGTTGCACTTCTGAACATATTTTATTTAAGCTCAGCTCAGACCATTTCGTATGCACTGGCATGAAATAAATACATCTGGTTATATATGTATCGAGAAGAAGACAATTGTGCACTCTTTATTAATGATTGCAGCTCATTGAGATACTTAAATATAAGAAGATATATTGCTGTTTAATCCCATATATACACATATTGCGTTCGGGCTGACTAACTGACTTATTGACTGATTGCGGACAGAGTATTGGGAATTGTTGACCAACACCGTGCTGCATTATTTATGTGAACGGAAGGAAGTGTGTCAAGCATTGCCGGGAGTAGACATCTCTGAAACCATTTAATAAGAGTTTAAATATGCTAACTTGACATAAATCGAATGTAACAAATAGCTGTTTCAAGTTGTTTCACTTTATTCATTTAGCTATTTCTATAAAAATGCCAAATAAATTTGATTTTCTTAGTACATTCTTGTGTTCTTGAGTGTGCCAATCTGTCTATGGTATATGTAAATAGGTATAGTTTATTCATTCCCAATTGTGTCTGGTTAAACATTTTCAGTAACGTGCTGACTGCCCAGTGTCAGACTTAATGACGTAGCAATCTGTCGCTGGTAGCTCATGAAATTAGGCACGAATGTCCGGTCGACCGAATGTATGGCAATGTTGATGGACGATGGAAGATGGAGGAACACGCCCATTCTCACATTTATATATATATATATATATAAATATATATATAGTCATTGGACCACTGGGCCACAGGTAGGCGCATTATGCCCGGTGATTTGTTATGTTTTTTGCCCTTTGTCCCAGGAGCTCTCCTGGTTTGGGGTGCTACTAAGGCATTCACCTGAAAATTTCACAATGCCAACGCGTGCGACCCAGGGCCAAGCCGGATGACTGGGCTGCCTGGATGGCTAACTGCCTGACTGCCTGCCTGGCTGCCTGGATGGTTGGCAAATTTGCATGCTATTTGTGGTGAATTTCATTTAAGATTTATTTAAATTTCACTGCGAGACACACAGGGAGAGAGAGAGAGAGAGCGAGTCGTCTGCGTCTTTTGCTGCGTGTGAGGTTTTTTTTTGTTATTTTTTTATTGTGTTGGTCGCATCATTTTCACTTCCTTTTTTAGGGCTTTTTGCTTTACGACGCTTGATATGATAATTTGCTTTGGCCGCTTATAAGCTGTTGTGTTTCACTTTAAACAACGTGCTTCGAACAACATTTGTTTCGAATTAAGTCTTGTACTGTTCGGGTCTGTTACTTAACTTGTTCTATATATACATATTTGGTTCTTATTTATTCAATGCTTGAGCTTAAAGTCAGACTTTATATATATGTTTTCTTTCACCTCTTTTTCCAGAGGCATATGTTTATCAGCTGTTTCTTTGCATATTCCAAATTTAAATATGCTATCTTTCGACACGCATACGCACACACACACACATACATGTGTATTTAAATTAGCCAAATTATTTCCATGTGCTTTTTTGATATGCACTGCAATGTTGGCAACTTAAGCACACACATACATATGTAAATGTTGTGGCTCAGATAAATCGAAATAAATTTAATGCTAATACCGGAAAAAGCTCACACGCACACACACACACACACAGACAGACAGACAGACCGGGTGAGTGTCTGGCATCTCCAAGGACCTTCTCGGCGGCAAAGCCGTTAAAGGACATTGAGAAGCTGAGGCGGCAAACGGCAACTGCACACAGCTTATTTTGCATTTGAGTAATGTGTGTTAAATTGTTTGAGTGTATGGGCCATATTTCTCGCTTGCCTTACCCACCCCCGCCATCCCCCACCACCCACCATCTGTCTAACTCTCACTCTCTCGCGTGTGTGTGTGCGTATAATTAATGTGGTTGTTGTTGCTGCTAACTGTTCACCCACCCAGCACGGTGGTTGCCTCTCTCTTTATCTGGCTGGCCGTTGCCTTTAGTTACACTTTATTTCGAATTATTTGCACATTTGCTGCCTTTGCGACGCCTTCCCACTGCCCCACTGCCACATCTTGTCCACACAGCCTCAGCAAAAAGCAACAACAACAACAAGAGAACAGAACACCAACATTATTTTCACATCATTTAATTTAATGCGTAGCAAGAGGAGTCGCTTATAAAAATAAGGCCAGGCTTGTTGTTGTTGCTGTTGTTGTTGGTGTTGTTGGTGTTTGCTTTGTTTTACATTTTATTTCACTTGTTGTCGGGGCATCAACGCCAAGCAGATTTCTACCACCCACACCCACACCCACACACCAAATAACAGTGGCTAATAAATGCCAAAGCGACGCGACGACCACACTAAAAATTTGTACACACAAAAAACACAACACGAAAACAAAAGCGAACGATAGAAAAGGACGTCGCGAACCAAGGCAAGGCACGACAACCCACAGTTTGGAAACAGTAATTATTTTAAGGGATTCTTTATGCTAAATAGCAATGCCTGACAAACACCCACACACCCACACACTCACACACACCTACACACACACACTCAAGTAGCCACAGAGAAGCCGAAATTGAAACGACGACGACGACGGCAACATTGAGTTGAGTTAAGTTGTGTTGTGAGCCCGCAAGTGGATTGTGGAATGGGGAGGAGGTGGCGTTGCGGTGGTGCTTCTGTGGTGCTGAACTCACCTGTCAGGTGTGAAGGGCCAACGGCCTAGCATTGAATAATTACATTTTAATAGAGTATCCGCCAAAGTGTTTTAAAAACATTTTTCAACACACACGCCTCCAAACATAAACTAACTTAATGGAAACAACGACAAAAAAAAAGAAAACAAACTAGAAAAACGCGAAGAAACAAAGTTACACACAGAAAAACAGGCAAATTAAGCGAATTAAAGCTGTTACAAGTCAAATTAGCCACTCTAATAGCAGCACATTTATATAGTTTAAAGTTAAATTACTTAAATGTTGGAGGTTCTATTCTGAACTCTCGAATGCGCTCTTAACAAAGTTTTGTGATGAAGAGAAATTAAAATTAAGAAAATAAATTATTATAAAATCCACAAATATTGGTTTTTAAATATATAAATAATATATCTCGTGATTAAAAGAGTTGATTTTGCATTTTAAAAGTTTGTTAAATTGTAAAATAATATTTATTGCTTATAATGTATTTCATACTGAAGGAAAGAGTATAAGAGTGTCTGCCTTTCCGGCCGTAACTTTTCACGACAACCTTAACACTAGAGACTTGGAACTTTTCAAATATCTTTGTCCCTGTTTCCGTCAGACATAGTGTCAAGAGTGAGGCGGTGCGAGCTGGGAAATCGATAACATGTCCGTACACCTCAGGGTGCAATTCAAATCAACACACATATTTCCCCGCCACATTTTAAAAGCTAGAGTCAGCAAATTTGGTGAGAAGACAGCTGGTCTAATCTGCATCGAAAATGTGAGTGGGATTTGCCGCCTCCGGACTTTTACTGTGCAAGCCGACTCCTAACTAACAACATAGTTCCTAAAATCAGTTCAATTGAGTTCTGGTTATTCTGGTTATTTTAAAAGATATTTCGCTTTGATGGTCTAAGTAAAGTTTTTTTTTTCTCATACTCCGAAAAGTATGCTGCGGAATGTAGCAATAACAAAATGTCAGAGGTTTAACTATATAAGTAAATGCATTGCTTCAAATCGAATTGGTTACGAGCTCTATTACAAAGTAGTTATTTTCACAGTGCGTGTGTGTGTACTTTATATGTGTGCAACAGTTTCATTATATAATCCAGCTTAAGCTTGCCTTTGCTTCTTACAAGTCTAATTGGCTATTTTTATGGGCCATAAAGCACTAGCTGTTAGCTGGCTGAAGGCAAAAGAGTTGCTATAACTGTCTTTAGTTGGAAATAAAGCCTTGTTTTGTGTAGGCAATTGTATGTCAGAGATGCCTTTGTTGTTAAAGCCGCTGGCCACAAACGCGCCAGGATGTGCTGCAATATATATATGTGTGTGTTTGTGTGTGTAGTAAGTATACGAGTATAATAATAAATTTCATCAAGTCACCAAGTTTCGCAATATGCCACACGTACGTCATTAATCTTCAGTTTTGAGCCAAATTTGATGAATTAGTGGCCAATGCATTGGCCGAGCGCACAATAACCAGCAAAACAAACAAACAAACAAACACACACACGAACGGACGGACGGACCGGCGGACGGACAGACAGATGGACGGACGGACGGACGATTGGATGGATGGACAGGCGGAGTCATTAAGTTTGTTGGAGGCTTCTGCTGCTGCTGCCTGTTGTAGCTGACGAACTTGGCAGCTGCCGACAGCGTCGCTCTGGCAGGATATCAATAAAGCCAACTCAGACAGGCTAAAAGCCGCACACACACACATACACATGTGAATAACTACTCAAACTCCAAGCAGACTTACCACGCATGTCGTTCGTTTGATTTGGGTTTACTAGGTTGAGGTGGAGGTTGAGGTTGAGGCTGAGTTGGCCGCCTCAAAGAAGTTTAACTAAAATAATAAAAGTCAAACAGTGTACAAACAGCTTTGGCCTTAACGACATGCACGCACACACACACACACACAGACACACAGCAATATGTATTCCGTACATGTGTGTGTGTGTGAGTGTCGGCAAAATTCCATTTGGCCGTGAAGCTGAGCAAACTTAAACCAAATCTTGGCGCTTACACTTACGTGTTGCGTTTAATTGATATTTGGTTTTTTTTTTACCACCATTTTTTCTAATTTGAGTCGAGGATTGCAATTTATTTCAAGAATTTCCCATCACCAGATTTAGTTTGTGTTATTTGAATACAATTTCGATGTGAGTTGTATATTAATTGAAATCTTCTGCAAATGGTTAATTACATTTTTAACCAGATTAAAACAGAAGAGTATTCGCATTTGTTTGAATGTCCTTTCAGTGTCGTTGCATTGCTTCTAAGTTTCTCTGTATGAGTGCCATAATTTTGCTTGGCTTTTTTGCAATTCTTTTTTGTATTTTTAATGCCTTTTTTTTGTATCTTTTGTCGCTTATTTTTTTAATTAATTTTCATGCAAGTAATTAAAAATGCCAGAGGCTCGCATTGTAGCGGCTAGTTTTTTGTTTTCGTTATGCTTTTTGTGTTATGCAATGCAAAAAGCATGCAGCGGGAAATTAATTACGTGCCCTCTCGTCGACCAAATGCAAAATGTTAACAAACATTATGAAAGCCAACAATCCAAATACCCTAAGTCTACTACTTTTCTGTGTAAAGGACATTTGTTTGATGTACAGGGTATAAAGAATAATTTCCCTTGCTTATACATGTTTATCTTATATAGCTTGTAGCGGTTACATCCAAATCGATTTACTCTCATTTGCAAAATCAGCTCATTAAGCTAGCTTGTTTTTCAACATAGGTTTGAATTGCTGCAGTGCTTAGCCAATTATTTATTTAAGTTCAGTTATGTCGATGGCCATTTGATAGATACTATGAATAAGCACCGAAAGCAATTAATAGAAATAATATTTCGCAAAATAATGATAATAATATCAGCTTGTTCTTGATCTACTTATCAGCCTGACCAGCTAACCCAAGAGATAATCATTAGTGTTAATTTATTAGCACAGAGTATGCACAATCATGATTGCTCTAATTGACGACAGATTTATATCATTTATTTAAACATGGGCAAAGCACATAAGGAACGACAATTACAATTGCCATGGCATAGACAATGCTAACAGCATGACACAGCCAAAACTTATTAGACATGTGAACGAAGGGTAAATTGAATTAAACAAATAACACTTTAAACATCAGACAACTAACTTGAATCATTTCTTGTCAGCAAGCTAGAACAGCAAAACATTTCAGACAAATGCAAAACGATTAGTAGAAGTACAACAAAAAACATTAATGCATCAATTGTTTTATGAGATAAACACACACACACACGCACACACACATACATAAGCACATATGTTCAGTAGATGTTAAAAAGGAAATTTTTTCTTAAGCCAAACAAAAAGGCAATTACCGAATATTTTATGGGCAATAATTATATAAGACAAGTGCTTAATTTGCACAATTCCCAAAGTCAAAGACGTATTTGGACAATTTTCTACACGAAGAATATATATTTATATATATAACAAAAACTAGCCCAGTTTCTATTCACACATACATACATATTATGTGCATGTGTATTTATTCAAAGCTGTTCTAATTGCCTTAAAATTAAAAGGAAAAACCCATTTTTTAATACTTCTGGTTAAAGTACATGTACTCTGTACTTATTCTCAAACACACATGTATTGCGTTCAGATATGCCAGACGAAGTAAGTAAGTCTTTAGCATGCTTATTTCATTTTCAACACCATAAAGTTAATTGTACTTTCTTGTTCATTTTAGCAACGCAAAGTTTGCAAAAAGAAAAATGACAAGCAGGTACGAACATTGGAGCCAAGGGAGCTTAGTTGGCAGATACCCTGTCATAAGTTGCTTACTCTATCATATACTCTATCATTCTTTGGGTCTTATTGCTGAATGGTTACATTTTTAATGCCATCTAGTTCTTAAAGTCTTGAAAAGAGAGAGACAGAGAGAGGGATCTACTTCATTCCACCCATTGAAAATGGATATGCTGGGTATGTTAAACAAAAAAAAACAAGAGGAACCGCGAAACAAAAAATGGCTACCATTAACGTTGGCTGTTAACATTTCATTTTGTTGGCAAACGTTTTTGGGCGTCGTGGCAAACATTTTAATTATGAGCCCAGTTTGTGCTGCTCGCTTTCAAGCTGTGGTTATTGTTAACAAAAAAACATTGCCGCCAAATGAAGAAAGTCATATATATATGTATGTACATACCTATACGTATGTATGTGGGTGGGGGTGGGGGGGTGCAAGTGCTGTGATGAATGCTAGGCTGAAGACGTGCGGCGATCGCTGGCGCTAAATGAAAACAAAAATGGACATGTGGCCGCGCATTTTGTGGTTGCCTAGCGGCAACAAACAACGACAGGGACAGGGACAGGGGCTTAGGGGGTGCTGGGAGACGACTAAGCCAAAAGGAGCAGCAGCAGTTGGGTGTCCTTTCTAGTCATGCTGCTGCTGCTGCTGCTAGTCTCGCATTGTTTGCAGCGCAAATGTTAACAAATGCCCCATGTTTGTTTGCATGTGTGTGTGTGTGTGTATGTGTTTGTGTGTGTGACATGTTAACGACGGCGCTCAAATGACTTTTGTGCGGTTTAAAACCAAACCACACAGCACAGCGCACAGCTCAGCCATCATCCTAGCTGCGAGTATATGTGTATATCTGTGTGTTTGTTTCTTGTGCTTCTCTAGTTTGCAGCAGCATTTTTCAATTTTATGGTTTCCAGATGAAGTTCGTTCGACCGTAAGTAAATGCCTCGCCAACGCCCACAAGCCCTCACCCAACACCCACCCAACACCCTTCGTCTCCCTCCTGCTTTGTGCATGCTACCCCTTTGATCCGGAAAAGTGGCAACCGTGCCAGCTGCAGCTGTCATTGTTTAGCTTTTTGCAGCAGCCAAAACAACAGCAGCAACAGCAACAAAAAATAGCTAGCGAATGACAACAACAATAGCAACAACTATACATATATATCTATATATGTTTTGAGCGAATGACTGTGAGAAGGGGGGGAAAGAGAGTCGAGAGGGCGAGTCAGCTGCAACAACGTTCATTCGTTGCTTTGTTTTTTATGCCGCACGCATAAAGTTACATGATTTTTTCTTCTTCCTCTTGTTGTTGTTATTGTCGTTGTCGTTGTTGCTATTGTTGTTGTGCTCCACATCTTGGCCGTTCGTTTTTGTGGCTTTTATGAAATTGACTCTCCCGAGCCGATCTGAACATGGTCGTCTGACTCTCGACTGTTTAGCCATTGATTATTATACTCCCTGACCGTTATGAGTTATACATATATGTATGTGTGTGTGTGTGTGTGTATGTGTGTATGTGTGTGTAGCATTCATTCCTGGTCCTTGTCATGGAGGAGCTAGCACGGATCCATGAACACACATTCGGATTAGGTTTGGCCAGCTAACCAAAATTGAAAAACATTTTCTTTTAATCAAGACCATAGTACTACACGTACAAACGTACATACATAAATACATATGTACACACACATACATATGTGCATATGTGTGGTAGCTTTAATTGTGTTTGTTTCAATTGAGAACTTCATGTGTCATATCCGCCCACAATTGTTAGTCATCGATGTCTACAACTTTTATTACAGCATCTGCCACATGAATTAATTCAGTCTGCATTTTGGTCAGCAGGTTGACAACTCTGGTCAAGTTTATTGTCGTGGCTATGATGGCAGGAACAATGTATGTATAACCTTCAATTTGTTTTATTGTCTAACAGAAATTGTTATTAATAGTATGGGTGTCTTTTTTCGTATATCAGCTTCTACTATAGTTATAATATTTGTAAATTTATTCTTTAATACAAATTAACTCTAGAAGTTAAACTAAGACAAAAATTTAAACAGAATGAGATATATTTTGGAAAAGTATCTTAGGTCCAGAAACTATACAAATTCATATCGACTCAAATGTAGTTTTACTGTCAATAATAATTTCAAGATTTGTGAGATACGTTATATAATGATACAGGGAAATTTTAAAACCCTTAAAATTAGTAAAATCCACCTTTCAACCGGGAAAAGACAATTAAATACGCTTTGCATAATATTTTTTGCACTCCGATAAAACTCTTTTTTATTGTAAGTTTATTTATAGCGTCGGCTTTTATTATGAGCCACGCCCATTCACAAAACGATAGAGCTAAAGACTGTTTGTTAACATTGATAAGTAAACACCATAAATAAACACTAAAATACTTATAAATATATAATACTTGATGCACTTTAGCTGGACAATAAGCACAAACACGTATCTATTACTCTTGATATAAATAAATCAGTGAGGAATTTCATAAAAACTTGTCTCGGTCAACTTTGCCTTTTGCCATGATTTGTCTGCCAGAAGTTGCAAGAAGAAATACAACAACATATACTATCTTGAATTTGGTGTGACAGCCAAAGAGCAACTAAAAAAAAAAAAGAAACACTCTCTCACACAAACACACACACACACACACTTAAAGTCAATGACCAAAATGGCAAAAAGCAAATTTGCGCTAAAAATTACACGGAACGGAAAAGCACAGAGCTGGATTTTGGCAAGTGACAAGGGAAAAGGGCTGGAGCAAGAACCAGAACAATAACACGTAACGGGGGACACAACGACGAACTCCTGGCGCCGCCTGCTGCCACACGTTGACATTTCACGGCTGCTCAGTCTGCGTCTCTGTGTCGGCATCGCATCGCAATCGTTTGGCTGTCAGCTTGCCTCTTGTTATTTGTTGCAATTTAAGTGACTTGGAATTGCAATTTATTGTTGCTTGCCGGAAAGCCCGAGCCTGGCTAAAAACCCACCCCTTTAACCTTAACCACTGTTACTCCAAACAAAAAAAAAATAAATAAATAAATAAAATAAGGTTAAATAAAATACGAAGCACAAGTGTTATAAAGTAAAGATAGTACGACTAACACATACTCTGTAGACTTTAAAAGAAGTCATGTTTTGTCAAACAATAACTAAAATCTTATTCTAATTCCTTTTATTAGTTATATTGAAATTTCGAGGAATAAATCGCACGAAATTATTTGTACACCGAATATAATAAGTTAAAAAAATCTCTTAGTGGTTATCGCAATTTATATGTATGAAATATGTATGTCTTTAATTAACTGGCATATGTATGTATATACATCCAGACATGTTTATATAAAGTCAGTCCTTCAACATACATTTTTACAACTTGATAATGCTGCAAGCAGGCACCTTTTAATATTTTTACAGGGTATACAGGCGACAACAAGAAACCACTGTCGTTTTCAACTTGTGCTTTTCTCCCTGCCCCTTCTACGCAAACCAAAAAAAAAACAAAACAAAAATATGAGAATTTAGTGTAATGTAGTTTTTATTGCATTTTCATGAGTGGAATGCGTAGCGCAGCATTTAAATCTACATACATTTCGTACGCTTCACTTTCGCGTGTGTGTTGAACTGTTGGGCAACTGTTGTATTGTGTTGCATTTGGCGCTTAGACACCAAACTTTGTGCCTTAGGTGGGCAATTTTGAGTTTAAGTGTTAGCTTATCCATTTTCAAACGCTTTACCAAAAACCAGAAGCTCTTTTTTACTCAGTGGCCTTAGTGAATGAGCAAATCTCTATGAACATGATGTATAAAAGAGCCTCCCGTAAGCACATAAACACAGATATATAGAAATAGAATCTGAATCTTAATTGAAAAGGTAATCAAGAATTTTGTACTCAAATCAGAAAGTGTAATGTTGTGTAGTGTGTGTGGATTCATAACTTTAATAAGTATGTGCATAATATAAATATAAATAACATTATACTATATATTTCAACTGAAAGTTTGATTTCGATTCTTGACCTTTGCTTTCTGCCATTTATTTATATGTGTTTGTGTTCGTTCCTTCTCAGCTCGAGCCACTTTCGATGGGGACGTTGTAAATTTCTTTATATTTGTCAAGCCAATTGAAAAGTTGGCGAAAAACTTTCTGTTGATTTAACACTCGCGTGCCAAACAACAACAATAACAACAGAGGCACAAAGCGAACCCCGGACTATCATTGGGCCTCCTTCGGTTTGATTCAGTTGGACTCCCCCGAGGCGCTTGGCAAAAAAAACTTTAGCTCCACACAGAAAGAAGAAGCTGAGAGAGAGAGAGATAGAGAGTGAAAGAGAAAGAAAGCTGGGAATGCTTGGAGCTTATAGCTTGTTGCCTGGGCCGGCACACATAAATAAGGAATTGTATGGTAAATGGTCACTAACAACGAACCGAAAAAGCTGAAAAAGTTGAAAAATTATTTGAAAAGAAGAAGTGAAACAATAAACAGCATTGACAGCAACCTAAAGTCGAGTAGAGCAGCAGGAGAAACAGGAGCAGGAGTAAGATACTAAACAAGAGCCGGCAAGACTGCAAGACCAGGAACCCAATCCAATAGAGAGTAGCAGCAAGCAGCAAGCGGCAAGCGGCAAGTGACCACACAGTGATTTACGCTCATGAAATTGAGTTGTGGCGCAAATTATTTATGAACAAAGCGAACACACAGGAATAACAAACCAACAAACAAACACCAACAGGGCAAACAGGACCAAGGACAACAAAGAGGCGCAAACGAGCGTAATAGTCGTGCAGTTATTGTATGGACAATGTACAACTACAACTTGAAGCTGTTGTTGTAGTCAGAATTGGAATCCATGTCATAGTTTGGAGCAATGGAGCTCAACATCGAAATGGAATTTAGGGTGGGCAACACCCAAGCTCCCTCACGTTGCTTCTGCGGACAGCTTAGTGGCCGCTGCCGCTGCCACAGTCGAAGTCGCAGTCGCAATCGCATTGCTGTGTCGCCTTCGGCGCAAACTTTCTGAAAAATAATTTATTAGCGGCAAACGAGCAAAAGTTTTATGAAAATTTTTAAAAGAAGAAGCACAAACAGAAGCAGAGCGCACAACTCACAAGCAGACCCCAAACAGCAGCAATTCATTGTCAAGTGGTGTGCTTCGTGTGCTTTGTTTAATACATTTTGACTTTGTCAAAAAGTTCAAGCAGCGAAATGCAAGTGCCACAAATTTATTTACTATCTGGCTCACCTTAACTAGTATTGCGGTGAGTGCTTTAAAGTTTTTCCACACCAGAACACCTTCCTCTGTACACTGCACGAAATTTGAATGTATTTGCCAGTTGACTTTTTAAATGAAGGTTTTTTATTTTTCAAAAATTTTGATAGAAAACATACGACTAAATACTTTTGAACAAAACCATTATAAAAATATATAGTATAAAAATAGCCAAAACATTCAAAATAATAATAATATCATTTAACAAGAAATCGTTGGCATAAAGTCTTTTGTGTGGCATTAGACTCGTTCGCGAATGCTGTTAACATGCACCGACTTGCGAACATCGCTGTGAACACTCCAAAGAGCGTCACTTTTATTATTAATTGATCTAAGTGGGCAACTCACGTTTAAAATATATAATTATAATGTAAATACCAATAACTTAATCTAATCAATTTTTATTTTTCCCTCATTAAAAATAAAATGATTTATCTTGGAAACTTAATACTCAATTCTAATAAATATGTAAAACAATATGGAATAAATTAAATTAAATTTTTCATTATTTTTATTTTAATTGCAATGAACCAAACAAACACAATTCTATTCCATTGTCTGTTTAGCTTATTCATATTTAATTAAATTTAAATACGTACTAACTTAATGCCTTTTAAAAGTTAAATATATGTCCATATTGTAGTGTGTTTAATCCACTTTACGTATGTGTATAAAGACAGAGGCACACACATGTACAAATATGTGTTTATATTCAGTATTTGTAGTATCAATAGCAAAATTAAATGTTCGTACGAGCAATTGCATCTAATGTTACTTTTTTTGTAACCAGCCGAAGCCCAACAATGCATACGACAAATGAAGCAGATGCTTTAGCTATTGTATGCAAAATATCTATTCAAGAGAGCGAAATGTATAAAATCTCATGATAATTCCAACTAAATAAAACGTACTTTTTTCCAATGCACGCATTTCTCTTGCGGTTGCTGCTGCTGCTGTTGCCAGTAGTTTGTAGTATTAGTCGTAGTTGCTGTTTTACTTGAATATTATTTGCCTCGATGGAAACCCGTTTCAAAACGACTTTCCGGTAACTCAGCCAAGCATTGCGACTAATCAATACCATATATACAAATAGTATTGTACTTTTTCCAGTTGGTTGGCATTTGCAAAAACAAAGTTATCAGCAACTTCATAAATAAATTTCTATATCCCATGACTAAATAGTCTTTTTTAGGAATATTAATGTACATTTTAGTACCTTTAACTTAAAATTCTATTAAAATATTGGCATACATAAAGTAAGTAAAAAGTAAAGTTGTTGAGTCAAGTCATCAACAACGATATAGTGTTGGCTTTGAGCTTTTCACGCTCAGCGTATGAAAATTTAATGCGAATATAAATATGAAATTTTTACATAAATACATGCATAATAATAAGGTAATTAAAAAAAAATAATAAACGTGTTAGTGCAATTGAGTTCTAAGTCGTAAAGTCTAAGAGGTTAGGTCAGATGGCTAGGTTAGATTCTAATTATGAGTCTTGTGCGCTTTAATCTATCAAAACAAATCTCAAGGTCTTCGCTTGCTACGTCTGCCTGTAGGGTCGAATGAGCATGCGCACATAACTCAGTGAGCCCGTGGGACCGGGCACAAAGGTTTTCCACAATATGCCTTTGAAATAGCCAATCTCTTGACCAAACTTGGCCTGGAAAGTGCCAAACAGATTGCTGCAAAGAAGAAGCAATAGAAATATATGTGTTAATGATCGAAATGATTGATGAAATGATTCAAGCAACTTACCTCTCAAAACATTCACGTCCATACCACCAGGCTCCGGCATGGGTGCGTGCACAGTTCTGTCCATTGTCATCGTTGTCCTGGTCGCGGGTTGTGAACTTTTTGCCAGCATGATAGCGCAGAGAGTCGCCAGCATCGCCCTTGTAGGCACCCAGCACATACAGTAAATACTTCTCGGCCTCACTGCCAATACTGAACTGATCATAGATAGCAAAGCGTTCCTCTCTTGTCTTACTGCGCATCACAATGAGTAGCTCATGATCCCCACTATTCGTCAGGCGGTGCAACTTATCCAATCCAATAAAGAACTCCGAGTTGAGTGATCCAAATCCTGTCTTGTAGTCATGCCAATCGCGGTAAAAATCCTCGATGCCATCGAATCGATATGCGATCACCAACCAGCCACCATCTCGCAACTTCTGGTCACAGTTCACAAAGAAGGGTTCCACATCCGGTGCAATGCGGATGCGCACCTGGCCATGCTTCTGATCGAGACAATTGCGTGGCGTATCGTCAGCCTTAGGTATCGAAGGCGCGGCTATTGGTCCGTAAGGTTGAGGTCCAAATCTAAAATGATATAAAAAATAGAAAAATTCTTGTTAGAGAAAGTTGGTAGCTAAAAACAATCCTTTCTAAACTTACATTACAACGCATTACAAATTAATTGACTTAAATTTTTAGTTTCTATTTAGATTATAATAATTTTGAATACTATAAATTATTTAATTTATATAACATCGCCTTCATATTACAAAGTTTGGGAACAGTAATAGAGATAAACGATTCAGTAATCGAAAACCACGTCGAATATTTGAAAATAATCTTGGGCAGAAACAAAAGATAACTTACATGCGCGTTTGAAGTTGTGGATCGTCTGGCGCTTGACTCTTATACTCATCGATGAGCTGCTGTATCTCGCTAAGATCCGATTTGAGTGATTTCACCTCCTGTGTCATGTGCTGAATACTGGATGAAAGAAACTTATGAAAACGCCTTAAGAACATCACTTGAATTGAATTTACTTACCGTGCCATTATTCCACCCAGCACTGATGCTGGACAGCCCCCAGTGCTCTAGAAATAAAGAAAGCAGTGTTCTTATCACAATGTTCATAATGGATGGTTTAGTATAATTACATTGTCGATACGCAGCGGCTCTATAGAGTTTTTCATAATTATTGGTATGGGCTTTTCGGGCAGCGTTGTAGTTGAACTTAGACAGGCCAATGCTGTTACAAATGTTTCCAGAGTCATATTGTCAGCCGAGAGAGAATGAAGCCAATATGTGCTGCCAATTCCGATAACAGTTAGTATGTTACTCAAGTTATTGTTTACAATGTTAGCTGTGTTTACGCTAGCAGCTCGAGTATGCGACTGTAGCGCAGTTGGCCCTCAGACACTGTCTAACTAACAACTATTCCGTTGGCGACTGATGCAACAACAACTGCAACTATAATATACTATATACTCGTATATGTCGGCAACGAGTCGCCCAACTGATTTGAAATACTCGTTTTGCAAAATTCATTTGAATTGATTTTTATAGCTGAATAACAAGCTAATTGATGACCTTTGTAGCTGCTGCTGCTGCTGCTGCTTCCACTGGTCACTGGAGAGAAAACAAGTAGTAGTCAAGAAACGGTAGGCTCAGTACAGTCGTATATGCTAACAGTCGTGTAATGTCGCAAATGTTGCAATTAGATGCTCTGGTCACAATGTTGGCATGTCTAACCACAACGCACAACAGTGATCTTGGTGACCAGATGCTGCCAGTGGACAATTCGGTGAGTCAAGTGCATAAGATTTCTATATAATAAGCCAACTAAATTGTGACAAATGCAACTCTTTGTTGTTCATTATCATTGAAACACATTGCATACATTATTGAAATAATACATTTACTACACAGACAACTGGAAGCTGCCCACTTTCAACATTGAGCACTTTAAACACACGCTTACAGGTACTAACGAATGATATTGCAAGTGCGAGGGAACAAATCGGGAGTCTCCAGGAGCAGCTGGTTGATCTACGACGCTCGGGCGCGCCTCGGGTTGTACCACCTATAGGATTCAGTACTCGCCTGTAGGTAACCCATCCGCTTAGTATACTCCGAATGAAATGTAATCTCTTCGTTGCAGACTCGATGTGAACCCGCAGTCTCCACTGTCAGCTGATGCAGGGCCAGCTATCAGCAGCGCGGCAGCAGGTGGTGAACAGGGTGATCCGAGCACACCACACAACTGCCTGAAGCAGCAGCATGGCGTAGTGCGAATTCGTCCACGCGCCAATGTGGAGCCATTCTTTGTGTCCTGCGATCAGAAGACACGTGGCGGAGGTTGGACTGTGGTCGCAAATCGATTTGATGGCAGCGAAGACTTCAATCGCAAGTGGACCGACTACAAGATTGGCTTTGGCGCATCGTCAAAGGAGTTCTTCATTGGCCTGGAAAAGCTTTATCAGATCTGCAGCAGTGGAGACAACGAGTTGCTCGTTCAATTAGAGAATCGCAGACAGGAGCTGCGTTATGCGCTCTACGATCATTTCAGTATTGGCAGCGAATCCGAGCAGTATCGCCTCAATGTGCTGGGCAAGTATGTGGGCGACGCCTCCGATGCACTGCGTCAGCATGCGGGCAAAAAGTTTACCACACAGGACATGGACAATGATGAAAGCGACTCAAATTGCGCTGTAGCACAATCTGCAGCCTTTTGGTATGGCAGCTCCTGTACACTGAGGTGAGTAGAATCCCATTTGGTATAAACTACTATGAAAAAGTCAAAAAGTAAATGTTTTACTAAAAAATACACAAAATAACAAGAAAGAAAGAACGACTAAGAGTTATCCTAACCCCTTAACCTAACACATGCAGTCAGCCCTGCAATATATCACTTGAAATTGAAATCTTGAAATCTTTATATTATTAATGATTATCTTTTTACAATTTTTTGCCTTTACTTTCAATGCAGCAATCCCTTCGGCCTTTTTCAACGTCTGCTTGAGCGCGATGTGAATGACTTTAAGGGCATCCTGTGGCGAGGATTCCTTGACGGTCCCAAGGGTTCTTTGAAAGTGGTGCGCTTTTTGGTGCGTCCACGCCCTAGCAGCAGCTAAAGGCATTTAACTCCACCCAATAAAGTTAAAAATTAGGTGTAGAATACAATATAAATATATATAGATATATATATATTTTTTTTTATAAACAAACCAACAATAACAAAAGTACCCATAACATAATAATAAATTAATCAGCAACAAAAAAAAAATAGTTTAATTATAAATTCTTAAGTTAAGAGCGCTCGTCTGTAAGTAACCCTGTTTCTTGGCATTAATTCTTTTAAATTGAATAAGGTAAATGCAAAGATTTTGATTATTTGTATATTCAAAAGTTCTGGGCCTGAATAATTCTACACATCTACAATAATGTGTACGAGGCAGATGGAATAAATCGGTTTGACTATTGATAATGAATAATATTAATCCAATAGTTTCCGCTCCCTACACATAAAATATTTGTAACCCTTTTTAAAACGGGAGCATAGTAACACCATTTGATTCAGTTATAAAAAATAAAAATAAACAATCCATTCTAGATCTCATTGAGTGCGTCTGATCCCTCAGTTGATGTCGTTGTACGGCTGGTCGTTGTAGTTGTTGGATCTTCAGAGCCCTTGACTACCAAAGCATCGCCAAACACAGGCTTGAAGAACAGAACAAAGCGGGAGTAACGACGTGCGGAGTTCTAGGCAAAAAAAGACAAAGAAAATATGTTAAGAAGTGTGAAAATATTTTCAGGTTAACTGTTGTTAGTCAAAACTAGTCTGTGGATCAGAGCTTTTGTTGAGCTCACAGAAAACTCTTGTGAACTGAAAGCTTTCGGTCAAGCTTTGAAAAGCTCGATGAGCAAGAGCATTTCAATTGATCCCGCAAAAGCAGTTCCTCATAGTTTTTGTTCTCCGTATTGAATATTTCAGTAATATCTTAATAGTTACTTACCATAATGAGGCGAGACAGACCCTTGGAGATTTGGGTGACTGTACTGAATGACTTGGTGAATAGCTCGGCGGGTATGTCAAACGAGACGTTCTTGCGGTCCAGATCCGGAGCATCACTCAGATCTTTACCCCCGGCGCGTGCCTTGCGCTTCGTCTGCTCGCGTTAGAGTAAGAGTGAGAGTGTGAGTGAGAGGCAGAGACAGAGACAGACATAATGAAAGAGAAAGAGGAGAGGATTGTGTGAGTAAGCTGGCTTATTGTAAGTAGCATACTATCTAATACAAATATATTTCGAACATGAGAGAAGACAAGGCTAAGGCCACCGCCAACAGAAACCGCAGACTTGCATTGAAAAATCGAGTTGTGGTTTTGGTTTTGTTTCCTTTTTTGGGTTTTTTGTTTCGTTTTAATTGTTTTGTCGATACATACAGTTGTAAAAAAAAAAAATTCATTTGTTTTATTTATGGCTATTTAGCCGTAAGTTATATATTACATATATGCGCCAATATTTACAAACATGAATACAATGGGTAGCATAAAATTTAACTTATCTAATGCCCTGACGACAAGCAAACTGAAAAGGTTTTCGTTTCGTTTCTTTTTGTTTCATATCTTTATCATAACAGAATTATAACTTAATCTCTAAACTACAACAACAACAAACAAAAAAAAAACATACAAATTTTGTCCAAATGTCAAATGAGAAAGCGTGCGAGCATCAGAGGGTAATATAGGAAAGTTCACTCCTCTTTCCAAAGAGTGTGTTGAGTGTACGTGTGTGTGTGTGCGTGTGTGTGTATGGTGTTTGTGTGTGAGTGATGTACATAAATAATAAAAAAACCACATTCAGAGAACGGACAAAAAGAACAAATCTTAGCCAGTTAAGTCGATTTAGTATCCCGCCTCATCGGAATCGGGAGCAGGAGTTGAGGCACCAGCAATGCCATTGACACCACCGGAAGAGCCCTGCAGTATGGGTCCCGAGAAGCCCAAGAACTTGGAGACAACATTGCCAAGTCCAGCATTCGCATTTCCATTGCCCGCTGATGAGCCACTAAAAGCAGTTATTGTTGTAAGGACTCCAGTTGTCAGATCATTGGCAATGTTGCCAATCGAACGAATCTTTGGTGAGACGACGGCCGTGATGAGGGTTTGGAAATCCTTAATGGGCACTGGGTTCTTGATGTCCCACTGCTTGTTCTTCTCAATATTGGAACGATCCAGTTGCTCAATCACACGTGTCTTTGTATCCAGAAAGTTGTCGATCTTCTGTTTATATACACATACATACACACATATATATATATACACATAGGATTAAGGCAGGACGTTAATCGATTAAAGTGACTGCTTGATTGATTTGAACTACTTACGCCAAAGACAAATCCGAGCACGGCATTTTTCGCCTCGAACGTCGCATCGGGCAGTTTTCTTTTGTTGCGTTCGAGGTCAGCGCCCAACACCTCCTAGAATCAGAGTAGCCAGAGAGAGAGAGAGAGAGAGAGACAGAGAGAGAAACAGAGAGAAAGAACACAAAAGAGATTGGCATGGTGACATTGGAATCGAGTGATTTGCCAAATTGCTGGCGGACTTAGTTGCTGCTTGCTACTTCTGGTGGTGCAATTGTGTGTGGCAGCAGCAGCAGCAGAAGCAACATCTCAAGTTTCTGTTGCATCGCACGTTGTGGCATGCTGTCTTAATGAGTGGCAATAAATTGTGCTCAATTCTCGCCCAGGTCACCTAATTGAGCACGTCAATCTGCCTTTAAGTTTAATTGCTTGACGGCAGCACAAAAAATAGCCTGCACAGTATGTACACTCAGAAAAAAAAAAAACAAACAAATACAGCCAAAAAGTCTTTAAAGTATCTTTAAGTATCTTCTTAGTACCAACAATATTTTTCATATATAAAATAAACACACATATTTCTTAAATGAAAAGTATTTGCATTTTTCTGAGTGTATTGAGTGTATTGGTGTTAAAAACAAAAATTACTTTAAGCGTAAACTTCGAAGCTGGTTAGACTTGACCCAATTTCAAGTTTTTCGGTGCAAGAAAACCAATCGAAATACATAAATGTGACTATAAATGAATACATACATACATTCATACATACATACATACGTGTACATACAGACGCATGTCTATTCTAAAAGCCCAAAGTATCAAGTAGATACAAACAGATATAACTTTGAACGACTTTGAGCGCGGCAATAATTCGGCATTCGAGATACTTATGCTTGTCCGATGTTTAAAATTCACAACGTCATTGCCAACACAAACAAAACACTCGATATGTATGCATTTCTCGAATGTTGCCAGCCAGTCGCGACTCCAAAATTTACTCATTTCTAAACAAAACGCATTTGCAAAGCACAAACTACAAAATACAAGAGCTCCGCCTTATGCTTATTGTATTTGTTGTCTTCGAATGTGACAGCGTACAGTTAATTAAACGACTTTTTTTATAATGACTATTTGCCTTTTGACCAATTGGTTTTTCTAAGCACTCAAAACGTATATATATATTTTCTTTTTCATAGGTTTCAATCGGCCTTGATTTTTTAAAGAATTCTAGAACCCAAAGCAACTTGACTTACTTTTAAATCCCTATTCAGTCAAGTTTAAACGTTCAGTTTATAAAGAAAAAATAAAACAAGTATTAGCTATAAATTTGAATAACAAATAGAAAGTGATATACAAAATTGTAGTTGTCATTCAGGTTACAAAAAAAGTTGTAAAACTAATTAGCTGCTTAGATAATCTTTCGTTAGGCCTATAATATATATTTTTAGTTCGCACATCGTTGCAAATGAATGTTGTCAAAGTTTGAAGTCTTTTATTTGATTCAAATTGATAGCTGTCATGAACCTATGTTTTATGGCGTTAAAAGTATCACAAATCTTGCGTAAGAATGAAGTTCTTTCTCTTCTTTAATGATACAGTAATCTAATCTTTCATATATGTAAACCTACCGCAATAATAAAATATTTGTAGTTTTATTGCAATAGCTTATATGTGAAGAAACAAGACGGACAAGTCAATATTGAGTCGGCTAGTAAAATTCAAGCATATTTACTTACAACATTATTTCTTTGAGACCGACAATATTGTCGTAGTTGTTGTAAAACCGATAAAACATAAAGCCAAAGTTTACAAGAAAGCAAACGACAAAAAAACAAAGCAAAAACAAAAAAAAAGTTGATGAGAGATTGTGAGAGCTTTATTGGTTTTTACCGCCATTAATTCACTCACAATAGTTAAATACAAAATCGTTATCCACGCCCGCTTCGCTCATCGCCTGCTATACGATTTTGAAATGTTGGCGTAGGTCCGTAATGAGTTAACGCATACGAATATGCAAACATTTTCTATGTGTGTGTGTGTGTATGAAAGCGGCATTTGCCTAAGCGTTCATCGTTTTTGCCTCAAGGTCACCACACATACACACACGCATTGAGAGTGTGTTTTGTTGAAATGATGGTGGGATTGGTAATTGGATTATGCATTCGTATGCAATTCTGCGTTGATCTGATTTCAAAAACACGGATCAAAACGGACTGAAAATGGTTTCGACTGAGTAAATAAAACTCAGCGGAATAACGGAAAAATACTGCTGCAACAGCAGTCGACCACAAAATTAGCAAGTGCTCAGCTGCAGCTTACACAACAACAACAACAACAACAGCAACAAAAAACAAAAGCAACTAAAACGTTAACAAAATACGAAAGAAAGACAACCCAAAACAACAGCAACAGCAACAACAACAACAACAACAAAAGACGCATTAAAGGTGCTGCCAGTGAGTTGGTTGGTAAGTGACTCTTACGCCTCAGTAGCAACAAAAACAACTGCAAGTGAACAACAAGAAGCAACTGTTAGCGGGGCAAAGGAGCTAACAACAAGTTTTGTGCCTCTCACGACACAAAACACAATGGGCGACGCGCGCGCACTCTCGCTTGTTGTCAGTCCCTGAGTCCATGGCGTTGCGTTGCATCAACTTTGCTTCCTAGTTACTCTTACTGGCATTAGCAAGTGCTTAGAGCTTAGAGCTTAGTGCTTGTTGGTTGTTGATTGTTGATGGTTGATTTGGATTTGTTTGGGATTGTTTGTTGGGATTTTTTAATACTTCGTTCGCTTGACAACTTGGCTACTTTACCTCTGCATTGATGGGATTCAGCTCGGCTGCCTCGCTGCTGTCCTTGAGCGTTAGTGTTGATTCCGCTGGTGCCGATAACGTCAGCTGTGTTGTTATTGCCAACAGCAGCCAGGCTGCCATCAAACATCCCGTTGTGAACTGCATTTTCTGTTGGTTGGGGTTTTGTTCTGATGCTTCTCAGATCTCAAATCTAATTGCAAAGCAAACAAGCGTAAAAGAGAAGAAACGAAATTAGTTTTCAATATATATATATACATATATATGGATGGATATGTGTAAGCAAACACACATGGCGCATGCGCAATGTCATCAACGACCTTCGTGACAGTGGGGTATGCCCAAATACAATACTCTATACCTTCGGTACATATAGTACGTACATACTCAATGGGCACGCACCAAACAAAATTGTAGTAAACACAACAGCAGCAACGGCAACAGCAACAGCAATAGCAACACACAACTAGCAACTACGTTGTAAGTAAGTATGCAAGTGAGTTGAAAAAAACACACGTTAAAGAAACTTTTAAGGCAGCTGCCGCAGATATATGCGATACTAGCACGTTCACTAACTTTAAGCAAATGACTGCAGACGAAAGTTACTTCAATGATTTAGCAGTGGCCAAAAAATCGGTTACACCAGAGCCAAAGCGCCAAAGCGCAGTCGTCGGGAGCTTTTGCAGTCGACGTCGACGTCAGTTCGCTTTGGCCAACAACCAAAAATCCACACACTCACACACACACACACACGAATAACTTAAGCATATGCATGTGTATATTTGAATGTTATTGTATGTGTGTGTGTGTGAGTCTGTTTGTACAACACAAAATGGAAGACTGACAAAAAAAAAACCAAATTGAATTTTATTAAGCGCGCGCGCGCGTTCGCATATAGGCGCCAATGGTTCAGCAATAACAACAACAGCAACAACAACAAGCAGCAGCAGCGATATCAGTATGCAAGGCAGCGTTAGCGTTGACGCAGGCGTAAACAGTGACGCGCACGCTGACGCTGACGCCGACGCTGGCAGCGCATTGAAGCTGTGAACACGTTTTGAGCGCAAATTCGAACAAAAGCGCTCAATAAAAGTGCAAAAGTTGCAAACAACAACAACAGCAAAAGCAACAATTCAAAGGCTCAACAGTAAAAAAAAAAAATAGTAGTAGTTGTAATTATTCGGCGCTTTAGTGTGTTTTTGCAATGCTCTTTTAATTTGTACTTTTGGTTTTCAATTAAAACACAACTTGGTCATATGAATGTATTCGTTCGTTCATGGATTACGTATGCGCAATGTTTGTGTTTGTTTTTTAATGCCATTCTTTTGCTCAGCATTCCCAATAAACGGTTTTGTTTATTTTAGATTGCGAACTATCAACTTTGCACAAACATAGACTAGTTGAGTACTCCATTATATATGATTATATGATATCTTTCAGAAATATATACTTCAAATATACGATTGTACAACACAATCTTGGACATTCTAATATTACGCAACACTACTCATTTTCAATTTGGATGCAAACATTTATTTCATTGTTTTAAAAATATGTTTTTTAATCTTTTGAGAGTTCATTCTCCATTACAGATGAGTCACGATTTCGAAAATTTCAATTATTCGCAAGCTTACGAAATTTATATTAAAATTAGCATTTTAGATCTAAGATTTTCAATTGTTTGCAAGCTTGATTAAAAACGGTAATTCTTTTGATCAAATTTTCTAATTATGTTGGATTGGCTTTTGTTTTAAAACGAGTTTTTTATAGTTTCGAAAACATTATTATCTAGTTTGAAACATTTTTACGAGTATGCCAAGAAATCATATTTGAAATGAATCAACTCAAACTAATTGCCGTCAGGTGAGCTGCACAGAAAGCAGGTCAACAAAAACAAAAATTAAAATGTTAATAACCAAATCGGAATAATGCTTGCCAAACACGATAGAATGTTTAATCTGATGATCTTTGGCCCGTACATGCATATTTACATGCATACAGACACATATACATACATATTGTAACAGAGATTAGTTAATTAAGTAACTTTTTGACAGGCAGTCGAATTGGCAAAAAACAATTATCAAATAAATTATTAAGTCACAAATTAGCCAATCACTGTCGAAGCTTGATTCTGAGAATATGTTGTATGAGGACAGCAATTAAATTCAATTAAATTCAATTCACATTTGGTGTGAAAATAATACGTTCCATATGTATGCAAATGTTATTAAGTCTTCACCTTCACGTCTGATTTCAATATCGAAATGGTACAACATTTTGAAATTACCCATCGAATTATGAAATGACAGTTCTAAAGGCAACGAAGGCCCGTAACCGACTTAATACCTAACAAATAAGAAGTTATATACTCTTTATCCATTGCTTATTATCTTTTAAAGAGATCGTTTATATTACCTTCGAATATATAAAACCCTAACTGTAGTAGATATTGATTTCCGGAAAGACAATATCAACAAATTAGTTTCTTCAATGAACTACTTAGAATAATAACCACAAATATCAACAGAAATCTACCAACTATTACTTAATCAACATACAAATTAACATGTTTCATATGTATTCCCTGCAATAGCTGAAGCAATATGATCGTAAAAGACTTAATGCAATTAATTTCAATGCACAACTGTTGTTGTTTGCGTTTGTAGGTCATAAGGTTAAACCAGTTGACAAAAGTATAAGCCGCTAAGGTCGCATTTCAATGTCGGATGTCGAAGAACCTGTGAAACAACCTGTATCCTACTATATTTGAGTCTGGTTCGGTCTGGTCTGATCTGGTCGGGGCTGGGTTTGCCTTTTACTTTTGGCCTGCTTCACCGTGGCTTAATTAACTTTCAGTTTTTGCCAACCTCAACGACAGCTTTAAGGCCACTAAACTTTAAAGACATGCTTAAATTCAATGGGATGCATGATGTTTCAACAAAAACAAACAAAAAAACACTCGAAAGTGCACCTAGTTTATTTTGTTGATCTTACTGTTATAGAAGATGACTGCAGGCTGACTTAAGACAAGGCCTTGAACATAGTTATTCATTGTGTTAATATTTAAAAACCTTTTTAATACTTTGCACAAATTAAAACAAGGTGGGCGTCTTAAATTAAGTTTACGCATCACCTACTTAAAATATACTTAAGATTTGTTATTTATGTGCTTTACTTCATAAAACAGTTTATCAAACTCAAACCCAAGTGCAAAAGGTTCAGACATACTTAAACAAAAGTATATATATTTGAAAAGTGTATATTGATTGTGCCATAAATTATGAAACGCATAGAAGCAAGCATATAAAGCACATATATATTCTTGATCACCCGAGTTTTTATAGGCATGTCCTTACCTCCGTCGGAATCTATTAATCTATTTTCTCAGTTTTCAGCTGTTCGTATAAAATCAAAGATTAAATTAGAAAATATAAGTTCTTGAGTTATAAATCGATAAGAGTTTAATTTTCTGAAGTTCTTACCATTATAACCAAAATATTATTGAGACGATTTCAATTCGTTTCTGTTGTGTGAACATTCTAGAAATAATATATTTTCAAGTAAGTTCAACCAATTTTCTACTCAGAATCTTGGTTCAGCCAGCATTCAAATGAAGTAGAAAATATGAATGCCTTTGACGGGCAATCTGTTAATGTGTTTGCAATTTGTTGCTTGTTGTTTTTTTGTATTTTGTGCAGCGAGCGAGCCAAATTTTGTTAACTGACTATGAAAATTCAATTGCTGTCACTCAGGCGCCTCAATTATTTAAGTAGAGCCCATGCATAATACAGCTAGCATGCAACGCCAGTTAGTGTTGTGTTAGTTGGTAAGTTAGTGTTGTATTGGCCAATCTGTTGGTGTTGTTGCTGTTGTTGCTTGGCACTGGGTGTCTGGCCACTAGTTAGAGTAGAAGCGGCTTGGTTAAATTGACATGCAAATGGGCCCTGGCACGGGCCGTAACAATGTATATTTTTTTACATTTTATAGCTAATCTGTTCACTTGTCAGACATATGTACACATGTGTGTGTGTGTATTTGACATGGCCAAGACCCCAACGTGGCGACGCAGCTCAACAAAAAACAAAAAAAAAATATATATTTTTAACTGCCGCAACGGCGCGACGTGTATTTTAACGCTCAACGCGAGCCACTTAGTCGAATACACAACCCCCCCCCCCCCCCCCCCATAATAATTGTGTGGTGGCTTATCAATGTGTCAGTCACTCAGTCAGCCAGTATATGAGCCAAATATCATGCGTCCTTGCCCACTTCGTTGACCTGGCTTTAATAGATCGTTATGCGTGCGCTCCTCAATTGCGTAAATGTCAACTAGCCAACTGACAACGGACAACGGACAACTGACAACTGGGTACTTGACTAATACAACAAACATACTTATGAATATTTCTCTATGCAACATAAAAAATACATATGTATGTACTTAATGTATGCATGTTTCTTAGCCATCTGTTATGCGAATTTTTAAGTGTGTGGAGGGTATGGGGGGAGGGAGGAGGGGATAGGGACCCAGTAATGTTCGCATTAAATGTATAGTAGTAGTAGCTGCAACTTGTTCTCCACTTGCCTCGTCTGTCAGTTACTGCTAAAACTAGTATAATTTTGTGTTGCTCAATGTGCAGTATCCGTTTATGTTGTTGTTGTTGTTGTTGCTGTTGTTGATGTTGATGTTGCTGCTGTTGATGTTGTTGACGTTCACAATGATTCGTCATTATGCATTATTCAGTTGTTTTATTAATGTCACATGCTCTCAAGTTCTTTAATGCATTGCAGCAATATGTGAAAGACATGTACTACGATATGTCCATACATATATATATATATATATATACTTTTAGTGGACAACGGATCAGGGCGCCCGCAGTGCACATGGATAATGGATAATGACTATCTAAAAAACAGGTCCATTAACTAGCGAATGGCCCATGGCAACTGCTAGCTAGTGTATAGTTACATTTACTACCAGCATGACCGGCCAAGACCTCAACTAACTCTTACACCAACTACTTCACTGAACTGACAAACTGACTGTGCTGTGCAGTGTTGTGCTGTGCCGTGTTGTGGCACAATTTAAAATGTCGGCATATCTAGTATGGAGCATTAAGATCAGTGCATACAAATATTATTTAATACAGTGCAATGTTGTATCTACGATTCAAATACCTTATACTTTACTCAATCGATTCATAAGAAACAGTCAAAGATCTAATGAACTCTTAAGCTTAAGTAGGTTTATACCATTTTTATGGTATTATAAAGTTATGACTAAAAATACATTTTCATAATGTGTAATTTTTGTGTTGGTAAAAAAACCAAAATCGAATTGAAACCAAAAGGAAATGTAATATAGCTTTAATATTTATTGTTTGTTGCAGTGTTAATAAATAACAATAAAAACATTATTTATTTGGACTTTGACTTTAATATGCCTTATAGCTTACGAATGGTATGCTAGACTTTTATGACCACCTCCAAAGAACATGATAATGTATTCAATGAATTTCAAATGCAATTACATACGAAACATGCTCGAATACGCAGACTTGAAAATACCCTGTAAGCATCATAAAATTGAACTTGATAAGTATTTGTACACCATTCAAGTTGTCTATATAAATAATCTACCTGCAACTGTTTGATACCCATTTACTTAATTTAATAGCAAAGTGATCCAAGTAGCTGTCGGCTTATAATATAAGATTGATATTAACATTTAAGCAAAGTTTCTAAAAGTTACATACATACATAGTACTTGAACCCAATTAGCGTTTAGAATTTAATTGAAATAGGCGTGTCGACAATAACCATTTGAAAACAGAATTTGTTCTTCAAGAATCGAGATTATAAAGTTTAGTTTTTTTATTATTTTTTTTATTATTATTATGTCGAATGCAAAGGTTAATTCGCACATGCAGAGTTCTCAATTTAAAATGCTGAGATTATATTCAGTACAATAATTACAAAAAAAGTCGGCAAGTTAGCTTATAAAATGTGCATATATATAATTATTTATATACCATATACATAGATATGTGCATAAGTTATTCGCCACGGGGCGCAAGCTGCAGTTAAGCGGTCCGTGTTAGCCTTGTTTAGATAATTCTGTATAAATAACTAAGCGATAACTGTTTGAAGGTTGTGTTGATACGCCATACATATGTAGTAATACATATGTGCATGCTTACTTCAAATTGCTAACAAATATAATAAATAATACTTAAATTGCTAAATGACATACAAACATTATTTATAGACGTACTAACTAAAACACATAACGAGAAAGAAACAAAATTTAATTTTCTTGAGCGTGCTTTGGATATACCTGCAATACATATTTCAATGAAGTACTATAAACAATAATAAAGTTTCACTTTATTTAATTAATATATTTTCAAATGAAGCATTCAATAAGTTTTGGGTTAGTTGAAAGCATATTCTTTCTATATGTATTTATACACTCGAATATTGTATATTAATTTTGAATAAAAATGTGTAACGCTTAGAAGGAATCGAATTCGACCCTATGAAGCATATATATTCGTGATCAAACTCGCGAACTGATCCAGAGTTGAAACTTTGTTGCTGTTATATCATTTATCAAAAACGGTCAGATCACTTGGATCACTTTATTATATAGTTGAAATAGCCATACAAATGCAAGTAGTTTAATGAGATTTTACTATGAAAGACAAAAAGTCTTTGAAAGTGTATTTAATATTCGGTATGCCGAAGATAGCTTGCTTAACGGCTTAAGATAGATTTGGCTAAGTATATTTTGCTGCCACTTACATTCACTTGCACAACGTTCATTGTTACCATTTTAAATGATGACAGGCCATAATAATCTAACTTCAAATATTTTATAATAATAGCTTAAGTTATATCGTTTTATTTACATAATGGGAGGAGGAAAACAAAAACAAAATACAATAAATAAAAGACGAATGCGTCTGTGTAAAAACAAAAGCCGAAAAGGTATTGTTTTATTGCCAATTTGATAAGTTTGCAGTTACTCAAACATTTGATTTGCATAATCAAATTTTCGGGCCATAGGAAAAAAACAACGTTGAAAGAAGAAATGAGAGTTGTTGTAGTTTATTCATTACGAAAATAAAGGCATCAAATGTGTTAAAAACGGTCAATAAACTTATTGACCGACTTATGCAGATGCAATCAACACACACACACACACATACAGTTAACAATATATGTGTGTCTGTATACAACGCCCCCTCGCTGGTTTGCCTTCAACGCGGGCAGCTTGTGCTCCACTTTCATGGCATTTACTTTCGCTTTTTATACACACACATGTGTGTGTGTGTTTGTTTGTGTGTTGTGGTGTGGTGTGTGTCTCAGTGAGTACTCATCGCCTCAGCATGAGGCTTTTGTTATTGTTCAAATTGTGTCGACGGCTTCTGCTGCTGCTTCTGCTATTTCTGTTACTCTTACTGTTGTTGTTACTGTTGTTGTTTTTGGTGTTGGTCTGCTGGGGTTTATCTTGATTTGAGCGCTATCGCAATCGAGCCAAGTCGATCCGACAAGCGAGCCAAACGCACAGTTTCTCAACGACCTTGAGACTGTTACCGGTTTCTTTACGCCAACCGAAACGTATTGCCTTAACATGTGTACGTATGTGTGTGTGTGCATATGGTGATTTGTATGCGGGCAAAAGCTGTGACTATCTTCGCCAGCTTTGACTTTTGATTGTGCTCATCTTCTTTCTTGCGTCGGTCTTGCATCGGCTTTAATACAATTTGATCACGACATTCGCATTTGAGATCATAAATGCTTTTGAAACTAGATCCATTAAATTATTAGACACACACACACACACACACACACACACACAATATATATATGTATGTAGGTAAAATTTGGAGTTTGAGGTTTCATGTGAACTTTTGACTCTTCATTCAAGCTTAAGCTGATTTGATCATAACAAATACTCAGGTACTTTTCAAAGCTCAACGATTGAACACAGACAATCACAACGTGAACAGAAGTTAAACGGTATCCAGTTAATATTGTTTTGTTATTGGCTTAAAAATAAATATGATAATTAGGTAGCCAGTAGGGTGCCAATTGTTCAATTAAACCAATTTATAAATTTACAGATTTTCAGAGCTCTCAGAAAATCGAACTCCACTGGACGGCTAATGGAAGTCCAAGGCTAAATGAATTGAAATTTATATACCGTTAGTAATAAAAAACAAGCCTTAAAGCTTTACAAAATGCTATGAAATATAATCTAACGATTTGTGTATTAAATTTATATTTAGTTCGTTAATTAAATTTATATAACTACGTTTACATTTCCTGACAGTTATAAATTTTGTTTTGGTTTTTTTCAGCTTATTCAAATATAAATCAAATTAAATAAAACGGAAAGATTAATTCGTATTTAACTTGTAAAATACTTCAAATGATTTTTTTTAGTTATAAACTTTGTTTTGGTTTTTTTCAGCTTATTCAAATAAATATCAAATTAAATAAAACGGAAACATTTTATTAAAAGATTAATTCGTTTTTAGCTTGTGAAATACTCCAAATGATTTTTTTTATGTATTCAAACCAATTTTCATATCGGACTGATTTAAGCATATTTGAAATTAGATTTAATCATAATTTATATATGACTTATTTATTCAACTTTTCTCATGATAGTACATATGCTCAATTAATATGAAATTGTATTTATGATACAGACATGTTATTTAACATTCATTTAAATACTTTCAGTATCAGCTGATAAGCAATAAGACATACATACATGATGATACGCAATGAAAGTGTTTTGACTATTTGTTTACATACGTTGTTGACTTGATCCGGATGGATTTCGTATTTCGGATTTCGGTGTTTCACCAAATGCATGAGTTATTAATAAAAGTATGCTAATCAGAGCTGTTAGCTGGCATACACGCACTACCATCCACCAATACTAACTACACTTTGTATAATTAATATTGTGCATGTGTGTGTTTGTGTATTTAGGTTTTTGTTTCGTGTTGCAATGCGAAGAAAGCGTCATTTAATGTTGTTGCTGCTACTGTTTTCGGTGTTGTTGTTGCTGTTGCGCTTGCTGGCAATGCAAACTTTGCTTAAACGCTACAAACTGATTCATTACCACAGCGCTGTTGGTTAGCAAGTTCGTTGCCTAAGTCTTTTGTTTTTGGCGCATTTATTTTGAGGATTTGGATGCTTTTGCTGTCATTAGATTTTGGGTTTTTTTAACCAATTTACATACGCATATGCACGTATGTGTGTGTGTGTAAGTGAGTGTAAGTATGCAGATAACTCACCAATTGTGTATATTTCGAAGCTTCACAATATCACAATAAAAAACAAAAATGAAAAACAATTTATTCAACTTGTATATGCATTTTAATTATTAATTTAACTTACATTTTTCTGTAAGAACTTGTTCCAACAACAGCACACATAAAAACACATTAACACATTTATCAACACTGGCTAATACACGCACATAAATAACAACACCAATCAGTCAGTCCCCGGAATGTCACTTGGACTTGTGAAAGATTCACGCGTAACTGAAACTGCTTCGAGCGCAATGCGCAACTCACAGAAAGAAAGGGGGAAAAAAAAACAACTGAGAAAGAAATGTGCGCGAGCCCCAATGTAAAAAGTTAAAAGTAAAATGTTAAAGAGTTAAAAGTAAAAAGCATGTTCATAAAGAGTGGTCCGCCCCGCCCCAACCTACTTCCCGCTGTCTGGCCATATGACATGTAACTTGCACTGAATAGAAAGTGACAAAATATGCGCTTGACTGGCCAAAGTATGTAGTTATTGTTGTTTTTGTTGTTGTTGCTGTGTGTAAAAGTAACTGCGAATGCCGATGGGGAGCAAATGACAACCAACCAAGCGACAATCAAATCAAAGCATACAAAACAATAACGATGACGTCAATTCAACTAAATTGCGATACGGTCAACTTATATCAGACGTATGATAAAGTTTTGCAGGTTTTATTTTGCACCTGCTGCAGGTCATAGTTGCATCGTGTTTCGTGTCACGATGTGCTCCTGATTGAAACACTCAGAGAAAAAACCAATCGAAATTCAACTCTGAAAATGGTTTATTTTACCATGCGTGGCTTAACTATGTATATTTTACATTTCAAGTAAGCCATGCGGATGGTTAAGAATAACGAATATAACGATATTTGGTTTTAATGTATCCGAGATCAAGATTCAGTATGAATAATATTTACGCCCAATATTTTTGTGCATCAATATAGATACTCATATAATATAATCATATTTAATGCTAAATCGTACACGAAAATAGTTGGATTAACCATGAATATGCTTCTTCTTATTACGTTTTTCTCTGAGTGTAAGCAAATTTCTGCTTATCATAAAACGACTTTTTTGATTGACTCCAAGTCCGATCTAAAGTATATTACATATGTTAATATATATATATATATATATAATATAGTTTTTTAATTTTTATGTTTATTTTTCAATTATTTTGTTTTGTTTTTTTGCTACTAGTAATTGCAAAAAAAAAATATAACAATACCTATTTAAAGTTATAACTCAAAGAGCGTCTCTGAATTTCTTATTTGTTACGTTTGCGACTTTAGCAGAGTGTGACTTTCAAACTGTAATACGCAGAGTTTTTGACTTATGTACCTTTGCTCGCGCCCCATAAGATCTTTGGCCTGACTTTTGTGTCTTTTATTTTAATTACAGAAGTTGAATCACTTTCCACTTAGGGAAATTTCACTTGAGCGTAACACAACATTTACCTAATATAATTCGTGGAGGGAGAGTACTTTAGATAACTAGACCCCAACTTGCGTCTTGCATCACTTGTCAGGCCAACTGACCAACAGTTAAGCTTGAATTTTTCACGGCTTCCGCACATCCCAGACCAGATAAAAGTCAGCCAAAACGAACCAGGCTAAAAAAACAACAGAGCAATATTACGACACTTTTGTTTTTTTTACGCTTTCTTGACCGCTCGAGTGAGCGATACGAATTGTTTGCACTTTACTTCTGGGTCTGGCTACATAAGTACTTTTAAATATTTAAAAAATAGTTGTTTATTGCTTATAAATTAATCACAAAAAAAAAAAAAAACTATTATGATTATGATTAGAATTATTATAATGATAATGCATTTAGTGGCTGACGGCTGGCTTCATTTGATGGCTGCTGCTCGAGAACAGTCCCGTGGAGGCATGCGAGGCACCTCCGGAGGCGCCCAGCGATGCATTTAGTATCAGTCCCAAGGCACTGCTGACCAGATGCGAGGCAATCTGCTTGACAAATCCACCCGAATCAAAGCCACCACCACCCGACGATTCCTTTTTTTTCTTTTCGGAGCTGCCATGACGTTCCTCCGTTGCCTCGACGGGCCGAAACTTGGACTCAAGGAAACCGCTAAGGAAATTTTTGGTAAAAGTGAATGGCTGGGGTGGACCTTCCTCCTCCGGATCCTGCAAAGAAGAGAATAAATGCAAAATACTTAGAAGTGTGCTTTAACCTAGGCTTTTTGATGTGTGAAACAATGTTAGTAGAACAGCCAGAAAGAAAGTGGAAACAATAAATAAATAAATGAGTATAAGTACTGCGCTCAATGCGGCCAACACGGTGCCCACAAGGTTTCCCACGAACAGTCCATTATTGATCTGTCAAACAAAAGAGTTATATTTGATTATTTCTTAATTGATTTATGCATTGTTTGTTGAACTGACCGCTCCCCCGCCACCAGAGAGACCATCCAAGGCTGTGCCCACATAATTGCCCAGCACCACACCAAAGTTCTTATCACCCGAGAGGAGTCCAGAGATTAGCGAAGTTGCTGTACTAATCAATGACTCAATATCCAAGCCACCAGGCTGACAAAACAAGACATTAAATGTATGAAAGATGATTAAATTTCTTTTGGATTTTATAACTTACACCAAATAGTGTCGATACGACACCAGTAAGTGCGCCAATCAATGCACCAACATCCGAGCCACCCTCGCCCTGCAAGAAATGTGCATTAGTTAGTCGAACTCGTTATTTAAATATTTCAGTTACTCACGCCACTTAAGCTTCCAATGATGCCAACTAGACCACCGCCAGCGCCCATATCTCCAGTGCCACCCATACCACCATTGCCAAAATCATCGCCACCAATCTCCGAGGAACTATCGTCGGCAGCACCTTGATTGGCGTTGGTTATCGTTGTGTTTGCAGCTGTAACATTTTGCGACTTCAAAGGCGCATTAATGTGAAATTATTCAACTCTTCTGAGCATGAAAATGTTAATTTTTGAATTGAATCATTTGTCTTTAAATCTGATATATATTAACTACTGAATCATTGGTCAACTTCCGTTACAAACATACGTTACAAGTAAAAAGGCTCTAGTCCCGACTAGGCGATACCCTGAACCCTATACTTTATGCGTACAGTCAATGCTTGCAAGGGTTCGGGGTATCGTCCAGTCGGGATTTATCGACAAGAGCCTTTTTACTTGTTGAACAAAAAGTCTTACGAATTGTCTATATTATGATCCAAGATATCCAGACAGGCAAAAAGTATTTTTTGAATGAAATTAAAAGCAATGATCAAGAGCACTCAAAAAAAAAGCACACACACACACTAACACACACTGTATTTATAGGTATTAGGTTAGTCACATGAGAAATATGTTAATTTTGAAAGTTAAATACTCACACCTAGATCATCCAGTTCATCGATTTCATCTTTGGGCATCGTTTGCCTCTTGCCTCCCGCATTTATCTCATGCTGTTGTATCACCAGATTCTCACGAAAATCATCCTGCGTATTCAAATACTTCAAAACTGTCTTAACGTTTGAATTCATTGATGTACTTACCTCTGACAGTATGGATTTGATGACACGCATATCTTCTGGTTCTCTACTTTCTTGTTTCTCTTCAGCAACTTGCTTCTGCTGCTGATTCGGGTGCGGCTGCTGTTCTTTGGCTGCACGTTTGTGCAGCACCTTGTGACTGGCTTTGGCAAGTGGTCCATCAGCTGGGGCATCTTTAACCAGACTCTCCAGAGCCTTCTCAATTTTCGCATCCAACTGACTCTTCTGTTGTGGCACCTGTTGTAATATGTTGAGTCGAAGTTGCCCCAGACGCTCAGCTAGTTCAGGCTGCTCTCCGTATTGCTCAAAATCAAGATGTTGCTGTTGTAGCTGTTGTTGCTGTTGCTCCCGAAATATATCCTTGAGCACTTGACGGAACTGCTGCTCATTTTTGTCACGGCTCACAACGTCTATAGCACTCGTAAGTATGCTTAAGGCTCTCCGATCCCTAACCAATTGCTGCTCAATAGCATCGATCTTGGGCAGTATTTTGCTGTCATCCTGCTGCATACTGCTGCTGTTAGACTGCTCCAGCAGCTCCTTAATCTCTTGCGCCAGATGCTGTTCCATTTGTTCCTCGGCTTGCCGAGCACCATTCAGTAATCCCAATGCAGTCAGAGCCCGTAGCTCCTGGCGCGGCAAACTGTGCTCTAGTCTTCTATAGGCACCAAAAGCACGAAGATATTGTGATTGCAGCTTAACACCATTGCTGGGTCGGGCGCCAATGCTGCTGAAGGAGCAGGCGCAGATTAGCAGCCATAGGACCAGCGGCAGCGCTGAAGGCCGCCGTGTATTGCTGCTCATGATATGTTGTTGGTTGCTGTATTGAAACTACGTCCAGGAGCGCAATGCACTTTATATATCAATCAAATGTCGCATTGCGGTCCAATTGAATCACAATTCGATTCAATTTTCAGTCAATGTTTGTTTTCCGCTTAGTCGCGTGTGGGCGTAGCATTGTACCGCCCCCTCGGCTCCGTCTCACTGAACAGTTTGTTAAATTGGGTAACCGTTTATGGATCATAATATACTAGTATGTATGCACAAAAATATTTTATTTGTATATATTCAGCGGCCCATGTCTTTTATTTGTTTACCTAACTAGCTCATCGTATGCTAATTATAGTATAGTTTCATATAAATGATAATTTTGTAAAGATATTTCAATTTCGAGCACTTGTCAAATGCTTAAGATTAAATGTTTTTCAAACTGGACAGATTTATTCGTACCCAAAAACATACTTGAACTACTTACCAAGGTAAACTGCATTATTTGTATAAAATCTAGAGGAAACTAATTTACAATATATATATGTAAGAACCTCTTCACATTGTTGACAACACATTTCGGAACCACACAAAAAATGCTAATAATAAAGCTCATTTACAATTCCATTCAATGATCTCACGCGTTTTCTACATTAGATCAACGCACCCCACGGAGATCAGAGTGCTTGAATAGTCATAAATTTTTTTACAAAAATGCCATCTCATTAGCAGTTTTAGTTGACCAAATGCCCAAAAGTGCTTCAGTTCAACTGTGCAGCTCCAAAAAAGCCTATCTGACTTTAATATACTGCGTACCTTAACTATAAATTGTCGCTTTAGGCATTTACAGCGTTTGCACCTTACTTTACCGCCTGCTGTTTGTCTGTGTTGGCACTCGTCTCCCACACAGATGAACACCAATCACACAAAATCTTTTAAAGTGATTGCCATAATGTTTTGCCATAATGAGTAACAAACATACAAATAATAATACAAGTACAATATGTTGCTACTAAACTATCTTCCTTTTTTTCAAATATAGGGTACATAAGGTAAGAGTGCACAAGTGTCACAACTAATCGTTGCCATTTCCAGGAACAACTCTCATCATAATTAACCAAAGCGATTACGTTTCACCCGTAGGAACAGCAACACGAAGTTATAGAGCGGGGAGTCAGTTTTTAATAGGAGTTTAGATGCCAGACAAGGCGGTCATAGGGGCAAACAAAAGGTTAAGTTCGGGCATAACACTTATGGAGCGAAGCATACAATTTAAATCAGTGCAAATGCCAATTAAAGCTCTCGATCAATACATACCCTGTAACAGTAACATAATAATATATACTATACATAAACAGCTTAATTCATATTATGAAATTAACAGACGTTAGTTGCACCAATAATTAATAGATTATGATAATCTATCTTCCTTATTTTCTTTCTTATAATAATAGAAATGTGACAATAATAAAAAGTTTGTAGATTTGACGAAGCTTTTAAGTATTTTCTACCTAATTTAAGCGTTTAAAAATCTTGTTAACGAAGAAGCTTAGAAGATTATTGTGACCTTGAGTTCGTAAAGTTAGTCGAAATGCTGAAAGAAGAAGAACTATTCATGTGCACAAGTTATTAGCTCCGGTAATAATAACATATTTTTTAATAGCTTTGGGAAACATTCGACATTTTTAAAAGTTGCTGCGCTTAACTACATTAACACACGATTAGGTCAAAGATAATTTTACAATTCTATTATTTTATAATTATTTGTATGCCAAGTAAGATACTTCTACTAGCATAGGTACATAGTTTAAACCTTGAGCTGTGTCCTTGAACTATTTGTTACATTTGAGCTTCCCTCAAAATGATTAGCTGCCTAGCTAAACATATAACATTTAGCTGCATCCGGTATTTTTGAACACAATTATTTTTATAAGACTCTACAACTATGTTTCATTCTGATAAAAATGATAAGCACATTAACTATTCTTTTTTGCTAAGCCCCATTTAATGAAGATGATCGTTTTGTCGGTTTCACTTTAAATTGTATCTAATGTTTATTTTTTACATTTCATTTCGGATGCCATTTCGCAATTTGTACCAGCAACAAAGAGCTCACGCCATGTTGGATTATATTGGAGAGCAGTTTTGGTCTCTCTAAGACGGAAGCGGAAATAGCGACGCCAATTTGTGGTAATGAGCAATCAGCACCGCCAGCAGCACTTGACATTGTCAGAGTGTTGTATTGGTGGGGGGAGGGGGGTTCACAAGTTGCCGACCACACAAAGATCACGGGTACTTTACACACACAAACACATACACACACACCCATACATTGTAGATGAATGCATTGTATGTGGATAAAAAAAGAAGTAAAATACTCGAAAACATTCAGTTTACAATGTGTGCGCGCAATTAGGGTCTGTTTACGAGCATTGCGATAGCAAACAAACAAGTGACAAGCGACAATCGACAAATCGACAGACATCGAATGAGAAAAAATCAGTTCATCAAAATCAAAATCAATTTACGAGCCAGGCTTAAACCTAACGCAAAGGCCACTTATGGCCAAATGAGTGTGTATGTGTGTGTGTGTGGGTTTGAATGTGTGTGTTAACACATACGTTTTGTGCAAGAAATAATAATAACCTTGCCAAATCGTTTGACTTCGTTTTTCGTTAGCTTGGCAACGCAACGTTGACAACACAAAATTAACAACAATACATAATAAACATAAGAAGAAAAAAATAAATAAAAAATACATACATAAAAAATAAATACTGCAAAACAAAACTGGCTTTATTGGCAAAATACTTATAAACTTTGCACTTCTATTAACGTTTTATGATTGCATTTTGAAAGTCAGCATTGATAACCGCACTTTGAGCTGTTGCCAGGAATTGGAGCATGGCTCCAAAAAAACACTTCAGCACTACAAAAAAAACAAGCAAGCAGGCTCTAGTCGATATACCCCGACTAGACGATACCCTTAACCCTATACTTTATACAAGATTTTGTTGTTATCGATCCCACGTGTTTATAGGAAACGGGAAGAGTTATCAAAATAAACTTGTACTGCCTAGGGATTAGGCGAGCTTAAATTCCAAATCTGGAGTCTCTAGCTCTTATATCGACGCGTTCATACATACTGGCTATATCGACTCGGCTGTTGATGCTGATCAAGAATATATATACATTATGGGGTCGGAGATGTTTCCTTCTGCCTGTTACATACTTTTGCACTAAACCAATATACCCTTTTTCCCATTTTTAATGGGATCAGGGTATAAAAACATAAAACACGCCAACAATAATGAAATGGACATCGATTGTGGAACCAACAACAGCTATATACATAGTAAAAATCTAAATTACCGACAATAAGTAAGTAGTATGCTGTTATACTTGTTTCGCAGATTATATTTTGAGCAATTGCCATGCGCCATGTGCAATATTATTAACCTAACAAATAACCTCATGAAAGTCATAAATCCACTGCTTGTATATAAAGTTGTTGCAATTTCAGAGCATACACAATAAAACATATTCAATCTGGTTAGAGTATGTATAAATAAGTGTTTGAGATACTGTATATATACAATAGATATATATACTATATATATATAATTGTTTGATACTTTTTGCCACTCAATATTGTTTGAAGCTTTCTGGCATAATCTGATCTGATCTTTAAAAAAATTGCTTTAGCCTCTAAGCGAACGCTTTATTTCGCAAATATATGCCAGCAGATTTGGCCTTACACAACATCCATCCTTCATTTGCGGTTTGTGTTCAAATCACATAATTCCGACATTATGTCTAGATAACATAATACAATAGTAATAATATTGGTCTAACAAACGACTTAAAACACCAAGGATTACACACATAAGTATAGTACTATAATGACAATGGAAAATCTCCTTAGATGTTACAACATAAAAGTCTATTCTCGAATGCTGTGCCGCTCTCCTGGCACACTTAACCCAAATTAGTTTTAGCGCCAACTCATTTGAGTATTCATTTTTATTTTCTGTTTCTAACCAAATCATTCCAATCAGAGTCAGACTCTTCTTATTGTTTTTTTTTTAGTTTTTCTTGCAATGTCATTCTCAGCTATTCTCACTGGCAGTCTAATTAGTTGACGCTCATCGCTGACCCGCAGCGAATAGCAGAAAACCCCAAAATGTCGATTCGCTACAAAATTTGCATGACTTTTGGGGTCGTGGACCCAATGGCCCAATAAAGTTATTAAAAAATACACACATGTACACACACACACACAAACAAGTCTATCTGTTGTGCTTCGACTGACGAAAAGCAAGGCACAATGTGCCAAACTTGATCAATATCACGTAATGGCCAAAACGCCGCAACACCGAAAATGCTGGAAACAAAATCAAGAGTATGACAGAGAAGCCAAAGCAGAGCTCTGAAACTGATAAATCATCATCGATGCACAGTTTCGTACTGTGGTGTGTTGTGGTGTGGTGCGGCGTGGCCTTTACTTTACCACCAACTTTTCACACTGTCAGCCAAGCGTCGAGATCTGTGAATGTTAGTTGTTACTCATACACTTAACTGCTTTTGGACTCGTGGACAGGGCTTACACTATTACTTTAACTTGTACATACGTGATCGGAAACTGGGACTCGAACTGGGACTGAGACTGTGACTGGGATTGGCGTGCCAATCACCCAAAACTGACAGCTCAGCTGCAGCCAAAGGCCAGTCGGTGAGTTGTTAAAATGCGGCTTTGATTTTAATCCATTATGATTATTTTTTTGCTACTTTGTACACTTAATATATGGTTACATAAGCTGGTTAGCATTAACTTAATTTAACTTATTGTTTAACTACCCTTTTTTATAATCTTTGCATACAACTTGTTAATTTGCATAAATATGTAGTAAATATCGCGACATTTTTGAGCTAGAAAGGTCTAGAGGTTTGATTTGGAAAGACTGTACAGTTTCTTAAACGAATAATACACGTATAGTAAAATATTGTAAATAAATGTCGATATAATATCACGTATATGAACAATTATATGTATATTAATTATTAGGAAAATAAATATGCACATTCATACATTTACTCAATTTGTATATATTGTAAATGTTTACAAGTAACATGCCGGCGTGGAAATATATTATTATATATGTATTTATCTAGAGAATCCGTTTCAGCCTCGTTTGACAATTACTTCTCCGCTTGCGGTTTGTCTGTGTTGTCGCTCGTCTCCCACTTAGGAGATTACAACAACACAGAGCAGCAGCGACAATCACACAATTAAGAATTATAGCCTTTGTTTTATTCCGATGTATTATAAACTTAATACGTGTAGTTGTAAGGTTTAATTAAAATCCATTCTGTAGTTTTTGCGTTAAAGAGTAACAAACATGCATACAAGCCCTCACATTTTAATACGAATAGGACTTTATGTGACTTTACCACTGTTTGTATGCCCTGAAATTAATGACAATCTGTGAAATTTTAATTGAAATCGGTTGAGAAACGCCGGAGATATGGAACATTGAGTATGCAGTATGCGCGTATATATAAGTATAGGGTTCAGGGTATCGTCTAGTCGGGATTTCTCGAATAGAGCCTTCTTACTTGTTTCAACAACTTTTTGAGATGAATAATAGCTTTTAGAAGATTTTCTATATTTACTATACCCAATTCATGACTAATGAAAGCGCTATAATTGTTGTAGGTTATGCGATACTTATCGATATGCCGATTTGTTGACTTTTACACATTCTGAGTAGTTTTTTATTTGTTGAAATGCTTATTGGTTGTGAGTTTACACAACAGATTCCTTTTCACATAGCAATTTAAAATTTTATTTGCAGCTAGTCTTTTGTCGCTGTGCATTAACTAATTCTTAGTAATTGTTTGTAATTAGTGGGAGGGACGGGACTTGCGAGCTGGGCTCATAAGCCCTGCCTGTAGCTGTTGGTTGTTGGTTGACGTTGATAGTTTATGTTTCAACACCCGCTGCAACAACGTGCAAAAGTCATAAGGGCAAAGCAACATGCAATTGTGGATGACTCAACCGACTAAACGCAATAGCAACAGCAACAACAACGATATTGGTGCAAAGTTCGTTAAATATTAACCAATTGTGTACATATTGAAACTAAGCTGTCTGTCTACAAATATTTATCTCCAGCTACTACTTAAGGGGCAACTCTCTGACGCATGCTGCTCAACTGTGAGGCTTTCAATTAAAAACTTAATAAGAGTAAGTAAGATACCAATTAACACTTATATATATATAATTTAAAAAAAAACACATCCAAAAGTTATAACACTTATTATCACATTTCGCCCATTTTGAAAAGCCAAGTTAACCCCTTCTTACTTATGTGTTGTATACAGGGTAGTATAAAGTTAACTACTTAATGTTAAAAAAAAAAAAACTTATAGCTATAATTTAAAAGAAAATTACTTTAATATGTATTTAATGGCAAGTCACAATGAAATGTAAGTTATGCAGTGAGCTGTAGAACAGTCTCAAATAGTACAATCAACTTTATTTAAGCTTCAACGGCTACGTAGCAAAACAACAATAGCATCATTGACAAAGTCTTCACATTTAATTGCACCATTGAAGATTGCAAGTGAACTATTATATACTTGGAAGATACGACTACTTTATATTGCATTCATTTAAATGCTCCTCATGGGTAAACTGAGGACACATATCTTAAATCTGTCGCTGTCGTGCATTTAAGATCTTTAATAGTTATAAATGGATAGCTGCAATTAAACAAGCTTTTGAGTCTTCGACGCTTAAGTTGGCCGCTTAAAAATTATGTTAACGAGCATTTAGTTTTGCAGATCAACAAATGACACTATTTAAACGAGAAGAAGACTGAAGAATGCTAGATATATTTATGCTTTAGTGCTTGACTAAAGAGATACCCTTGACTTTAAATCACTCAAGTGTATTCGTGTTTTCAGTACCTTAAGTTTAACTGCTTGATCCAAGACTTAAACGTTTGTGCAGACAAACAGACAGACGGCAAGACATATACATATAAGCACAAGCATGGCCAGATCATGGTCTAAGGTCAGTTTGTCATCAATGCGAACTTAAAAAGTCAAGTATTTGTTTCTAATGCCATGAGAATGAAAATATTCTAAGCAAAAGCAGATTTGCATAATAAATCGAAAGAATTATGACCTGGTTTATACTTAACTTAATGTCTGACAATGACACTAAAAGCTCAAAAATAATTCATCTAAAAAAAAACAATTTTAATTTTCAAATAATAATAAGAGGAACAATTTCATGTCTAAAGATTTTTTGTAATAAATAAAATGAAATTTTAGGTTTTATTGGAATAGGGTTGTTATTTATTCGTAGCTTATTTAAAATTATAGCCATATTTACTAGGTTTTATTAAAGAGTTTCAAATAAAGCAAATTAAGAGCATATTAGCTTCCGCGAGCTAATCAACTGACGAATGCCGCCACAGTTCAATTTTAATTAAATGCAGAGCAAGCGGCGACAGGCCGGAAGTTCACATGAAAAATGCTGAAATGTGGTTTAACGTTTAACAACGACATCGAAAGATCGATTATTAACAAACTCTCTGTAAGGCTTCATTTGATTGGCTAGACTGAAGCTACTTCTGTGGCTACTTAATGCCATGCAGAGATCACAGCTCGAGCGTTTTACCTTCGGTAACAGGTTGCACATGTATTTGTGTGTGTGTGTTTGTGTGTGTTTGTGATCTGAAGGATAACCAGTTAATATTGCTGCTGCAATGGTAACTTAATTCGCTCAAGTCAATGGTTTGGGGTAACGACACAGAACAGCGGCTTGGCTTACAAGACATGCATGGAAAACTACAAATTACGCATACGCTGTGTGGTACGTTTGGAGCAAGAGCAACTAAAATAGAAACTAGCGCCGCACACACAGATAAAGTATCTTGACATTTTGCGATTACAAAATGAAGGCAGGCGGGCAAAAATAAATTCAAATCAACGCAACCCAAAAACTAGTCGAAGTCGTAGTCGTAGTCAAAGTTTAAGTCTGCACACACACAAATAATGTTGCAAGCGTTCGAAATCAGTTTAAGGTGAATTAGATTTTCACACACAAATAAACACACACACACACACAGACACGTATTAAAATCTATTGCTTTGCATATGCGCAAAATTATGAAATTTGTTTCAGTCTTCGACTCGCTTCCAAAAAGGCTGCCAAATCGAAAATGACATCGAAATTAACTTTAATGGCCCCTAGTTTTTTTGCCTTAGTCAGCTGCTTTTGCTGATGCTGCGTTTAATTATTTGATTTTGGCTTGACACGCCTTTCTCACAATTTCATTAACAAAACCAAACCTTGAGCACCTTGTGTCTCAAAAGCTTTTGAACAAACTATTGACATACTGTCGGGATGTTGCACTGATCTTGTTAAGATAGCTAAGACCTTAAGCTGAAATCCATCATCAGGAACATTGATATAGTAGTTCACGACTGACAAGGCGATGTTTGCGATGCGTTTCGAATTAACATTTGAATTAACTGCCACAAAACTTGTTTTATTTCCAATATTTCATTTTAATGCATTTTAATTTACAATTGGTTCCATATGCGAAATAAAAATCCTGAAACATAAAAAAAAACTTTCAAATTCAACGATAAAAAAAGTTTGCCTTTAAGAAATAAAATTTTTAATATGATTTAACTAATGATGATGATGTGAAACTTGAAATACGCTTCTCTGACAAAATTTAGTGCTCACTAATTTTTACAGTCCAATCTATGAACAAATGTTGTTCAATTATAACTAACAATTAAAAAAAGAAGTTTGTAGTCCTTAATAAATGTTTAAGACGCTTGTAAAAATTTAAGTTTTAAGCAGCTGGTTATTAAAAAAATAATTTGCAAAGCACTTGGAATGCGGAATGCAAAGTAAAGAAGAGTTGCAACTCGAACGGATTGAGCAACCAACTCGATGAGGATACTCAATTCAGTTATTAAAAGCAACTCGAGACTAACGAATATTATCAGCTGAAGCATAACTTTTAAGAAGCGCTGGCTAGTAATTAAATGAACATAAGCACACACATACATACAAACATATATGTACGTGTACTTAACATAAATGTGCAGTGCAATAAAGATTCAAGAGATGGGCCTACAGCTGCAAAATATTGTGTAAGCCTAATCCTGCCTACGGGCCCACATACTAAACACTCTGTCAGACAGCACCACTAACAACCACTAAGTCACAAAGCGGAAATTTTTTTGGCTGAAGAGATTCGCGTATTATGAGCTCCACACACACAAACACACAAAAAAAGCCTTTATTGCACAGTAGGAGTACATACAAAATATACAACTACAAGTTGTGTTTTTTTTCTCACTCAAAACTTTTGACTCAAGCTTGGCTTGGCTTTGACTCACTTTCGATTTTTTTCTCTCTGTTTTCGTTTTGAATTTTTGTGTTGAGTGCAACGTCACAGTCAAGGCGTTAAGCGTCTGATGCCAACAGCAACAGCTGCTCAGCTCAGCTCTCAGCTCTCAGCTAAGCGTCTGATGTTCGCTGCCGCTGCTGCCGTTGCTGCTGCTGCTGCTGCTCGCTGCTGCTGCTGCTCAGTGGTTGGCGTCGCAGTTAGCCACTTGTACGGTTCGGCGCTTTGTTCGAGCTTTAGTCGGTAGTGTATGATAAAATCACGTTAGTAATCAATTGCAAGCCCACCAGCCAAGACCGCATAGCCAGCGCCAGTCGCACAAAGGTCCACCATACTACTCAAATCAGTTCCAAAAAGTATAAATCAAGCCAAATTTCAAATAATATAACATACATACATACTACATCTAAACATCTAATATATATATATGTAAATAACAATAATATTTAAAGCGTGTACGTATTCGTATTCGTCGTCGTTGCCAACCGTCGCCGCTACAAAAAAATTCAAAAATAAAAACAACCAAAATAAAAAAAAACGCACTCTCAAACGTGGTGGTAAACACATGCATACACACGCACACCAATACACACACACGCCTATAGTTAAACCAACAACAAACAACTTCAGCAGCGGCTAATGCAAACTACAACAACAACAACAATATAAAAAGCAACAATAACAGCCGACAAGCCGAAATATAGTTGCAATAAGCGCGAATTCCGCAAGTTTCGCAAAACAACAAAAAAAAACAAAAACAAAAATGAGCTCAATATATATGCATATATATATATGTATATATATAACTAAAACAATTGCAACAGTGCAGGCAAATAAGAAGAAGACACCAATAAAAGAAACACTTTGAATTCATCGAGGTTTCAAACCAACATTTTTTCAAGTTTGACTATTGAAAATTGTTTTTTGGTTTTGTTTTGATTGTTTTTTTTTTTTTGTTGCATAAACAATTTGGATTTTTTTTTTATTGTTTTGTTTTAAATCGTTTTTTTTTTTTGTGTTTTGTGCATATATAATTTTTTTGGCTTAAATCGTTACCAAAATTAACGCGTGTGTCAAACGATATTGTATTTTTTTTTTATTGTTGTACGTTCGGTTTTGAGTGCTCAAATAGTACTAAGCGTCTGTTAAAGCTTTGTTACCAACAACTCGCAAAAAAAGCGAGAAGAGTACAATATATATATATATTGGTTTTACACATTGTCCGTCTGTCAGTCCCTGAACGCAATTTATGTTAGAGACCTTAAACATGCAAAAATTCATACTCGAGTATTAAACCGCATAGACAATGTGTTAAAAATGACGAGCAGTGTGTTGGTAATGCGGAGTGGAGTGGGGAAGCGGCAAACTCTCTTCCGTAATTTTTTAACTGCGTTCAATAGTTAAACGATCTGAGATTCAAAAAGTTGTAACAAACTAGATTCGGCTGGGTTTTACATCAATAAATATATATTTTGAATAACATCATTAGAATTTACAAGCTTGAGCGACTTGTTATTGTTTTCGTTCTTCAGATCCAGTTTTTGTTCATATACTTTGCATATTCCATTTGTTCTTGTCACACCGAAAGTATATAGTATGGAAATAAAAAACTAAAGTTATGGCCAAAATGTAGCTTTAGTTCATTCTGGATCTGAACACCATGGAAAAGTTAGCTTAGCTTACAGTTTATCTCCTTTGTTTTTGCTCTTGATAATAACAATCGTTGCATGACACGATCGCATCATTATACAAATTGGTTTGGTCGTTGCAAGGCTGCTGCCTAATTGCACCAAAAGAAGTCAATGTGCGATGTATAGTACGTGGGGAGGGACTATGAGTGACAGGAAGCCGAGGCTTTAACTTTTCGAAATGAACAGCCGGATAGACAGAAAGACAGAGAGACAAATGGTCATGTAGTAAGGTTTTGCAAAAGTTTTGCCGCGTCATTTGAGCCATGTCCGTGCCATTTAATGCCACTCCCCGGTTGCAAAATCACCTTCACGTTTACACACTTGTTGATTTCATGTTGTATTTTAATTGTGCTATTTTTATAATACACATATATATATATATATATATGCAATTAAAAAGTCTTCTTGTCCGATGTTTTTTGAGCGCCTTCATTTCAATTACAAAATGTTTTGCACTCTCAATGTCAACTCATTTTGAATGGGCCATAAGTAATCGTTTGTTAAATGTATGCAAAATTATGATACACTGAATGCATGTTTCTGGACTTTGAAAATTAACGAATCAACGAGTCGAGCAGAAGCCAAACAAAATAAGAAACACAAAAAAAAAGTAAAAGCAGCCACATTAAAATCAGCTGCGCCTGAGCCAGCGCCAAGCGCCGATGACATAACCATAGCCACCAGTTAAGAGACAGCAAAGTCAAATGGGCAACGTTGCCGGTTTTTTTGTTATCTTTGTGTTTGGTTGCAGGCAACACTCGCACACACACACACACACACAGTTAGCCAGCCCAACAGTCTCAACACTCTCGAACAACACTCGTCACTCTTCACACACACACACACAAACACACACACACATTCGCGTATCGTTTGTGTGATGACAATCTTCACTCTCCCTTTCTATCCAACTACAGCGCCCATTATTATTAATATTATTTGTTACCTTTCGGCCAAGCTGTCTCTGCTCTTTCGCTTTAATATCTCTGCTTTGCGTTTGTTGTTTTCATTTGGTTCGTATTTTTTGGCGCTACGCCCTATTTAATAGCTACTGACCGTTGGCCATCATTGCATGTTGCCACGCACATTTAATAATCGGCTAAGAAAAGTGTTTTTCGTGTTTTTGCCAAAATTGCCAAATTCATTTATGTCTACACACACACACACACACACACACACACACACACCTTTTGATTGATTGACTGACTGACGTGCAATTGAGAATGCAGCTTTCAAGTTTATTTACACTGGGGACATAACTCAAAAGCATGCCGCACATTCTGGGCATATATTAAACTCTTTGCATGCTCAACTAAATCCATCTTAATTTGTTATTGAAACAACTACAAAGTTGTTTAGTTTTCTGCCATTTTGACCCCTTTGGAATCACTTATTAAATCGTTTACTGTCGTATGTTGTTTTATTGACATTTAAGTTCAACTTAAAGAAATCATTTTATATATTTTGGTTCTTGACTTTGCTTCAAATCACATTAATATCATAATCATACAAAGTTATAGTTTATCAAGGAGTTATTATTAATAAGCTTATTAGTTTACTTTGCGTCTCTCTTGATCTGAATATTGCAATCTTTCTCTCTCTCTCTCTCTCTTTAATTTTGCATTTAGTTTGATTCCAGTTAATTTCTTAAGACAAAAATCAAAAGCTTTACTGCACACACACCCACAGAGTTTAACACACCCGCTTAACGCTTTCGGCGTTGGCGTTGGCATCGCTGTCGGCGTCGCTGTTGACGCCACGCTGCTGACGTTTGCGCTGTCTAAATAAAATTACATAATTCTTATTGCAGTGTTTTGAGTTTGTGTGTGTGTGTGTGCTGTTTGTTATTGTTGTTGTTGCTACTTTGGTCGTTGTGATTTATAAATTGCTTTAATAGTTGTTGTTGTTGCTATTGCCAGTGGTGCTGCATTTTGTTGTTGTTGTTGTTGTGCACACTTTCCAAATACCACATACAATGCGCATTACTCATCCGACGTGTTGCCCAAGCAATGTTCACTATTTAAACTTGACACACACACACAATCCGAATTCAATACACTTGAAAAGAGATGCCTAATTGACTGCTTTTTGCGCTAAGCTCGATGCGAAAGCATCAACAAACAAGCCTTAAAATAGCTAAATTCAGTGCCAAATTGGCTATCAGCCCTGCCTAGACCCTAGAATAACCAGCAACAAAAAACTCTCACAGCTCACAAAGTCCCCAGCCACTTAAAACCAACACATCCGTATAACTGAATAAGCAAACATTATATATACATATATACTAATATATATATATATATATATTTTTTTTTTTATATTCGACTTTGTGTTGTTCATTGACGAATTTGACTTTTAAATAAATATAGAAAACAAGTTGATAAAAGCGCGGCACAATCTTCAGGCGACAAGGTCATCAGACGACCTTTAAACGCTTCACGTTTCAAAATTATTAATAAGCAGCCGCTTGGCCTGCTCTCTATTTGGTTTTATTGCTTTTTTTTCGTCATTTTTATTTATTGTATATATTTTTTTGTATTTTGTATCTATTATCTGTGTGCTTATTGTTGTATTTTTGAATCGTTGCAGATCCCTACCTTTTAAAAAAACAAAAACACAACAGAGTCATAAGCAACAAAATGAGGCAGCAAAATACACAGCATACTCTCCTGGCGCTGATTCTCTGCAGCACCGTTTGCCTAATTAGCTCAAGTCCAGTACCAGTGCCGGCTGGTAATCAGGAATTGGATGTACTCCAAATACCGCTGGCCAACGGAAAGGTGAGTTTGACTTGAAATTGGGATTTACATATCAGAAGAGCAAATCCCTGTAACACCCTGTATACCCTGCTTTATGTTTTCAAGGAGTATGCTTATGTTGAGTCGCCAAAAATAGTTTGCCTTATGTTTCGAGATACTCTTAAGCGAGCTGAGTTATATGTGCCTAACAGCCACAAGTTAACATCTTGCAAACCATAAAAATATTCAAAGAAACGCAAATCATTATTTATTTGCATCACTCATTACACATACGCTCAGTGGTACAAAAAAGTCAGCACAAAACTTAGTCGTTTGATCTGTAAACGGATGAGTATCTATAAAAAGAGTCATTCACATAGTTGAACGTCCAACAAGTTTGTCAGGCTTGCAACAACAATGATAATAACCATAGCAATATGAAAACAAAAAGGCGAAAAAAATGTTTCCTTTTACTTTTTCGACTAGTTGCAGGCTGCAGCAGCTGGGAGTCTCAAATAAAATTCAGGTCTCCGGGTCTATATGCCACTGATAGGTAGTAGTTTAAAAAAAAAACAAAAACCTGCGTGACCACATCTCGGGGCAGTGGCCACAGTGAGACGCAGACCGTATTGCAAGGAAGTTGGCACACTTGTTACAAGTTTCCTTGGCCCGGTCTTAAGACTAGAGACTAGAGACTCGAGACGTGCTAAGTTGGTTTTGTGTAGTTTGTTGGGTGTTGGCACAATCCCCGCCACTCGAAACCGAATTCAATTGAAACCGGCTAGCTATGTATTAGTGTATTAATGTCCATACGTGCGCGTTAAGCAATATCTCTCTTTATGATTTAATGGCCGAAACACCGAAACAATTTGTGAGTTTTTTTTCTAGTGAATTATTCGGATTAATTTTACCATCAGACTATTAGACAATTTAATTGCGCTACAAAGCCACTTTCAAAACTTACACAAGCTAAATTAACTGTCAGCTGATAATTTTTGTTTGCATCCATCGCTTCAACCAAATGCAATTTGCGACATTGTGCATAAACCAATTAACACCTAGGGCAGCAGCAGCAGCAGCAGCAGTTAATTGCTTTCAATGTGTTAATTTGTTGTCCAAAAACTGAAAGCATTCGCAAAAACCCTGGTGTGTAACCGCCGCCTACACCAACCATTCGTTTCGATGCCTTTTAATACCCTGTACGAATACGATATTCGAGTAAGTGAATCTTTATAGTTGAAATAATGAAGCAATTACAGGGTGTCTCTTCGCCAACAGCCCGTTAACTTTCAGGCTTTCTCTTTGTATAACAAATTCACATTAATATCTTAAGCAAGTGCAATGCTCATTTAGATAAATATATATATATATATGTATAAATTCGCTTTGTTTGACTTTGATGTGTTTTGTGTTTTTGCAAGTAAACATGAAACGTACTGTCATTAAATAATCAATAGTATCTCAGGGCTGTTACTCAATATATTTATACATGTACGTATGGGCTGAAATATGTTTATATTTCTAATGGACATATTCACTTTGCAGAGCCTTAATCGATTCTGCATTAAAAGTTTTGAAATTCATGTAAAATAAAACATAAAGAACTTTGAATTGCATAATTTTGCATTTAGTTTTTGTTTGATGATTGGCAAAATTAGTTGTGCTTAAAAGGAAAAGTATTGAAGATTCTCCTTGGCATTTGTATATCAAATAAATATATAGATAATATACGAATATGAAATTTAATGATAATCATGTTTCGAGTATCATTACTGTACATTAGTATACTACTAAGCTACTTACTAGCCTTATTACTTATGGCTTATGGCACATTAGTTGAATATGTGATATTCCAATTTACAAAAGCAATTTGACATTATGAACTATTATTGGGTTCAATGAGTAAGTGTTCCATACATTTCATTGAACATAAAGCTTCCCAAGCAGTTATCAAACATAAAAGTAGTAAAAAGAAAAATTAATATCTTGCTGCTGTTGCTTTTCATGATGCTAACCAGGAAAAGGGCAAGTGTATCTCAGCATTGTGTTTTGATTTTAATTCCTTAAGCTATTTAATGATACTATAACAAAAACAAAAAAACAAAAAACAACACCAACAATGGCAAGCAATGGCAATTGAAGCGCAGCGACTTCAAATGACAAGAGCAGAACTAGCAAACAGCAAACAGCAACTGCAACTGCAACAACAACAACAAGCCACAGCAGCTGCAGCAACAAGAGCAGCAATTCAACAATTTGCTCGTGTGGGGCTGCCCCCAAAAGTGACACAGACGTCTCTAGTTCCTCGCTAGCAGCTGCTCATGCTTGCCACAGCTGCCTTATATAAGCTCTCTCAGTTACACACACACACACACACACACATACATTTACAATTATCACGCATACATCGTGTTGTGCACAGCGGTAGCAAACCTCAATTACAATTTGTTGCTGTTGCTGTCGTTATAGTAGCACGTTGTCAGTAGCACGCAGCTTGTGATGCTATTGCCTCGGCTATTGTTGTTATTGCTGCCAATTTGTTGGTAGCTGCATTTTTAAGTGGCAAACGAGACGCGCTTGCCAGTCAGTCATTAAGTCAAAACTACATGCAGTTGTGTGCTTTGTCGTCAACAGCACAAAAAACACTTAAAACTAAAACCCAAGAAAACTATCTGTACAAAAAATATGTGTATATATATATGTATGAAAATCTCAAAAGAAAACGGAAATCAACTAGATTTTACACTCCATTTTGTATACCCTGTCTGGCAGTCATATCTAGTTAACAGCATCAATCAATTGTGATATTTATTAAATACGATCGCAAACATTTATTTGGTAGCTATAAATATTCACATTTTCCTATAGTTATATAATGCAATGAGTGTTAAGAAGAGAGAGAGAGAGTACACAACATAAGTAACGTTTTTTGAACCAAACATATTTTGTGGTATTCAAGTTGTCTGTTGATATGTTCATAAGGTTCGATTTGTGTGTTTGTGGCCTTACGTTGTTGGCTTTTAAAGGGATTTTATTGGTTAACAATGATTAAGATTCTATGAAACATCAAGCAGTTAGTTATTTAACTATTCTTATCTACTAGTTGAGGGATATTAGATCTTAACAATCTTAAAGATATGTACGTGTTAATTCGAGAAAAACTATCAATTTTATACCACGCTTATTATTTTTTCCGTTGTTGTTTGTTGTTCATTAGTTATTGTGCGTGTGTGTGTGTTCGATCGTTAAACAAGGTCTAAAAATCCGAGCCGCGGTCACAAAAAAAAACAAAAAACAAAAAAAAAATGCTTTGGACAAGTTACAAATCGAACACACAGAGACGACGGATTGGCGATGAGTTCGTGATATGTATTAATCATGAAAGCAAACTATATTGAACACAAGTTGTCTGTTTCCCTTGTCACTAGTTATAACACATTGATAATTAGTTATTATACCACAGTTTTGTATTTGTCATGCAACTAGTTTGTTGCACATTGTCCAGTTAACACTCATGTTTCAATTATATTTTATGTATACCGACAAAATCAAAAAAAAGGTCAATTCACTTAAGCGATCAAGATTACGCACATTATTCTGCAAATACAAACTATATAGTACACTATACTGTACTATATACTTCAATGCCATATTTGATTATATGATTGTCTCTTTGTATCAATTTTTTTTTCTTTTACTTTGTGGCCAAAGCGTTAAATTATGCATCAATCTTAAATATATGCGTTTGAATCTAGTTTTTGCACTTGAACTCATTGGAAGTCGATGTGTTTTTTTTTTTTTTTTTTTTTCTTTTTTCATATTACTCATTGGCATTTGCATATATATGCATTAAGTTGCTTAAGGTCAGACTGCTTAAGCATTTATATATGTTTACATACATATTAATTAATACATAAATAATATAGCGTCATGCATTTTATGTAAATCTGATGAAAAATATTCCAAATATTTTATTTTTATTTTATCAGTCGATTTTATATAATACTAAAATTCCCAATAAGGCAATTTCACCTACATACAACCTTACATTGACATTATTTCCTAACCAAAATAAAGCCATATCATTTGATAACCAGACATATGAATATTTTTAATTATCCCACACATATCTTCTAATGAACTCTTAGAAGTTTCATTCAATAAATTTGTATTTTAAGCAAATCAACAAAAGGAAATCTATACTTTTTACAATGAACAATGAAAACTCACATATAGTATATGTGTTAATTAAAACCAAAGCCAAAGGCAAAAATAACTTTTATTCGGTGAAAAAGTTCATTTCATTTTGGATCTTTATGAAAATTGTTTCTAATTAATTAAAACCAAAGCCAGAGGCAATAATAGCTTTTATTCTGTGACAAAGTTTATTTTAGATCTTTATGATAATATTTTCTCGTAAATGAATTGAATACAGCATGACAATAAAAATCCGCACACACACACACATACGACAACAAAACAAAGCTCCTGCTGTTTAAAATGCTCAACGACATGTTTATTAAAATATTCGAGAAGATTGTTAAGTTTTACTTGAATGCGAGTGAGTTTCAAATTCATGAAGATACAAAAAACAAAAAACAACAACAACTTTGACCCAAGAGCAAAACAGCTCTCTTGTTGTGTTGTTGTTGTTGTTGTTGTTGCAACCATTATTGCTGGTACTGCTGCTGTTGGTGTCGTTGGCATTAGCTTCCGCCCGCGTGTAAAGTTAACTTCCGTGCTGACTTTTGAGACAATTAATCGCATAACAATATAAACTATGCCAACAACTGTGTGACAACAACTGTCAGCTGTCAAATCTTTTTGTTTGGCCAATTGTCTTACCTTTAAATAGTTTTAATAGTTTTGAGAATAATCTGAAAACTTTTGCGACAAGAATAAAGTTTATTCATTGCGCTTATAGCATGGCAATTATTCACTGTTTAATTGAAATTAAAACATAACTCAACATTATTTGAGTTAATGAAGCGTTGAGCGACTTGATACTTGTGCAAAAGATTATTATGAGATTGCAACAATTGTAGTTTTCTTTAGACTCTGTTGTTGCATGTCCAGTGACTCGTGCTGTTGATTGTTGTTGTTGTTCAAATTGCCCTCTTCATCACTCCTACGCCTTGTTCAACGACGACCTACGACAACAACACTTAAATGCAATTTAAACGTTTTTGTGCAATATTTTCTAAGACTCTGAGCTGAGCTGCGTCGCAATTGCCCATTAGCGTTTAAAAAAAAAAAACTTTTTGTATAGTCATTTGCCTGCTCAGCCCTTCTCCCCCTCGTCTCCAGCTCTCTTCATCTCTCGCGCTTTTTGTTTAAGCCTGCAGTGTGCCGCGAAGGCTTCTAACTGAATAAAGTTTTCAGGGCTGTAAGCTGTGCAAATTATTATTATGAGTGGGTGGCGGGGTGGGTGGGTGGCTGTGCCGATCTGGCTGGACCATTGAAAGGCGCTGAGTGAACGGTAGATTAAAGTCGACTTCATCAGTCAAAAAGACAAAAGAGGCAGGCTGTTGAAATATCTACGACAGCTTGATGAGGACTTTGGGTTAATATTGGGCCCAAAAGTGGGTTGAAAAATATTTGCCAGAAACTGAAAGTACTTTTTTAAAAGTTTTTCTTATACAGTTTTATTTCTTAACATAAGAAACTAAAGGTACAAAGCGTTAAAAAAATTTATAAATTGATGGAAAAGTTTTGCGGTGCATTACAAAAACTCTTTGATCAAGTAGAAAAAAACAAGTCAAAAAAGTTTTGAATCGAAAAATAAATAGAATTATAAATGAACGACACAACGAAATCTTTTTTCTGTGCGTAATTAAATGCTTGCTTGTTGAATTCATTACTAATTTTATAACTTATTGTTTGACGACGTTGTATTTCCGTACTTTGAAAAGATTTAACAGAATTTTGAAGCACTTTCAATAATTTTGCTATATATAAGTGTACTTGAAAAGTTGTTTCAACTGGCAAAAACAAAGAGAAGGAAAATGCAAATTAAAGAAAGACAGATAAAAAGAGAGGGTGTGAGAGAGAGAGAGAGCGAGAGAGACGAGACTTAAACAAAACTCATTGCCTCATTGTGCAAAGTGAAAGTTCGTCAATTGTTGCTGTTGTTGTTGTTAGTCTTTGGGCAGTAATCGTCTTTGGTTTATTTTGTATTTTTTTTTCTTTTTGCTAACTCATTTTGGTCAGTTCGAGATCGCTCGTGATTTGTATATTTCACTGCCAGTGAATGAATTATATAAGCGAGATTGCATTTCTAATGTTTCAATGTGTGTGTGTTTTGTGTTTTGCAGGAAATCGATGTCTTGACACTTGGCGCCAAAGATCAAGAACAATTGATAGCCGATCGTAACAAAAGAACAATTGGACTGCTGCGCGAACTCTTTCCGGATATAACAAAGGTGCGTATACTCAATGCAAAACATTAATGACCAGAATCGTGTCTAGAATATCTGATCTGAATATTATATTATCTGTTAAATGTATAACTATATAAAATGTCTAGGTTAGGTATAAAATTGTCAATCAAAGACGATTTAGACAGTCACAAAGTTACTATATATATATCTATTACATATGTATGTACAACATGCATTACATGAATGTATGTATGTTTGTATGTATAGTAAAGGTATATGTTGTCCCCGTCAACCGTCAGAATAAATAAATAATAATATTGTTTATCTATGCGGAGCGGCTCTGTTATTGTTAATTGTTGTGTATTGCCTGAACATTTCGTAGGAAATCAATATGCAAATCAATCGTCTATTCAATAATATCTTGCAACGCGTTGGGCCCGTCATCTTGGGCACGGTTCTGAATCCGGCATTCGAGCGTACAGCTGCCCGTAAGCCGTCCCCCATAGACAATGATGACAATGATGAAAATGAAGACAGTGATGATGTGGCACAGCCGCCAAATATGGACTATGAAAGCCTGCCCGAGGAGCTGACCAACTTTCAGCCCGATAAGGAATTTGATAGACAGCTAACGCAGGACAACTGAATCTTCTATCCTTTTTCTTGATTTTATTTCGATGAATAGGATATGTTTTAGCTCATGTGACACAGCTCAACAATTGGCAATTCATTTGAAAAAAACACAGTCAAAATATCTATACAGTTGATTATTTCATTTATCAACCCCAATCAATTTTGAAGGTGCATGCCCCACATGGTCCCCACAACGCACTTCAATCCACTTGTCAGTAGTACTGCACACGTATAAAATTCCCTAATACTCCCTTTGCATTCCTGCATAACACCTGTAGATTATTACACAGCTAAAAACCACAAAAAGCAAAAAAACCAACAAACTCATAAAAAAAAAGAAATAAAAGCATGCTTGCGAATCCGAATCCGCAATCGAAACCAAAACTAAGACTCAGCCTCAGCCAACCGAAAACTTCATCAAACAATTGGCCAATCACCAAAATGTTGCACAGCATCCAAATTTCCGACACAAAATCAACAAACACCACCACAACAAAGTTAACCGCAAAACAGCCACCAAAAATAAACAAACAACGTCAAAAATCACCAACGAAAGTAAAAATAACTAAAAACGAAATCATCATCTGAGCAAATTTCTATCATGGACGTCAGACACCAACAACAACAACAACAATAGCAACAAAAATCATCATACCCCTCAAAAAAAAAATCAAAAACAAAAGTTGATGGATCGTGACAGTTATTCTGCATAGTATCTCGTTCTGTCTCGTTCTTAGGAAATCGACTCAATTGTTAATCGCATTATAGCTCAGGTAATACGAGTCGCCGGTCCAGGACTGCTCAATAGCGTACTGGCTGGCAATCGAGGGGGTGGTGCCGCCGGCGGTGGTCGCAGTACAACCTCCAGCTCATTTGATGCCGATTTCGATGACGATTTTGACAATGATGATGATAATGATAATAATAATAGTAGTAATGATATTGCTGCCGCAACGCCATCAACGGCAACAAGAAGACCAGCCGCCGCCTCCGATGACGACAATGGCAATGGGCGTGTCCAAATTGATTTGCCCACATTTGCTCCCGAACCAGATGCATCAGCGAACAAAGTGAGTGCGCGTGAAAGTCAGTTAAATGAAACAGGCACAACAACAACAGCATCAGAATCATCAAGAACAACTATCACCAATCCCAGTCCTAGCCCCAGCCCCAGACCCAGCCCCAGCCCCACCCCCAGTCCCAGCACAACAGCAACATCAACTGAAGCAACAACAATTGCAGCAACTGAGGTGCCATTTGAGCTGTTGTCACGCTTTCTGGACAATGAGCCAACAGCAACACCAGCAATACTAGCAACAACTGCAACTGCAACTGCAACAGCAACAACAACAGTTGAAATACCAAATGTTGTTAATTCCCAACAAGCACCCATTACAACCTCAACCATCATTACCTCAACCCCGAATCCCAACGACAGCAACAGCAATAACAACAACAACAACAGCAACAACAACGATAACGACAACGACATCAACAATATCATCGATGAACCACAATTGCTAACAATTATAGCCGATATAAATCGTTTATTAAATTCTACCAATTATTTTATTACAACCAGAGATAATTTAACATCAACCACAACAACATCAACAACAACAACTCCTCCTCCATCAACAACAACAACAGTGGCGTCTACAATTGACAACAACATTACGAAATTATTGCCCGTCTTTGATTAAAAGCAACAAACGAGAAAATATATATACAACACTCGAACAACAACAACTGCAAGCAAGAAACAACATCAACAACAACAACAGCAACAATTCTCATTTATGTAGCTAACATTTCTGAGTTTCATTTCGTAGTCTAAAAAAAAACACAATCATGATATTAAAGCAGCTTAAAGTTGTTTTAAGGAGCGGCTTTAACTAGGTTGAACTATTTATCACTGGTGCAAGCAATTTGTTTTCAACACACACAGAAAACATAAATAAATTAAGTTTTAAATAATCATTATACTATATACTATATACGCATACTATATACATATAACGAAAGCACAAATGCAATCGATTTGTTTCCAAAATTATGAAATTTAAATCGAGGCAGCTTTTGATGATGATAAAACTCTCTCCCCATAGGCCTATTAACTCCCTTAGATCCCTAGTTACTATCGTTCTAGAAACATTATTCGATGCTATATCGCTTTTAGCACGGTGCAATTCGTTGCGGATTTCGAAAGATTCGAGTTAACAGTTCAAATTAAAAGCAAGCCTTGCTTGTAACCCGTTGCTAAATTTGCCTAATTTAGTTTTTATTTTCAATTTTAAGTGTTGTAACTTGGCAAAATATGTTTTGTTTCCTTAAACATTGCAAAAAGAAAAAACAATAAAATTTTCGACTATGAAAGCTTTGTTTTCGAATTAGTTAACAAATATCCGTGGTACGAAATACGCCGTGAAAAAAGCAGAAAGTATTCGATAATGTTTAGAAATGTTCCCAATTGAAATTCCGTCCCGCCCAAAATGCTTAGTATTTAGTATACGAAATCAAAAAAAAAAAATACACACACACACAGCAAAAAGCAATTAAATAATCTAATCATTCTCTACTACTACTGTACAACCTAAAAATGCACACACACACACACACACACAACAACAACAACAATATCCACGCCCCAACAATATTGTGAACGCACGCACGCACGCACCACAAATTCAATCGACGAATCCACCAAAAACCCCAAACCCCAAACCGCATACCGCACACGAATCTGGCCTCGAAAATCGTATCGGTATCGTATCGAAATCTGGTTGTTGTAGCAAATCGATGAGCAAGCGAATCGCATCATCTCCAAGCTGCTGCGCACCTTGGGTCCAACTGTATTGCGCACAGCCATTCAGGGCAACACAGCGAATGCGGCACGCGACACCTTCGACGCCGACTTCGATGACGATGAGGAGGTGACGACAAGTGACACCAGTTCTAGCTCCTCGAGCTCGAGCTCTGGCTCCAGTAGTAGTAGTAGTGGCACTCGTGTATCCATTGAGCTGCCCACCTTTGAGCCCGATGATGACAACGAGATTGATGCGGATGAGAAGAGTAGCAGCAGCGGCAGCAGCAGCAGCAACACTGACACTGACAGCACCACCGAAACGGCAGATCGTCGAAAATGATGAAAAATCCCGAGGAAAATGTGCGTGTAAATTTGTTTTTGTTTTGCTACAACAACTTAGCGATCCCAAAATTACCATATACTATATCCATTACCAATTGGCACAAATTTTTTCTTTAATGTTTCATTAAATTTTCTGTTCCGTGTTTTCACAACAGCAACTAAATAATTGGCAATACCACAACAACAACAACAACAACAAAAATCAACTACAACAACAACAACAATACAACTGCAAGCACCACTTAAAGAAATGTTATTAAATTTAGATTTTTATTTACAACACTAATACAAAACGTCACTGTCACCGTCTCTTTCTCTCACTGTCTCTCTCTCTCTCTGTCTCTTTCTGGATATGTTGTAGTAGTAAGTTTTCCTTCCACTCTCTGTCTCTCTTTCTCGAATCGCTATCCTTTAATCATTCTATCCCTCTGCCTCTTTCTGTGTATGCCTTCGTAAATTTAATTTTTGAAAATTTGTTTTTAGACATGAACCCATTCTTGCTGAGCTTTTGCAATGCGCTCCACATAATTCTTTTCTTAATTATAATAGGTGTTTTTTTTTTTACATACATACATATAAATATAAATAATGTTAACGTTGAAAATTGTATTAGTTGTTTAAGTCGTTTGTAATCTACTTTAAATATATACCAAAATAATCTTAACTCCAATTCTATACAAGCATATATATATATTTTTTAGAGTGTATCCAATACATATGCACATATATATATATATATATTTTTATATATATATATTGAAAAGTGTTTCGCCTTTATATTCATTCACAATGTGCACTTGCAACATTCATGAGTATATTCACACCAATATTCATAAGTGCATTCACAATATTCACGAGTGTATTCATTAGCGTATTCACAACATTCGCAAAGGCATACACATACTACATGTAGACCAGCCATGAGTGCACTCACAATGCTATCTTAGAGTCATGACTGCTGCCAGACAACAGCTCCACAGGGTATTCACATTGGATCTTTCATTGGTTCGCACACACTCGAATACCATATTCATACCATATTTTCGAATCGATTACAGCTTTGAATACTACTGAGTAATAAAAAACTTCTAATTTGCACAAATTCAATTTAACGAAAATAACGCGTATGAGAACATGAGATCGTGATCATCTTGTGATGCACTTATGTATGCAACTTGTTGCACGTTGAAGCAACTTTTTTTGAAATTAGTTTAAACGCTCGCTTTTACCCTCTCTCTATCTGTCGGTTGCACTCTGTCGCTCCTTTTGATCTCTGAACCCAATGGTTTAAGTTTAGAAATAATTAAAAACAATAATTTTTTTTTTCGTTTTTCTTTTGTTTGTTTTTTTTGTACATTTTGTATTGCTGCAACTCGCAACTTGCGCTCTTCCGCCTGTAAAACTGTGTGGCGTTAAAAATTGCTAATTTGTCTATCTGCTTTTTTGTATTCCTTTTTGTTTATTTTGAATCTGTTTTTCTCTCTTTATTTTCATGTTCCATTAAACCGATTCGATTTGTGCAAATAACCATACAAAACAAAAATCAATACAAAAAAATAATCAAAATAATATAAATGCAACCCCAAAAACAACGCATTGCAAAATGAAATCACAAACTGCAATTTACATAAAAATAAAAATCAAAAAATAATAATAAATATCAAACAATAATAACGTAATCAATTAAAAAATCGCTCTTTAAATGTATACATAAATACACCAATTGCATTTGTGCACGTGCATCTATCTCTCTCACCCTATATATATATATATATCTCTCTCTCTCTCCTTCCATTTTCACTTCAATTAATCAAACGAAACGGGATAAATCGTATGCAAAAAACAACATCGAACTATAATAATAACTGGCATAAAACCGTATTGAACATCGAATGCCAAAAATGACATTACATTCAAAATTCCTGCCTAATCTTGCATAACTGATAAACTAACTAAAACAAACACACACCCAAACCACACACACACATACTCTGAACGCAATCCTTTTCAAACAAACACACATAATACATAATCTGACCTCACAAACACAAACACACACACACACATATGCCTGCGCCGAAAATCCTTTATGCAATGCCGAAAACCAAATCAATTTACCACAAATACGCATACAAACAAACATAAACATATAATCTCCCACACACACACACACACACACATGTCAAAATGCACATAATCAACTCCAAAATTCGAAATTTTGAAAACACTGCGAATTCGTTGCGGCGAACCAAAAAAAAAAAACAAACAACCCTGATCCGATGACAGAACGGTGCCACCGATACAAAAATCGATCTATCGGCAATCAATAAACAACTGGAGGAGACAATAAGAGTTGCGCGCCAGGTTAAAGAAGCAGAGGCGGCAGCAGCAGCAGCAGCAGCTGCTGCTCAACTTACTTCAGCTGGCTCACCCATTGCCCAGGCACCCATTCCCCTCAAGTCCAACGAGCCCATTCAGCTCAGCTTTAACAACGAGCTGCCAACGGTCAATGGCGGCAGTAGCAGTAGCAGTAGCAGCAGCGTTAGTGGAAGTGGTACAAACGATGTGAAAGCTTTGAGCACCAACGATTTGCAGCTATCGGAATCGAAATCACCAGCCATCGATGAGTTGACATTGGATTCGGCGGAGGATACGGTCGATCTCGATGATCGCAACAAAAGGTAGGCGCAAAGTTTCCTCTCTCCCCTCTCAACATTAATTCTGTTACATGAGCCACGAACAAAACCTAATTGGCCAATAATAAATCCTATATACAAGAACATACAGACATTAACTTATCGATAACATCAGGTTATGCAAATTAACCCATTCAAAAATGTCAGACAAAAAAAAAATACACTTAAATAAACTGCTAAGTAAATGCGTGTTTTAAAGCTAACCTTAAACTTTGTCTATAGAATAAACCTGTAATTAAAAAATTTGTATGATCAAAGTTCAGACCCAAAATGAGATATGAGTACAGTTTATAGACTTATAGACTTTAGAAGAGAATTGTGTTGAACCGAAAATGTTGAAACTCAGTTTTTATTGTTTTAAGCTTTAAGCAATTATCATAAAAATGACAGCAACTCTTTCCTAAAAGGGTTAATACTAATATACATTATAGAATCAGCCTTATATTAATCAAACAACTAAGGAAGGCTAACTTTGGAATACCGAATATTAAATGCACTTGCTAAGCCTACTTTTTATACCCTTAAATCTTTGAAAATGGGTTCAACGGTATGATAGTTTTTTTGTAAAAGTATGTAACAGACAAAAGGAAGCATCTTCGACCCCATAAAGTATATATTCTTGATCATGTTCATATTCATGAACGCGTCGAATTATAGTCTCTGAGACTTTAAGAGCTAGAGACTCCAGGAATGGTACATAAGCTCGCCTTACCCCTAGGCAGTACAAGTTGGTTTCAAATTATCGATAACTCTCTCCATTTCCGATATACACATGGGATGGATAACAATAAGATCTAGAATTTAGAATTCTCGGAACCGGCGTTTAGTTTAGGGGTTTAAGGGTATCTTCTAGTCGGGATAGATTTCTTATTTGGTTATAGAGAAAGCCTCAACTTAAGTTCCAGCTCAATATCTAAAATACTGAGAGATTAGTTTGCATAATAATAGACGGACAGACGACATGGACATATATCGAATAGGCATGCGATGCTGATCAAGAGCATATAGTTTCTTTGTGAAGTCGGTTATGCTTCCTTCTATGCGTTAGACATTTAACGACAGAATAAATATACACTTTTAAATAAGAACGTCAACATCCGAATCCCCATTTCATCACGAATCAATGTTATCGAAACAACACAAAAATTAAATATATCAAAATTATAAACAAAAAGACACTTCAACTAATTACACACACTTTGGTACAATTTCAATCCCAACCCAAACCAAAAATGCCAAATCGACACACACAAAAGTAATCTATTCAAAAGGTTCCTGAGCTTCGGTGGCGCTGGACTGGCTGGCGGCTCCAGCGGCGGTGCCTCGCCCGGAGGCAACAGTTTGGGTGGCGGAGCTGGCGGCGGTTCCGGCAACTTCCTGCTGGATGTGGTGCGCGTAAGTACAACACAAAGCAAAACGAAAACGAATTACTTCATAACTCATTCATGGATCCACCCACAGTTGTTCTCGGGCAGCGTACAAACGCAGCAGGGCGATGAGGCCGCCAATAGTGTTGGAGGCGGCTCCAGTAGCAGCACAGATGATGCAGATGCCAGCGGGGATAGCACACGCACTGCCGATGGCTATACCGAAGGTATTCCCGGCCCAGTGACGCGTCTCGTTGTTTTGGCCAATCGGGGACTGGCCAATCTGGTGCAAGATTTGATACTGGTAAGAACTTGAAAGATATTTCAAATCACTTAAACTTACCTAACAATTTCCAATTTACAACAACAGCGCGTTGCTGCCACCAGCGAGAAGTTTGTGAACTTTAAGGCCAAATTGATAACGGCGCTGATCTGAGCTCCTACTTGGCCACGTCCACATGGCCCTGTTTTAGTCAAGTCAATAATCCAACTGTACAGAGTCAACGCAACACTACCACACATTGCATCACACACACACACACACGCGCACAACCACTTTAAGATACTCTACACACAAAACACAACATCACAACATACACACACACACACATACAATTTGATTTTGTTGTGCATTCTTTCTTTTTGGCAATGAACAAAATTTATACTGTTTTAGCAAAATTTATATTTTTTAAAAATATATTTTACTCAAAATTCTTACTAGTAAAAAGAAGAAAAAAACACAAAAACTCAAACAAAAAAAAAATTGTAATCCAAATTTACAACACAAAAAAGAAAAAGCATTACAGAAATTTATTTATTTTTTTTTTTTTTTTATATGCATAAAAATCGAAGAAGAAAAAAGTACAGAAAAAGAAAAATAAATATGAAGATGATGAAAATGATAATAAAACCAGAACAGAGGAGTTAAAACCTAACTTGCTTAATTATTCGCATACTCTCCCTCTCTCTCTCACTCTCTCTCTCACTCTGTGTCTGTCTCTATTCTATTTGACTTTTGTATATATATTTTGCTACTGCCTTAGTGTAAAGTTTACTTATGCTGTTGCAATTTTCCTTAATGTTCCCTAAATCTCCCTATATATATATAAATATATATGTATATGTGCATAAATATGTTTTTTTTTTGTTTACTTAAAAATCATGACTGTGGTGTTTTATTTACTATTATTTTTAAACAAAACAATCTAATTTTATATAGTCAAAATAAAAAAAAATAAAAAAAAAACTATAAATTTCAATCACATACAATTTTTTGCTTAATTTTGCATCTTATGACACAACATGATACCCTACCTTATGTTGTTTCTCAACAAACAATATACTATTTCAAACTGCAGCTGTAATCTTTTCGATTGAACATGACAATTTTTAATATCTTTTGTTTTTATGCAAACTGTTTACATGGATATCTTTTAACTAACCCATAAGCAAATTGTGTTTTTATGATTTATAGCAGTTTAAGTGAATTTTTACATGTGTATAAAATAAACATTTTTTATTTTTAAATTCCCGTTGACACTTTTTATTTACTTGATACAAAATTAAGGCAATCTTATTTTTTAAGAATTGAGCTTCAGATCTTAATGATCAAATAATATATATATGATATATTGTGCGTCTTGGGAGTCTACTATATGTTTTTGGGTCCGTTGAAAACGAATCCGTAATTTGTTTATTTCCATCAGTTGAGGTTTTCGGATTAATCTCAAAAAACCAATAAAGCAAACTTTCTTATATTTTGTTTTGAGTATATATCGAAAAACTAATCTAATAGAAAGGATATATAGTATTCGGATTAAGCATCTCCAAAAAGGGATCCCTAGAACTTTTCGACAGAGGTTCTATGCAACTACTTGCATGCCACTTTTGGTATGTGGACAAAAGTTGTTAAAAATCGATAATTTCTTGGAATATCGGTTGATTATTGAGTTTTGAAGACATTAAGACATTTCATTAATTTTTGTTTTAAGCGCAATACAAAGAATATGAAAACAAAACAAATCGATAAAAAACAACTGCACTTACACGTTGCACTTGACGCATGCGAAGACGTCGCATGTGGTCGGGGCTGTGTGGAAATGGGAAGCAGCTCAGCGTACTTATGAATATGAGTGTCACTTCCGTTTCGAATTGCTAAACACACACATGCTGGAAAGATAGCAAAAGAAAGATTGGATATTTGAGTTAACAATGATCGAATTAATAGTCATTATTGGATTAACGGAATGAGAATGAGCTAATGATCAAATTGAATTGAAATATGAATAAGAATGAGCATGCAATGAGCAACGAGCAACGAGCAACGAGCAAAAAGCAAACAAAAACGTTTTGCTTCTCTGCTTATCCTGTGACGGACGATTGCAAACGGCACACGAGCAATTAACATTGCACAATTAAAATACTTGTGCAGCTTCCAGTTTCCCGTTCCAGCGGCTAACGGCACGCGTCTTGTGTGGCAGTGCGAGATGTGCCGAGTGCCAGTCAGTCGGAGGGAGATAGGAGAGCAGTGCTCTGTTTTGCTTTTGTTTTGACAAGTGCGCATAAGTACTGTTGTTTGGGATTTTTAGTTGTGCTGCTGTTGTTGTTGTTGTTGTTGTTGTAGTTATTTTTGCTCCTTCCGCACTTCGCTTCATGCACAATTTGTCGTCACTTACGACGATGATGACTTAATTCGTTTAGCAGCCGCCCGAAATAATCGCAGCAGAGCTACAAAACAGAAAGAGAGCGCTCGCCTCGAGCTGACCAATGTGGTTTGCCATCATCATCAGCTCATTTGCCGTCCAAGAAGCAAACAGTGCACATCCGCATACGTTCCACATGTTAATATGGACATCAATATGAACATCAATGAGAGTGATGCTCTTGACATCTCTTCGTTACTGCTCTCGTCATTTGCGTCCAATAATGTGGACAGTAACGGTGATTCCGAAGACTCATTAATTGGCCACCATCGTTCGCACACAACAGCGCCACCTAGACAAAAGATAAACGCCCGCGAACGCTATCGCACCTTTAAGTAAGTAATGTTAATTACAATTACAGACAGTTAGTTATATCCTCTTACTTTTGTGTATATAGTGTAAATGCTGCCTATGAAGCGCTACGCGGCCTGATTCCTACAGAGCCGGTGAACCGAAAATTGTCCAAAATCGAAATAATCCGCCTTGCCAGCAGCTATATTACACACCTGCGCAGCACATTGCATGCAGGTGAGTGATTGTTTGCTTAGTCCTCAACAATTGTCTTTCATTAACACATTAATCGTTTTCTTCATTTATTGAACTTCCTTTTCTTCTCACAGGCACCGATCGACAACCCTGTCTGCTGCGAAGGTGTGAGCACAACAAATACGCGGATAGCAGTAACGGTGCATCGGACCGCGTTAACATTTGTACATTTTGCATGAAACCAAAGCTGCCACAAGTGCCTGAATCCCGAACAAATTTATAAGTTGTTGTGTGCACAAGAGTGTAAATAAATAAATATGCATGCATTTAATTTATTCGTTGTGTTTAAACTTTTTTATTCGCCAATTGTGCGCGCCATCTATGTGACGTGAGATGTACCAAAAAGAAGAAGTCAACTGTTGTAACAAGCCACGGAGCTGTTTGCAAACTGATGCACAACAACTGCTGCAGTATAAGTGTGTTACATGTACGGTAGAAGTTATTGTTATATTTCAATTTAATAAAACTCTGTTTGTTTGAATTATTTGTTTTAACAAATAAACCACTGCTAACAAGTAAGTATGTTAAAAAAATGTATACATTGTATTTAATTTTTTTATTTAACTTTAATAACTTGCATATTGTGAGCGCCCTCTGTGAGGATAGATGAACCAAACAGCTGAAGTCAACTGTTGTGTAAACTGTTTGCCAGCTGATGCACAACAGCAGCTGTAATACAAGTGTGTACACTTCCATAGTTGTTATGCTCATATTATCCATCATTCAATAAAATTCTAACTTTGTTTTGCTTAAAATATTTGTTTTAAAATATAGACCACTGCTGACAAATAATTATGTGGAAAAAAATACGTACACATTTTATTGAATTGTTTTAATTTAAGTTCAATAACTTTCAAATTGTGAGCGTCATTTATGGGCTGTTTAATTAACTCAATGAGTATGTAAACACTAGAGATGAAAATAGCCGCCCCTTTTCGTTATCGAAAAACGCCACGGGTATTGAGAGCTCGTGGGAAAGGGCCAAGCAAAAAGTATTTAATAGAAGAGATGAAACCACAGTTTCTCTTTTCTGTTAACTTTGAACATTCTTGAGGCTTATAAGTACCTATTTCCCCTCACTGTTTGTATCTATGTATTTCGCTTATCTACCCGGACTACCGCTATGTTTCGATCTGATTTTGCTCTGTGTATGCATTGCACATGCTTTGTCTCATGTACTTTTGGCACTGTCTGCTTATGCTGAAAGCCTAATACCTATTTCGAAGCATGAACACATATTATTGTAGCCTTTCCCTTACTCTTGTACCTTAGGACTCTCGTAGAAGGAATTAGCAAACAAATTGAACATCTTCTCAAGTTTATCATGTGAAATTGGTCGGCTGCTGGTTATTTTGCTTTCAAATGAAGTAAATTTGCTTGTTACAGACTGAACCCACCAACAAGCGAAAAAGGGTATATTGATTTGTGGAAAAGTATGTAACAGGCAGAAGAAAGCTTCTTCGACCCCATAAAGTACATACATTCTTGATCAGTATGAACAGCCGAGTCGATTTAGCCAAGATGGTATAGGGTTCAGGGTAACTAACAACTAGTTGAGATACCCGACTAGAGCCGTCTTACTTGTATTTTAATATTTTACTGTTGCCGTTCAATGAGTACGTATGTATATGTGTGTTTGTTTTTGTGTTTGTAAGCTCATTGGTGTCGAAGGCAAATCGTCTGCAGCTGGCCTGCTGCATGTGGCCTTGGTTCGTTTTTTGTGTATGCATGCCTGTGCGTCTAACGGGACATAGGCAGAACGCAAAATTCATAACAACACGTGATTGTTGTCGCTGCTGAAACGCAGACGCTGCTCAATGTGTTTCAATACCCTTTCTAACAATATTCAATTAATATCAATGCCATTTTTAATATATGTATATTAATGTTATATAAGGACATTTAATGTTAAGTATATGAATATAAAATGCGTTTATTTTATGGTTAGTTTTAATTTGGTATTTAGTCATTTAAAACCTGTTCAATAAGTCATTAGTGATCTACCCAATTGCCAATAGATACATACGCATCCACCATAGGAAGTCATATTTGAGTATCTTACGTTTGGCCATTGTACGAAGTTCATAAAAAGCTATACTAACCTTCCATGTTAGGAATTAGCAAGCAGATAAAACGAAACGGCTTAGGCCGCGTTGTTTTTCTGCATGCCTGTGCGTATAACGGGAAATAGGCAAAACGCAAAAGAAGTCTGGTTTCATCTCTTCTATTAAATACTTTTTGAGTTTGCCAAACGTGAGATACTTAAACAAGACTTTCGTTATACAGTCTGTCAAGGAAGTGTTTTCGCTTGAAGAAAAATTTATGTTTTTTCACTTCACAGGCAAAAATATAACTGTTATCTGGGTCTTAAAATTTTTTTGAAATTTTAAATTTATTTATTTCTTAATAATACATTTAAAACAATTTGATTATTCATTAAAGAAAAAAAAAGTTATAACAAAAACAAATTAACTCTAACTTAATTTGACTGTCAAGAAAGTGTTTTCGCATCTACTTTTTGGTGCATTTTCGTTGTAAAATTCGTATGAAATTCGTATGTACAGTTACTTTTAATTAAATTAAAAATGCTTGGATCTATAAAAGTCCAAATTTTTTTGGCCAGATCACTTGCTAATAAAGAAGAATGATTGTGGAATCACAATGTCTTGCGAATGTGAAAACACTTCTTTGACAGACTGTATGTATTTTTCTTATTTTCTTGTTGATGTGCCGAAGGCAAAACGGCTGCAGGTTGCCTAGGCCCGTCATTGTGTGTATGCATGTGTGTGCGCCTAACGGGAATAGGAATAGACAAAAGGCAAAAAACGAAACAACACGTGATGGTTGTCGCACAAGCTACTCAATGTTGTTTTAATTCCCTTTATTTCAATATTCAATTAATGTCAATACAATTTTTAATATAAATTTATTTAATATAAGGACATTTAAGGTTAGGTATATGAATACGAAATGCGTTTATTTTTATGGGTTGTGTAATTTGACTTTAAGTCATCTTAAACCTGTTCAATAAGTTCAATCTTCCATCTTATTTCAAACATATACACATGTATATACATACATTCATATACATACTACCTTATCCTTAAATGTTCTTACATATATTAAACTAATACATATAAAAAATTTCATTGACATTTATCGAATATTGAAACAAATGATATTTAAACATTGTGCAGCTTGTGCTTGCCAGCAACGACAACCATCACGTGTTGTTTGTCTTTTTGCGCTTTGCCCTTTTCCCGTTAGACGCACTCATATCCATACACACAATAACGGGCCTAGGCCACCTGCAGCCGTTTTAAAAATGGGTGAAAAGAGTATAATGTTTTGTGAAAAAGTATGTAACAGGCAGAAGGAAGTATCTCCGACCCAATAAGGTATTTTTATTCATGATCAGCATTTACAGCTTCGATCAGGCATTGAAATTAAGTAAAGCATGCAGTAAATACGTACTCACACACATATGTAGATATGTATATACTTACAAGCCCTGACAGTACGCGCCAAGTAAAGGTATTGGACTTAGGGTATCTTTTAGTCGGGATTTCTGAACTAGAGCCTTGTATTCGAAAATTTTGTTGCTGCCGTTCAATGAGTATGTACATGTATGTTTGTGTTTGTATGCTCATTGCATGTGGGCTTGGGCCGTCATTTTGTGTCTGTATGCATATCTGTGCGTATAACGGGAATAGGCAAATCGCAAAAATAAAAACAACAACACGCGATGGTTGGCGTTGCTGAAACGCACACGCTGCTCAATTATTATTACAATATTCAATTAATGTCAATGAAATTATTAATGTATACTTTTAATACAGGGACATGGTTAGGGTTAATTTGATATTAAGTCATTTTAAACCTCTTCAATAAGTCATTAATGATCTACCTAATTCCCAATATATACATTCGTAAATGCATACGTATAAAGTCTATAGTACCCTCCCATGTTAAGCATTAGCAAGCAGATAGAACCAAAAGTCGAAAAATGAAAATCTCAACTTTGGTCGTCACACAACAGCAAAATGAAGTATGTATGTATGTATAGCAACAACCAGCTACGAACATTTTTAATAAGAAGAAGAGAGATCTACTTTCCTGTCTTGTATTATTCGATAGTCTTTGTCAAAACATAAGCAGCTGACTGCAGCCAACTTAACACGAGCCGAAGCCCATCCATGGCATGGAGAGAGGTTATCGATAGTGGGCGTGCCAGTTTCGGCTCGTGTATTATATACTCATTGGATGAACTAAGAAGCTGGAAGTCAACTGTTGTGTGAACTGGTTGCCAGCATGCACAACAGCTGCTGCAATACAAGTGTGTACACATCCACAGTTGTCAATCAACTAAATTTATGCTCATGCTCATCATGATCGGCAATGCAATAACATAAGTATAATTCATTGAATTTTTTGCTTGCTTAGAACATCAGTTTTTTTAATATTAAAGCTGCCAAATAAAAAATAAAAACAGTGTGTCCACAAAAAATGCAGTGGTTATTGTCTGCTGACAACATGGTAACTCTAACGCGTCGTCTTGTCAATTGCCGCCAGATTCATTTGTATGTTTTTACCGCTTCTGCTCTGTTGCTGCTGAATTATGGGTGACTTGCTAAATGTAAGTATTATAAGAAATGCTTGTCAATACAAAGAAATATGCATTGTCAAAAATCTAGAATTCAGAGATGCTCAAGAAACTGGGCATCGACACCTCAAACCAATGGATGATTTACGACGAACGCTTCGAAAAGTTCTTTAAATTCTTATCCGATAATATTACCGACGCCAACATACTCACCGATCAGGAAGTGTTGGAGCGTGACAAAATGATACAGCGCGGCCAGTGGCTAATCGAGACAGAGCGTCACTTAAAGCTACAGCAAATAGAGTCTGAAAATGCTGGTCTCTTAAAGCACACGGAACAAGATGTGAATGCGCTTGCTGCTGAAATAAAACAGCTGGAGCAGGCAACCTCTGATTACAACGAGCTAATCAATGAAATGCGGTAAGTCGGGACTGGGCAATAAAATAAAGAAACCTTCTATTGATTGTTTCTGATTGTTTTAAAGGAGCACAAAGCACAGCATCAGCAACAATTTGAGGGAGCTGGAATATAAAATCGTGCCGTTGCAAACAACCGAAAGGGAATTATTATGCGAATGCGTAGCAAAGGCCTCCCAACTGGAGGAGCTGCAACGTCAGAATAGTAAGCTCTGCACAGAAACGAATCTGGACTTTACAATGCAGCAAGTGCCACCGCTGTTCATGCACCAGCTGCCGCTTGAGCAGTATTTTCTCAAATGCGATTCATTTATGCAATATTTCACGCTCTATATGAAGGACAATTTTAAAATACAGGATTATGCGGAACTCGAGAGCACTGAAATGGATATGCCCAAAACGATAAGCAAACTGGAAAACTTGCAAAACTCGTAAGTAATACCCACACACACACACACCCGTTCAAATACTTTATATTATTTATACATTTGTACAGCATTCGGTATTATACACTTGAATGTATCAAGGAAAAGGCCAAGGCAAAAGCCACCAAGGCGCTTTGCGATCAACTTGATCTGAATCGCGTTACATGCATCAATCTAGCAGACATGGCCCGCGAGACGCATGACCTTAAACTGTTGAATGAGAATCATTTGAAGAACACACACGAAACGCTCGAGAACGCGCTTATCATCCATGTCCAGCAGCGTATCGAGCAGCGCATGGAGATGGTCCTCTACGAGAACACCAAAGAGAAGTTGGAGCGTGCACTGCGACGCCGAGGGAACGATAAGCAGCTAACAAATATTATTTCGGATGCACTGTTAAATGCCGAACTCATATGGATAGCCATACAATTGGATATGGAAAAGAAACGTAACTTTAAAGATAAATCGAAGGAGCTTTGTGCGGAGGCCGAGGCGGGCTGGGAAAGAGTACAGACAATGCGTGCTCTGAAAGCCAGCAATAAGGCGGCGATCTGTGGTCAGTTTTTGCAAGAAATTGCTAGCCAATTGTCGGCACATCTTGGTCAAAATGTGCGCTCAGCCGAGGCTAAAACGTGCCTCTATGAGTATGAAAAGTTTGGACGCGTTTTGGCCTATTCGCTACAAAGCATGCTTAACGAAAAGTCATACACCTATGTGCACGAGCAGCTGGCCGATCTGTAAGTACTTTAGTTAAAGCCTTTACTAAGCTTATTCAATTAAAAATATATTTGTTAAACATTCTAGACACATGTTAAGTGCGAATAGAAACCTTACTAATTAGTTCTTGTTGGGTTCTTTAACAGCAAGCGCTTGGAGGATAAGCTACGTCCCTTTGTATACGATTCGCCTTTGGCGCAACCGATGTTCGAGCATGCTCGCTATTTGTGTCCCATGTATAGTGTTTTCCAGCAGCAGCTGCGTTTCGATGAATCACTTCGCCATTTGCGCACTCAGTACCAGGAAAAAGTCTCACAGCGTATGGTAAGCAACACAAATTACACTTTGTACGTAACACAAAATGAGTCTAATGGCTGTTGCATATTTCACTTTTGCAGGACAACGAGAAACTTTATCGCTACAGCCAACTATTGTGGATTTGGTTTCTTACTGCGCCGGAGCGCATGATTCATGCAATTGATGAGCTCAAAAAGTGTTCCGCCAAAATACCGGCACTTAACAGCAGCGTAATGCGTCCCGGCGGCGGTTTGCAGCGTAAATGAACGAAAGGCAATGTTAAGAGATAAATGGAACATCTTAGAAAACTCTTTTGTGGTAAGACTGCCCATTAGACCTTTATCTTATCTATCTATTTATTCAAATAAAAATTGTTTTAAACTTTTTTTTTTAAAATATTAATGCTAATTTTCTACCTATGCTAACAAGACTTCTTGCTGCCAATACTCAGTGCCCAAAATATAGTTTGATTGTCGATAAGGTCGAGCTTAAGTTGCAACAGTTCAGTTGTACATAAAACTAAGTAAAAAATAATCAAAATTGTTGCTACATTATAGTATATATATGTTACTATGTAACTTACTGAGTGCTAGTTTAAGCTTGTATAGGGCATACAAAACTTTATTGTACCCTTTATTATACCCTGATCCATTTAAAATGGGTAAAAAGGGTATAATGGTTTTGTGCAAAAGTATGTAACAGGCAGAAGGAAGCATCTCCGACCCCATAAAGTATATATATTCTTGATCAGCATCAAAAGCCAAGCCGATATAGCCATGTCCGTCCGTCTGCCCGTCCGTCCTTCCGTCTGTCCGTATGTATGAACGCGTCGATCTCAGAGACTAAAAGAGCTGGAGACTCCAGATTTGGAACTTAAGCTCGCCTTATGTTTGTTTGTTTTTCGATATTTTCGATAACTCTTCCCGTTCCCGATATACACATAGGATCGATGACAAAAAAATCTTGAACTTGGAAAATTTTCAGATGGCGTTTGAAACATTAAATGAAATAATGATAATCTATGATTGAAATCGGTTGACAAACAACGGAAATATGATTTAGGTAAAGTTTGCAGTATATGCGCTCTCTCACACACACACCCACACACATACACATACACACGCATACTTGCAAGCACTGACTGTTCGCGTTAAGTATTGGGTTCAGGCTGTCTTGTTCACAATATATAGCACACATCGTTAATAGTAGCCAATATATTTGACCTACCCTGCCTTAGAATTCCCAACTGGTTCAAGCTATGAGTGGTATGGCCTTTAGTCAGTTTTCTTAAGACCTGTTCAATATTTTTTTTTTTTGTAATTATGTTTGTGTATCACACACAGACACACACACCAACACACACACCCACAGTAACACACACACCCACACCCACACCAACATACACACACCAACACACACACACACACCAACATACACACACCAACACACACACACACACATACACACACACATTCACACACACAAACCCATTAACACACACACACACTTTCAAGCACTGAGTGTACACGTAAAGTATAGTGTTCAGGGTATCGTCTAGTCGAGGTATTTCGACAAGAGCCTGCTTACTTGTTTTAAGCTCAAAGTGTGCACTAACTTCAAGTCAAACACTCTTACTTGTTACACATACTAAATAGCTTAATTAAATTGAAGACATATCTTGGTAAACGAAAAAAGAAAAGAATTATGTTCAACGAACAGCTAACGGTGTTCCCGTTCCCGTTCCCGTTGAACGGATGTGGAAGTGGAAGCAGGCAACTTTAAGAATTCAAGCCCGAAGCGAACACAATGGAGGAGCTCTTTTACTACCTTTTGGCTCCTCGCTGGCTGACTGGTTGATTGGATGGCTAGATGTGTGTGTGTGTGTGTGTGTGTTGCAGTCGATTTGATGCGAATGCGATGCGAATTCAATGCGTGCTTAGCATGTACATTAGGGCGACGTGTAGCGGATGCATTACTGGATAATGCCTCTCCGCAGGAGTTTTCATACCGTAAACCATTATTATTATTATAATACTATCAACATCATCATTATCATCATAATCATAATCATCGTCATCGTCATCGGAGCGGTGTTATGTTTGTCTTGCCAAATGGCAGTTACCAAATGCGAGATTGATTGGCCCCCACAAATAAACCAAAAATCAAATCAACAAAACTCAAAAGAAGGTGCAAATAACAATGGAATGTCTGTCTGTGTGTGTGTGTGTGTGTGTGTGACAGTGAAAGAGAAACGGAACTTGCGAGTGAGTGAGGAGAGAAATGTGTAATGCAGGGGAAGCCCCCACACCTTCCCTTGCCCATACGTCTAACCCTAGCCAAAACAAACAACACACGAGCAAAAGCAACAACAAACAAAGATCGAATGGCTTGGTAAAAAAATATTTGAAATTCATTTCGCGGCGCGCAGCTTTTTGATTTTCGATGACAGCATTTAATGGTTATTATGTAAACGTTTTGTTGCTCATGTATGTGTGTGTGTGTATGTGTGTGTGTGTGTAAGACAACAACAACAAAGGTCAAACACACGCAGCAAGCGACAAGAGCTACTTTTAACCAGCACATAAACCTGCATTAATTTTAAGTTCCGGCCAAGCCCTAAAATATAAAGGTGCATACGCTCTCTCTCTCCCTCCATCTCTCTCTCTCTCTCTCTCGCTCTCTTTTTCTTTTATTCAATACGGATCTGTTAACAACAAGACTTACGCACTACAAAAACAACACCTGTTGCAATTGGCCTGGTTATAAAACCAATAAAGATGATAGGCAAAGACAAAAGATATCATTGTACATTTGTAAATTGTCAAGGGTCTGAGAAGATTATTATAGAAATCAACTTATCATACAGTTCATACTATGCGATCGGCCTTTCCAATCTAACTCAATGTCAAAGGGTTTTCGTCTTAACTATTCCAAATCTTTTTGCTCTGGCATGTATGCCAGATATATATCCTAGAAAATCGTATTGTTATGTTAACCATAAAGTGCGTTTCGCATTAAAAACTACTTAAAAACTATAAAAGTATATTCGTGTTTCTGTCTGTTAATTCGCCAATATGTTAATATGATTGATCCAACATTCAAAACTTTTTATTTTTCAGTACGAACACCGGTTGACAAGGGAATGTCATTTAGGAAAGATAAAAAATATAATGATAATAATATTACTTTATATTTAACAGTTGTGTCCGGATAGAGTGCACTAATTTTGCAAGATCTGTTTATAATATATATAACGAACTTGTTTTAAATACTCAAAATTTAATTTCTTTGCGATATTTCGTAAGAAATGTCTTAAAAAACAAAAATATAATTATATTTTTTTAAATTTCAACGTTTTTGCTAATAGTTTATCTAAATGTTTAACTTTTAAAGTCTAATTTTTTATCAATTAGTTTTGTAAATCTTTCGTTCAGTATATTCAAACACGAATATTATAATAATAAGTAACTAAATATAGCAAAAGCTATTGCCGTTATATCAGGGTCTACCTTTTTGCCTGTTACAAACACACTGAATTCAAACTAAGATTTTCAACAGCGCCCTGTTAGTTAACAGTTGAGCAGACTGTTGTCTGTTTACAGTGATGGTTGTTGCTTTGCGGCTGCGCAGTAAACAGCGCCAACTTGTTGTTGCGTTATTGCTGCTGCTGCTGCTGCTGTTGCTTGTACTCCTCTTAACAACAACTGGCCAACTGGCGTCGACTGTTAAAACCTGGCCTATACTTTTTGGCCACAAATCGAATTCAGTGCAGTGGCGACTCTTGAACGGTACTGTTGGCATAGCGGTTTTTTTTTTGTAATATTTTGATGTACATTTAAATGGTATGCTTGAAACTTGCTCGTGAAATGAAATGAAATTGAATTCAAAATTCAAAGTTAAAAATCATTATTTTTCTCACACACACACACACATGTACAATACAATATATTTTTGTTTTGTTTTTTTTTTTGAGTTTGGAGTGTTAAATACATAAAACTAAAAGACAGTCAAATAAATAAATAAATAAAAATAACAATAAATCAACCACAAGCAAATCAATTGAAATAATAAATATAAAGAAAAAACCTAATGCGAAAGTATTTATTTAAAAAAAAAATATTGAATGTGGAGGATTGTGGTAAAAGCTCACCGCCTGCCGAAAAAGTGAAAAACTAAATGCGCAGACGTGTGTAACAGTTTTGATTTTTAGTTTTTTGCTTTACAATTTTCGATCTCGATTTGTTCGTTTTGTGTTTTTGAAGTTGCTGTTGTTGTTGTTAGTGTTGTTGTTGCTGCTGGGCAGCAGAGCATAAAGCGACGTAGATCTGCGCAGGCGCCGCAGATTGCATAAAATTTTCTGCAGCAGCCCAAAAAAGGAGAAATACACAAAACGCAAAGCAACCACAACAACAACAACAGTAACAACAACGCGGCTTGCCCCACTTTTAACACATACAAATTTTTTTTTTATAAATAATTTCGTATCACTTAAAAAAACAAAAGAAAACAAATAACACAAAAATAATAAAAATTCGAAATTTAAGCATAAAGAAAAGCATTTTGTTGGATGTCGCCGTCAAAAGAAATAAGAAGGCAAACCGTTAACTGCGTTTAACTGCAACCACCAATAATAGGAACAACAGCAACAGCGACAGCAACATTGGACACAACTAACAAATATTCAACTGCATACAAGCAAAGAGTACAACAACAACAACAAAGTTGCCCGTAAAAGCTTTGCCGCCAAAATGCTTCCGGTAAGTTGCCAAAGTGTTTTGGCACAAAAATCATTTATTTTTTTGTTATTTTTTTCTGTTTCTTTTCTCCACTTTGTTAATTTTTGGTTTAGTATTTGGTGCGCAATTTAGTTGCAAATCTTTCGTCATGTCGCAAAACAAGTTGCGAATCGTTTAGCAACATTCCAATAGCTTGAAAATGTCGGCGATTTATTTTTTCCTGCTTCTGCTTCATATTATACAATCATCAAGTCGATTTATATGACCCAACAACCTTGAAGAAGATCCACGCAGCGAAAGTTGCCAATTCCCCAATCTCCCAATCGTTCCCAAGGCCGAGAGCATACAACTCAATCAAGTCGTTGTCCTTGTTGTCACCACAAACACATACATACAGATAAGCTGGCCATTTGTTTTAAGATCTTTAGCCAAAGATATATATGTAGATTGTATCTAGAACAGGTTTAGTTCAGTTAGCATCTTCATATTTCTTGATTTCTGATTTCGTTTTCATTTTAGCATTAATTTGCTATCTTGTTCAACCTGTACGAAAGAATTTTGATTTGATTTCAAGTTTGATTGCATAATTTAAAGCTATAGAAAAGCGAGAGTTGAAAATCTTTTTGTAGAAGCGTTGTGTGACTATCGATTTTGATTTCTTGCAACAGTTTCTTACTTCTTGTAACATATTTGTTTAAGTGTTTAGTCTTATGTCATCGAACTCATGTTGTTGTTGTTGTTATTGTTGCTGGGCCAACTAATTTGAAGGCTATTTAAGCCGATTACTTTTGCCCATGTTATATAACAATAGCTCTTTAATTTTCTTCATTGGGACTATCGTAAAAAGTTTTTAAAGACACGATTTCACATTAAAAATCAATACGAATTTACCGCAAAATGATCGGTATCGGTATCTCGTACTGTGAACGAACACCTTGCATGCATATTGAAGATACTTAAACATAAAAAAAAACCAAAAAAACCAAAGAGCAGAGAGTGAAGAAGATACATAAATATTTAATCGATATGTATGTGAGGCATGCAATGCACTAACGAATACGAATACGAACCGAACGAAATAATAAAAACGCGGCCAATAAATACTTTTACTTTAGCTCTTAAAAAGTAGACAATTTTCGATTGTTTCATTTCGTTTTCAACGTCGACGACGACGACGACGATCTTTTGTTGCGTTTCATTTTCTTTCTTACATACTACACATCCGCGTTGTGCCTGGCAGCGACTCTGATTTGCTCGTAATATTGTATCTGGCTGGCTGGCTTGCTGGCCAGATGCTACACTCTACTATTGATGGCCCTCATCTACACTATTCACGCTTCTTTTTAGCTGTCATGCTAATTTTTGTGGCTCGGCAACACAAATAAAAACAACAAGCGCCGGAATAAGTTCGGGTTGCGCATGCAAAATTAAATATATATATAAACAACGAAAGAAAAAAAAATAACTTGTTTGGTTTTTGTGCATTTTTGGTATAGATTTATGTTTGGATCTGTTATGTTTGCCTTTTATTTTTGCGCTAGCTTACAAATAGAGCTGCGGAGGCGAAACAAGTTTATTGCGACAAGTGTCCAAGACGGAATTAAATGCTCATCATCACGTCAGCAGTAAAAAATGCGTATATCAAATTATATAGTATTACGCTAGGCGTAGGCCCTGTTTCATAAGTGACTAGGAAACACGCATATACCTAGCTACTATGTGAAGAGTTAGAGTATTCAACAAGCCACACTCAATGCAAGCGGAAATGATGCACCTTCGAATGAGGCGTTGGCCCAACATCATCCATCCATCCAACCATCCATCCATCCATTTGGATGGATTCGTCTGCGGGCGTTAAAAATGCATATTGCAAATGCCATAAAGCAGCATCCAACGCAAAGGTGCAGCATTGTTAACGCTCTCTGTAGGTTTGCAACAACAGCAACAAAAGGCAGAGACAATGACACTGAACTACGTACTCTCGTAAATCTCATAAGCATGCCAAATGATGTTGCACTCTTTTTCAATTGTGACGTGAAAAAGTGAATGCTCCTGCTGCGAATATTGCTGCGTGGCATATGTGATTGTTTTCTAGTATTAAAATTTGATCACACGCGCACTTGTACTACCTTATGGTTTATTTAAATTATTGGCTTGATGACATTTCTGTGCTTTGTTGCTGGGCTGATTAGGTTACCGGTTTGCCAATCAAACCGCATCGAAATTGAAATTCCAAGCAAAAAAACACTGTTTTATTTTTTTGTCCGTCAAACGTCAGCACTCAAATCCATCGCAGCATCCAGCATGCTTGTAATGTATCTGTCAGATACACACAAACACACACAAACACACACATATACAATATTCCTCTCAACATCGTTGGCCCCATTAACAAATGCTTCGTTACGTCGTTACGTCAACGACACAGCTTCTGTTGGTTGTTGTGTTTGTTTGCTTATTGCAGCACAGGAGGTGTGGCCACATGCACATATAGCAGACTCTACGTGTACTACTTGCACCAGATAGATTTATATATATATATGCTCCAGAAGCTGTTCAGTTTCAATTCCAGTATTTAACCTGGTTCGCCATGCAAATCATTAACGCGTTCCTTTCAATGCTAATACTAACGCTAATTTCCATTTTTAAAACGTTTTCGTTTGACATTTCAGTTGAAAGAATTTCAAATGACTCATTTGAAAGAAGATGTTTCTAGAGCCAAGGTATAACGTATTTGAGAAACATCAACCAAATAATTCAATTAACTTTTACTTTCACAATAATACCTCAAAAGTCAAATGTAGGAATGCCAAGAAAATAGGAATTAAAGTTTTTGTTTTTTCTTAAAAGTGAAATTGTTTTTAAAACAGTTTTAAAGAGAATTTTAAATGATTAACTTCATATGTACTTTTCTAAGTATGTCTAGAACATTAAATATTTTTGTGAAAGTTTTTTTGTTTTCTTTTAAAGTGATGAAATTATAGGTTTCAAACGTTTTCGTTTAACATGCGAACTTTAAGAATGTTATAAGATGATTCCAAGATTAAAGAGATGAAACGTTTTAACATAAGAAATTAAAATAACCTAATTATTTTTCTTCTTTTTTTTGCTTCTTTTATGATTACTTTTTGCCCAAACGAAAGGTCTAGTTAGGTTATACAAATATTCATATTCATATTCAATATTCCGTAGAAATCATATTGCTAAGGAAATATAATATCCTTTAAGGCACTACCAAAAAATTTAATGACTTTCATCTACATAAAGTATATATAACGAAGTATTTAAAACAAACTGATTTTTTTGCAATATTTTTTGACTTCTTAAATGGAAATATTGCTTGGAAGAAATAAATAATTCACGATGCTGACGAACTTCACATAAAAAGAAATCACTTAGCCCTTCAATATCATATTATCTCAATTGGCTGCCACTTATGACTTTTTTTTTGAGTGTACAACTATGTAAGAGTTACTGTAAATGTGCAGTTTTAAGTTTTTATCTACATGCATACATACATACAGATACATATGTATCTGTTTTGAAGGTCGACCTGTTCGGCTGGTCAATGTGAAGCGTAAAAGCAAAGTTATAAATTAATTTATAAATATATATATATATTTTTTTTTCTTCTTAAAGCAAGCAAAGTCAAGAGAAAACATATAAAAATTGCCATGCCGTACTATGTTGTTTGCCCCGTTGTTGTCGGCATTTAAACTTGTTTTCTGTCCAATCGCATTGTATACTACAATACAATACAACAAAAAAAAAAAAAAATGAAGGAAAAAGTAAACTAGCAAACTACATACAATGCACATATACACACACCCATACATATATAAATATATATGCTGAAAATTCCTGGGTCTTGCGAGTGCCAACTGACCAACAGACAAAATGACCCCCAATTGGTATTTACTCAAAGAATGTGATTGCAGTTCGAAGTACATGAAAATGAATCATTCCGAAATGAATTGAACGTTGATTGAACAATGCAAGGATAAAGTATATGAATACATAAATAACAAATACACAACTCTGATTGTTAATCAATTAGATACCATTCAGATTGGTTATATCTGTGGAGCCAAATACTTAATAAGTCACATTGAAATAAGTACTTATAGACTTTTGAACATTGTTGGTAGTTGATTTTAGTACAGTGTATTCGTATGTCTGCTCTTTATAATGACACCTTTTCACTGATCTTAACTATCCACAATTTTCCACATCCTTTAAGTTCAAAAAATAATTCAAGTCATTGCTTTGTACCAAATTTTATCTATGGTCCACAATGGTGAACAATCTTTATGGTCTGCTGTTTGGATTTCACTCTTATTTCTATCAATCTTGCCTTTTGATGACCCGCATTTCTTGGCCAAACGCTTCAACTTTAAACCCAGTAGACTAATTTCATATTTGTAGTAAATCAGTTTTGGACACTATCACTTGGGCTCATCAGGGTTTTTTTTTTTAATTTTTGGGATGCCCGGATGTGCCATGATTACCATATAATTGAAAGTGCTGGGAAACTAAACTAGTGAATGCATGTATAAGCATAAATAAATGATATAGTAGCTTGTCTTTTACAAAAAGGGCACAAAAAACGAAAAAAAAAAGATATAAACCAAGACTGTTTTATATTGTTTCTTTTATGTTATTTTTTCACTATGAGTCGCTGTGGTTTTGGTTAATATGACATAAGTTAGGAAGATGCCGCTTAAAAACCATAAGCCATAAGCCATAAACCATATAACATTAAACATTTTAGAGCTTGCTAATTTGCTTTGCTTATTATCATTAAGACTGCGAACCGTTAATGATAATTGCTAAGTAAATGTTAAGATGTGGGTAACTACAAAAAGCAAAAACGAACTTGAAATTTTTTCATTAAACACTTTTCAACTTTCGATTTCACTTAAAGATTATCGTGTTGGCCATTAATGAAATTCACACTCAGTCTGATTGCCTTAGATGAGTATGTGTTGCAAGTATGCACAAATGATTGCATTTTTTTTTTGTATCGTGTTCTATGTTTTTGTTTGGTTTTTTTCACTTGTAACGCGTTTGCTTTCACCCCATGATCATGATGTATTCATTAAGCCAGTTAGCCAGCTCGTGGCTGTTTGACGTAACTTAATGGGCAACACGGGGTGCATGCAGCTAATGCTAATCTGGCCGACTAGTTGACAAATTGTAAGTAAACACTTCGAGTTTGCGCAAAATTTCACCTGTGAAAATGACATCGATGATAATTCAATAAATGACATCTGGACACGAAATCGCACATTTCGAAGTTTCAATAAGAAAAGAAAAACCGATACTCTTATCTCGCCGCAGGCAGCCAAAAGATGACTTTCTTTCTGTCAAAGCTCTTTTTTTTGCTATTCATTCAGACAGTCGTTAATCCGGCAAACTCATTCATATATCATTTCTTTTGACAGTCTCTAAACCAGTCAAGCATCTGTATACTGTTAGCAATGTTGAGTTATTGTAGCACAACAACAAACTCACCTTATAAAAAAGTTTTAATCCTCGCATTAACATATATTTGGTATTTTTTTTGCTTTAAGTAGCACTTTGTAACTCCGCTTGATATGTTGCTTTATTTTTTTTCTTTTTGTTATGTTCACATGCCTATTAAAATCAAATCAAAGTTTTGCAAGTCCTGAAAGTTTGAGTTTGTTTTCTTGTTTCTTTTAATCATGTTACTTGTTAAAAAGTTGCAACTTTTTTTGCGTTATAAAAACTTGACATGGGAAACAATTACTACAGTGTGGTTTACTTATTAAGTACTTGAAAAATACAGCAAAGCACATTTTAATATCACAAAATTATATTGCCAAGCAAATGCTGAGAGAATCATTTATTTTATACCCTAAAACCATTGAAACAGGCTAAAAAGGGTATAATGGTTATGTGCAAAAGTATATAGCAGATAGAAGGAAGCACCTACGACCTCATAAAGTATATATTTTCTGGATCAGCATCAACAGCCGAGCCGATATAGCCATGTCCGTCTGTATGTATTAGCGCCTCGATCTCAGAGTTTATACGATAACACATGGATAACTTGGAAATAGCGTTCGAAACTGTAGACGAAATATAGAAAAGCTGTGACATTTTCGGTTATGAATAAACAGAATTTTTGAACATTGAAGTTTAGTCAAGTAGGCAGTATTCGCATACACACACACACAGAGAGAAATATTGTCGTTAAGTATAGGATTCAGGGCATATTCTATTCGGGATATCTCGCCTAGAGCCTTCTTGCTTGATAAATATTTTAAATAGTTTGTAAAATAGAAGGCAGGCTTCTGATTTCATTGTTTTCTTGTTAAAACAAGCCATTTAGCAATAATAAAAATAATTGTGAAACCTCACAATTTATATTTTATTTTGCTGTTTACTTTATTCAATTTTGAACTCTACTTTGTTACAAATATATATTATTTTTTTATTTTTTTTTTATAAATCGATTACATAAGCGTACTTTGTAAATATTATAAAATTATGACAGCAATCACGAGTCTGACAATGGACATGCGAAGCAGACTTAAAAGCAATTAAACAATATTTACTTTCATTTCAATAATGTTTTGACATAATCTTAATATTTTGGCAGCTTTGTGAGCATTATATCTCAACTTTCGCTCAACACCAACAAACAGATCTCCACCATCCACTATCAACAGTTTTTGACTGCCCCACCTTTAATATTTGGCGCTTGTCTGCAAATTGCTTTTTATTGCACTTGCATCTTGAATGTGTTTTCGGTGTTGTTAGACACTTGTTGGTACTTCACTTATATATTTATTTATAGCATTGAATTGTTTGCTTTTGAAATGTTCATTTGATACTTGAAAGTGAACATCTCGTTTGGTCAGTTCAAACGGCAGTGCGGCGGCACAGTCATTGAAATTCCTCGCCAGTGACTCAATAACAATCTTTTATGTTCTCTTCAGTTCTCCGTTTTGTTGCCGCTTTGAATAAATAATTAAATTTTATTTCTAGCTGCAGCTTTGTAGCTTTGACATTTACCTTGCTTTTTGTCTTTCAAATTAATTGCCTTGCTCTAATTGAAATGTTTCCAGCAATTTTGTATTATGAATGTGAGGTAAATATCAGTCTTAATCTTAAGCTTAATAAAAATGCATTTGCAAACATTTTGCACAGCGGTAAATATTATTATTTTTGTGGATTTGCTATCAGACATTGATGTGACAGTAACTAGATTTTTATAGTTTCTCGGCCTTGATAAGAGGCATCCATAAACTTTCAAGCAACACGTTTAATTTCACAATCTATTGATAGGCATTTGATGGCACCATATCAGTGTTATAGAGAGTCGGGCAGACGAGTTGTGTGTGGAAAACCGCATCGATACAATAACAAAAACAAAAGTCGAACTCGACTTTTCTTTTTTTGGGTGCGTGTCGCTGTGGACAACTACGTTGACCCAATCCCAATGGCAAAATGAGTATGTTGAACGTCGTCTTCGTTGTTGTCTTTCCCACCCTCAAAGCTCAGCGCTTAAGCGAGTGGACATCCGGCGAGGTGTGCGAGATATCGTCAATGTCGCAGCAGATGATGGCAACTTTCGCTTTTTGCTGTTTTCTGTTTTTTCGGCTCACAAGATTAAGAAAGCCAAGGAGTCGTTGTGGCGTGTCTCCAAAAACGGGTTGCATCCACGCCAATGTCAATGCACTGCACTGCACTCCACTGACACCAACACCAACACCGATTCCCATTCCAGTGACCACTGACCAATTCCAGTGACTATTAATTGGCATTTTAGCTAACGCAAGTGTTTAACTCTTTGTGTTGTTGTTAGTGTTGCTGTTGCTGTTGTTGTGTGGACAGGAGCAGCTGGATTTCACCAACAGCGAAACTGATATGGCAAAAACCAGCTGCATGATGAAAGTTCATGTATCTTGTGGATTAATAGATCTCTTGTGTTGCGCGTTGTATTATCTCTTGACATCATCATCATCATCATCATCATCATCATCATCATCATCGTTATCATCATCATTTGGAATAAATGAATGCAGCTGCTTAAGAGCCTTTTGTTCTGCCTGTGCTTACTAACTAACCAACTAGCCATGATTTATTTGCATAGTCCGTAGTTGCTTAATTGAAAAATACCTTGGGTCAAAAACGAATTTCGCACGACAATATTCCGCAAACAAGCCGTTGGGTGGGTTAGCTGGTTGGTTGGTTGGTTTGCCCAACAATGGGATTTGAACATTCACACGGCATAAATCCCGAGTAAAAATTTTGCGAGGCTAAATGCAAACAGCTTATCGCCCATGCCCATGCCACTCATTTGGGACAATTTTGTTTTTGTTGTTGTTGCTGTTGTTGTTGGGTGGTGTGTGTGTTTTGTAACTGTAACTGGCACACCCGCACTGTGAGCGACTTACTGCCACAAAAGCCGACCAAAAGAGCGCCTCGTGCCTGCTGCCTGCTGCCTGGTGCCTTGTGTGCCTTGTGCCTTGTACTCGGCTGGCTGCACTTTGATTCAAAAATTTCAAATGTTAAACTTTTTTGATTACACAACTCGCTGTCTCTCACAAGCCGCAAATGCTGCCGCCACCGCTGTCGCCGACGGGCCTTTTTTGAGCGCGTTTTTCGAGTACTTTAGTTGCACTGCAATGGGTGCGGCGTCCCCTCGGGCGTATACGCAACGCAACTTCAACAGACATTGATCTTTTGGGGCGTTGACATTGTGTGTGTGACGCTCAGGGTCCGTGAAACGTGACGTTACGTGACATGACGTGCGGCACATTCTGACCAGGCAACAGCCGATTACGTGCCACAACAGCAACGAAAATTTTCACTGTCTTTAAATATTTTGTGACTTAAGGTTGAGTGTATATATACACACACACACACTATAGAACCTTACCTTACACACACTCTGTCTTTTAGCTAGTCATCGTTTATGGCTTATTACTTGTGTGGTTGTATGTGCTTACTGTGTGTGTGTGAGTGCAAATGTGGTGACTGCATGTGACTCGGGCTTAAAAAGTGCTCTCAGGCACCGCAAGACCTAGTTGACACCTGCTTGGATTATGAATGGGCCATTGTCTGACTAATGTCGAAGGGCAAACAAGAAAGACCAAAATGCTCAACTCTGTTCTCATCTAAACGCCGACAACGTAAAAACCATCCATTCACCATTTACACTGCTTAAGAACATTCGTTTTGAGATGCTCTTTAAAACAAATTCAAACAAAGGCAAACATTTCCTTTAACAACCAAAAAATATAATAATAATAATTAATACAAGTAAGAAAGACTTAATTCAGCATACCGAATATTAAATACCAAAAACAATTCTAAATGCATTTATTTGAATTTATTTATTTTGAGCTTTTTGGCTTGCTTAAAGTTTAGCTCACAAACCTGAAAAGATGCCTGCCAAGGTCTGGCGAAATCTACCCTCTAGGGATACCTCTTTGGGGTTTTCAAAAACTTCTATTTGAAGCATAATTAAATCAATTTTTTGGATTGTAAGTGAAAAATACAAATTCAACATAAACTCACGTACAGAAATTAATTAATTAGATGAAAATATGAAAGTTCTTAATCCGGGAGATAATTTTCAAAAGAAATGCTTTATCCAATAAAGTAAACTAGCGAAATTCATTTTAAAAAAATTTAAATATATCAAAACTGATTAAAAGATCTTTATCGTATAAACACAATGTAGAAAATTTTCCAATATTCAATTAAAATAAAATTGTTGCCAACGAAGTTTCTCATAACCTACTACTGTCAATACTTAAAGAAATCGCAATCGCAACGACAACAACATCATTAATAGACAACTATAGTTACATTGCTCCACTTTAGAGCATACAATCAAAAAAACAACAACAACAATATAAACATATACATATTTTTTATATTTATTTTTTTGTTGTGTTTTGTTTTTAATAGCCAGTTTCATTTTCAAGGCTAACACGACGCAGGCTTTATGCAAAAAAGCGAGCAACCGAAAAAAACAGCAGCAACAACAGCGACAACAGTTTAGTTAGTAACAACGACAACAACAACAAAAGCAAAGCGACAACTTTAGATGAAAAATTGCAAATGTATGCAGCTGTATATCTATGTATGTATTTATAGATGTATGTAGTACGTACGCAATCATTTTGCAGGCGTTACGCAGAGTTGCGACCATCGCTTACATAAGCAACGGGCTTCCAGCTGCAGTTGCAGTTGCAGTTGCCGCTTTGGTTAGACTAGCGAAAAATGGAAAAAAAAAAAAACAAAAATATGCCACAGTTGTTGTCCGGTCGACGATCGTCCGTATTTTGTTGCCCCAGTGTTGCAACTTGTCGACATCATCAGCCAGCTTGCAAACTTGCTGGCCATAAATTGCGGCTCGGGGACCACAACTGCAACCGTCTTTGTCTTCGTCTCCATTTCTGCTGTTACTGGGGTAACTCATTTTCCAAACTGATTCTTGATTTTTGGGCCGTTTGTTCAAATTACAACTCTTGTTGTTGCTGTTGCAGTTGCAGTTTAAGTTGCTGTTGCTGTTGTCACCCTGCGGCAACTGGTAAGTCCCGCCTGCCCTGAGGCCGACCTGTCGTCTCTCTGTCGTCCGTCACTCTACATCTACATGTAGTATGCTTTTAATTGCAAAGCGTTCGACTCAATTAAAATCCATTTTGGCCAAAATGTTGCATTTGCCTTAAGTACTATTTGTTTTCGGTTTGTTGTTGTTGTTGTTGTTGCGTTATGCATTTGGTGTCAACTCGACAAATTTGTCAATCGTCGGACCAATCAATGCGCATGTGCATTGTACAATCTGAATTGTTGGCATTTTATTTGGATATTTTTTTTTGCTTTAAGCTTTTTAGTAATTTTTTTTTTCAAAATGTTTTGGTATGCAATTTGTACATATGTACATACGAATGCAAGACTTGTTTGAGTATTTTGTAAAGAGCTACCCCTTCATTCGCTGCATTCGCTTTTCATTTCGGCATCGACAATAAAGAAATGTTAAGCAATGCGTGCGACAACAACCGCAGCAGCAGCAGCAGCAGCAGCAGCGACAACAAAAAACAGCAACTAATGTTAATTATGGCTATATATAAATGTAAATCGTAAGGCGTCCCATAAACAGTTGTTGTTGTTGTACGGTTTTTGCTGTTATTGTTGTTAACCCATTCAAATGTATCGCGGTCTTCAGTCAGGCATTGGGTAAATATGCCATTACTAAAATATATAAGTCACATGCCTCCCCCCACACCTCTTTAAGCCAATCGAAGAACGCTCTTTGTGCCCGGCAAATGGCACACTTCAACTTATGCCGGATATGGATACGGCTTATGGCTTACGGCTTTCGGTTCTGCGATTTGTTGATATTTTTTGTTTTTTGGGTTGAGGGGGAAAGCTTTTATGTGTCTGAAGTATTTGCTGATGGTTTTACTGTTGGGCTTAAAACAAATATTTATTTCTTTCTGCTGTTGTTGTTGCTGTTGTTGATTCGTTGTTGTGGGTCGCAATCGTTGGCAACATTTCCACGTATCAATTAACCAGAGTCCATAATCAACGATCAAGTCACTCGACTCACCATCAACTTAAATAATGTTTGAGCTGCAATCATTTTAAGTGCGTGCATGACTTGATGTTTTTTTTTTTTGTATTTCTAACACTCTTCAATATAATTGCTAAATTTAAAAGATTTAATTTTGTTTGATCATTAAATTAGAAATTTCACTTTGAAACCATTTTGTTTGGAAAATTACTCAAAATTGGGCAAAACATGTTTATATAATTATATATAAAAGAAAATGCTTTCTTTCTTCGGGATTTTTCTCTATCTTATCTTTTTTTCAGTTGTGCTAATTAGCCAAAAAACAAACATTGACTTAGTGCACAAGTTATTAATGATCTTCCGTTGGCGTTTTTATTTTTTATTGACTTACAAATCTTTCATGGTTTTGTTGATTTTTGAGGGTTTAGTTTGGCTTCGATCAATGAAAAAGACATGTGTGTAACGGAGTGTGTGTGTGTGTGTGCTTAAGCCAAAAACCGGCATGGTTCGCATACACGCACAAAACAACTACAAGCTACAACTTTTTGTTGTTGTTGTTGGCTTGATTCGCTTATGTAATTTTTTTTTTTCTGTTCGCGCTGCTGACCAAAACTTCGACTGCGTGTAAGGGAGATGGTAATACAAATGTGTGTGTGTGTGTGTTTGTGTGTGTTTATGTAGTTTGGGCCATTTGTGCTGTTGTTATTTATATGATGTTACCAAACTTTGGCATTTTGATTTAAAAATCCGTTTATTGTATTGTATATAATTTTATGTGTTTATTTATTTGTGTTTTGTTTTTTTTTTTTCAATTGGAAAAGAAATAGTATATAGCCACTGAATCAGTCAATGAGTCGACTACTAGGCTTCGATTTCTTTTTTATCATACATTATGCCCTAATTGCTAAAAATGCTGTGACTTTATGTAATGCGCTGAGCAAAACTACATACTACAAGTTATTAATTGGCATTGGAGTCGCTTCCTCATTGACAGCGGCCCAAAGCTGACTACTTCTGCGATTTCACACCATCATCATACAGTGGAAAAAAAAGAAGAGAGAAAAATCGACTAAAAATGTTGTTGGCTGTAGTATTTCATTATATAGTATTCAATTTGCATATGAAATTCATGAGGTTGTGTAACTTGTTTCTTTTGATAGACGGCTGCAAGTCAGTTAGTCAGGTTATTCAGTATTTACTGACGACCTTCATGGGAATATTTTTGTTGTTATTGTGATTGAATTGCTTTGATACCTTCTTTTGTTACGGAGAATTGTCTCTGTGTCTTGTGTCTTGTGTGTATGCATTTACATAATTCCAAAACCATTGATGTCACTGTGTCAATGCTGAACTGATGTCAAAGTTACATGTTAATGCATTTAAATTTACTTCCGGCTATAGCTTATAACTTATTTTGTTCAATTTACAGTTACGGCCTGGAGCGGCCTGGCAAACGCTCTTCCTTCTGTGCGCATTGGCTTATTGCATCAATGGTAAGTTCATAAACCAATCAATAAGTCAATTACTCACTTGATATGAAAACATTTGCAGTTGCCAGCGGTGAGGGTCGAGTGGTTTGTTACTATACAAATTGGAGTGTCTATCGGCCGGGTACTGCCAAATTCAATCCACAGAATATAAATCCATATTTGTGTACACATTTGGTTTACGCATTCGGTGGATTCACTAAGGATAATCAAATGAAGCCATTCGACAAGTATCAGGATATAGAGCAGGGTAAGCCAGACACGCCCCCAGACATCCCAATCGTTATTTAATTATCATTGACGGCTCACAACATCAACAACAATTTTAACTCAACTCGACTTTAATTTCCGTCTTGGTGTTGCTTTCCCATTCCCAAACTCCTGCAGGTGGCTATGCCAAATTCACTGGCTTAAAAACCTACAACAAGCAGCTGAAAACGATGATTGCCATTGGTGGCTGGAATGAGGCCTCTTCACGTTTCTCACCGCTGGTAGCCAGTAGTGACCGGCGCCAGCAGTTCATCAAGAATATATTGAAGTTCCTGCGTCAGAATCATTTCGATGGCATTGACTTGGATTGGGAATACCCGGCACATCGTGAAGGCGGCAAGTCCCGGGATCGTGATAACTATGCTCAATTCGTGCAGGAACTGAGGGCGGAGTTTGAGCGTGAAGCAGGAAAGACAGGACGTTCGAGGCTCTTGCTCACGATGGCCGTGCCCGCTGGCATTGAGTACATTGACAAGGGTTACGATATCCCTAAATTGAACAAGTACTTGGATTGGTTTAATGTGTTAACCTATGATTTCCATTCATCCCACGAACCATCCGTCAATCATCATGCGCCTCTCTACTCGCTGGAGGATGATTCCGAGTATAATTATGATGCTGAATTGAACATTGTAAGTTTTGCTTTTATTGAATACATAAACCGATGACTTTATTTATATTTTTGCTCTATAGGACTATTCAATCAAGTATTATTTGAAGGCTGGCGCCGATCGCGATAAGTTGGTATTGGGTATACCCACCTATGGACGTTCCTACACGCTCATCAACGAGGAAAGCACTGAACTTGGTGCACCCTCCGAGGGACCGGGCGAGCAGGGTGACGCTACCAGAGAGAAGGGTTATTTGGCTTACTATGAGGTACAATATATTTGCCATATACAAATTTGCGAGAAGCCTGTTTAACTCAGAGTTTTATTTTAGATTTGTCAAACACTTAAGGATGATTCGGAGTGGACAGTCGTACAGCCGAATGCTAATGTCATGGGTCCCTATGCCTACAGACGCAATCAGTGGGTTGGCTACGATGATGAAGCGATTGTGCGCAAGAAAGCCGAATATGTGGTCGCCCATGGATTGGGTGGTATTATGTTCTGGGCCATTGATAACGATGATTTCCGTGGCACATGCAGCGGCAAGCCATATCCACTAATTGAGGCCGCCAAGGAAGCAATGCTGGATGCCTACGGGTGAGTTGAAATGAGGAATCTTACAAAATTAATCCCACCTTATACGCTCTCTTCATTTAAACTCCAGTTTGGGCATCAATGAAGTCGCCAAGCCAAGTGGCCCTCAAAAGCCATTGCGTTCAAGAAGTCGCGACAATGGAAGTAATAGCAATAGAAATCGTCTAAACTCCAAGCCGGAGGCATCAACAAGACGACCAAGCGCAACTCGTCGACCAGCAAGCAGCAGCACAACAACAACAGCTCCTAGTACCACAATCAAACTTACCGAAGCCGAGGGACAATCGTTATATATTGGTGGACGTGGCTCGACGACACCGCCGCCACCAACAACGCCCGATCCAGGCTCAGACTTCAAATGTGAGGACGAGGGCTTCTTCCAGCATCCGCGCGATTGCAAGAAATATTACTGGTGCTTGGATAGCGGTCCATCTGGCTTGGGCATTGTGGCACATCAATTTACTTGCCCCTCGGGTCTATACTTTAATCCGGCTGCCGACTCTTGCGACTTTGCGCGCAATGTGCCATGCAAGATCAAAAAGTAAGTGATTATTTTGTTTGCCTCGAAATATATTTAACATTTTATTTAATGCTTCAATAGATCGACAACTGCATCACCAGTAAGCGCGACAAGTACGACAACAACAACAACCGCTAGACCCACAAGTAGCTACAACCGTGTAAGTGCAGCACCCGTGGCTCGGCCTGTCTATCCACGTATTACTAGCACCACCACCACAACCACCACGACAGCCAGAACCACAACACCAGCAGAAGCGGATGAGGTGCTTGAATATGAAGAGGATGGCGATGAGGTACAAACACTAAACAAGTCCGGAAGCGATGCTGAAGAGGATCCACAAGTCATCAAGGAACTGATTGATCTAATACGCAAAGTCGGTGGCGTTGAGCAACTAGAAAAGCATTTGCTCCGCAACAAGGATGGCTCTATAACACTTAAAGAGAACTCAGCAAGTGGTGCACCGACAACGCCGTCAACCATCAGCAAGTCACTGTATGACCGAGTTCTAAGTCGACCAGAAGCTTTGGGCACATTTTCGCGCAATCGCTTTAATACGTTTAAAATACAGTCCACCCAAAAGACTGAGGCAAGCAGCTCCTCCGATGATAGCAGTTCGCAAATAAACAATTCCAAATACTCATCTGTGCTACGTGGCAATAGCCGCCAAGGACCACAAAACGAGGGCCTGGAGAAGCTGTCCGAATTTGATGGTTTCCTTAAGGAGCGCAAACAGTATGTGACCATTAATCGCAATCGTGGCGCAGCTACAAATGATGAGCAAGATACCGAAAACAATTCCAACGATGAAGTCGATGATGAGGAGGAGCAATCCCAACGGGAACCCACAGATACAACTAGGCGTCCGTTTAGCTCGGCCACTCCATCATATACAAGTGTACGGCGCTCAAAACCTACAACAACGACAGCGCCTGTTGAATCTGTCACGGAGCTGCTACAGGAACAGGAACAGGCTGTTGTTAAGGAACAGACACAGAGCAAACAGTATGCAACACTTACCCGTACACGTGGTCGTACTACAGAGCGTCCGGAGAGCACAGCATCGGAAGCAGCTGGCGTTTCAGTTAGCTCGACAACAAATCGGTAATTTTACATAGTACAAACTAAGAGAAACAAATATTTAGTTAAGTTTGAAGCGCGAACACAAGCATTAACGCAACCCTTTATTTCCTTTCTGTAGATACAAATACTTTGAACGGACACGGCCCACCAAGAGCAGTAGACCGGCTAGTGTTGGAATTGAAGATGCCGATGAGGATGACGAGGAAGACGATGGAGATGAGCCGCAACACAAAAATGTAACGTTACAAACAAATCAAAGCAGCACATCAACAACCACAACAACAACAACAAACACACGTAAATACGCCAGCATTGGCCGCAGAACCACAACAACAACAACACCAGAAACAACACCCGAAACAACAACAACAGTCACCGGCACTGAGACTGCCAAGGCGAGCAACACCAACAACAACAGCAACAACATCAGCAACAGTGTGAAAACTAATAACGTACTAGCAACCACACCAAGAGCACCAATCACTACAACCACCACCACCCAACCACAACCAGATACAACAATCACTAACGAAACTACTGAACCAATTGAATTTAGTACTAGCATACCGCTCACAACGAGCAATACTAACATCCAAGCCACCTCACCCACACCCACAACCACAACCACACCCACACCTACAATAGCATCCACAATCCAAACACCAACCACTAGCATCGACGTCTTGAGCCTGGCTGATGGCATTAACAATATGTTAGAGCTACAAATTACCACAATGCCGCCAAGCGATGATGCTTCATCCCAATTTCCCAACCTTGATTTAAATGTTAACAACCTGGCACAAGTTGCGCCCACAACAACGACAACGACAACAACGGAATCTGAACTGGCAAGGACAAGAACAACTACAGCGAATAGCAAACAAAACACCATTGACAACGACGACGATGAAAACAATGACAACGACAGCGATGACAAGATAAGAAACAATAGTGATAATGATAAGGTAACAACAACTAAGACTCAATCTAAGTACGCAACGATTCGTCGGCGCTTAAACAACAGCAACAACATCAAGAACATTGCAGATGCAGTCAACAATGATGCTAGTCCCAATGTTATTGGTAACTCTAACGGTAGTGTAAATAGCATTAGAAATACCTACTCTGGTCGAAGGCAACCACAAAGAACCCAACAACAGCAACAACCTGAACTGACAACAACCGAACTACCTGTAAGCCCAACTAGCAGTATTTCTAGTCCAAGACCCTTTGGTTATCCCAGACGACGAACACGTCCCACTAAGCCACAATCTACCACAACAGCAACAGTAACCGATAACGATAACGATAACTTAAACGTAAATAAAACACAAAACGATGACATTGCGAGCATAGGCAAAACTCGTCTATCCAAATTGGATAGGCCCAAGGTGAGTGCCAAAACTAGTCAAGAGTTGTTGTTGGACCCTAGCACAACCACCCAACCAACAACAACAACATCCCAATTAAATGCAACAACAACCACAAGAAACGCAACACGCACACAATTTGTAGCTGACTTAGACGTAGCTAATGGTAATGGTAGCAATAACTTAAGGCATGACGTAGTTAGCAACTCTTATTTAAGTACTACTAAAGATGACGATCAAACCAATGTCAACAACAACAAAATTAAATACGTGTGGCGCAGTGCCAACCGACAACCTTCGCGTGTTTTAGGTGGTACAGGTACGGTAAATACACCCAATGCACTCGACGCCAAGGACGACAAAGACTCACGTAGGAATGCTGGCAAGCGTTTGGCGGTCAATGATGATGAGCTTAATTATCGGGGTCGCCATCTGACCTCAGCGGAGCAGGAAACTGATGAAGAGGTCGTCGAGACAACAACAATAGTTTCGCAGCTAACACCAAGACGTAGCTATCAAAGCGTCAGTCGAAATGCAAGTCGGGGAGTATTGAAAGAGGAAGTCGTAGAGTCTAAAGCCTCTGAATCTGGTAGGAAAACCAACAAAAATGACGAAAGCACCTCAAGTCAAATAGATTCAAGGGTTGAAGCTGATCTGTCATCAACTGGTAAACGTAACTACCAAAGCATTAGTCGTACAAATAGTCCCAGTAGTGCTGACGAACAGATTCACTATAATGCCATAACTCGCGATAATACTGGTGCCCATCTGAGTGAAGATCGTAGCTCTGGCTTTATACGCAACCCAGGCGAACTTAATCAACCAAAAATCAGCCAGGGACCCATTGCACGTGGTGGACACATTGCGGAGACGACGTCGACGACCATTGAGGATGAGAATATAGCCGCAGAGATTATTGACGATGAGCCACCGTTAGTGGCACGTGGCAATACAAGAGCCCCAGCTGCAAATGACATTCCCGATGATAGCAATACTGCAACTGAGCAGGACTCAATGGAAGTTAGGACGACCACTGAGGTTGCATCACACCAGGAAAACCTTGGATCTAATGAAGGGGAAATCTCAGTGACCACCATTGTCTCAACAGATGTTGATAAAGCAAGCGAATTGCCTAGCAGTAGCACCACTTCTGATGTTGCTCGTGAAAGCACAACAGGATCTGCGCCTGAGAGCAGCACCACTACAACCACTGAGCTACCAATTACCTCAACCATTTCCACAACGACCACTGAAAGCTCTTTGGAAAATGATACCAAAACAACCACTGAGCCACGTCAGTCTTTGTTCCGTACTAAAACATTTGCGAGTACGGAGGCAGTACCAACAACGACATCAACAACAACCCCAACGACCACAGTGCCAAGTAGCACCACACGTCGATTACTGATCTCTCGTAGAAGAGGTGGCAGCACCACCACTACAACAGCAACAACAACTACAGAAAGTACATCTGAAGCAAGTGAAAAGGCAGGTGTCGTTGATATTGAAACAACTACAACACTTCCTAGACGCCGTGTAATTGTACGAGGCAATTATCGGCCACGTCAGGAGGGTGATCTCTCTTCGCTTCTGGCAGCCGATGAACACAAGCGTTCAAGATACAATCAGAACCAAGCACGAAAACAAGTTGACTACAAAAAGGAAAAGTTAGAGCAGGAGGAGGAAAAATCTGAAAGCTCATCTGCAGCCCCCCAAAGCGAAAATGAGAGCAGTAGTACGGAACCCGAACTGAAGGTCAATGAGAATATAACACGCTCAAAGCTAAGTAGTCGGTCTCAAGTTGTAGCCGCCCGCAATCGTACCACCAGCCAGACCGAGTCGTTGGGAAACGGCATTACTCGCACTCGCACCACTTATGTGCGGACAATTGATGGTGGCAAGGTCGTTAAGCGTGTGCATACTAAAACCGTAGAGGAGAAACCGGCCGAGTATGAGTATGTATATGATGAGGTCAAAGAGCCGGTGGTAAGTACCACCCAACGAACAATAACTCGCAACCGTGGTTCACTCAAGTTCCGCAGCAACGATCTATCCTCCTTGTTGGCACTAGACTTCGCGACGCGCGGACAGCGAAAACAAACCCCATCATCTGAACCAAAGAGCACACGTAGACGTTTGCTGAAAAAACCTAAGGAAACTGTTGAGCACGAAGATGTCGAGGAGTTTGTGTACGAGAGCGACAAAAATGATTTAGACAATTCGAACAGGTTGGAGACAACGACGAGGAGAGCACCAACGACAACGGTTCGCACCCGCACAAGACCCACTAGAGCTAGAATAACAACAACAACGAGTACGAATACTGAAGAACAATCTGCTGAAATTGAAAATGAATCCAGTACTCGTCGTACAGGATCACCATTCCAACGGCCAACTTCTAAAACAACGACCAGATCATCAACAACAGTCACTTCACCAACCACGACAACAACTGCAAGCAATGAAGCAACAACCAGACGTGTTTTAACCTTTAAGCGACCCATACCAACAACCACAACACCTGCTTCGACGACAACGGCAGAACCAGCAGAAGAGTCAACCACAGAGTCACAACAGCAAGTTGCTAAACAAAACTTTTTTAAGCGCCTAAGGACAAGCACGCCGACAACCACAACAACTACGCCTGCAGCAACCACTATTAAAGATGACTTGACCGACTTGAAACGTCAGTTTACAAGTGCATTGAATAGCCTTCAAGATAATAGTGATGCTAATGTAGAAGCAACCACGCTTAGTACCGAATTAAACACAGATGAAAAGCTTTCGCTACCCATATATCATCGTCGCAAATACTATCAGTATGTCAAGGATTCACCCATAACATACATTGATAAGACAGAAGCGCCGCCAGACGGTGGCGGGGGTGTTACGGTAAATATACAGCAACAGATCCATGATGTCTTCAATGTGAGTGAAAATGGAACCCCAAGCAATTTATTGGAGGAGACGGAGAACGATAGCCTAGAGGCTGAGCATCGTTTGGCCATGGAGCAGGCTCAGGAAATTAATTCAGAACTGAGTCATTTTTTATTGAATACCCCCGGGTCAGTGTAGGTCACCCGGAGCAAAATCGAACGGATCAGCTGAGCAGACATCCCGAACTGTTTCTGCAGCTGACGATGATGATGAAAATGAGCTCACAGCAGATATAGATGAATTAGATGAAAATAACCATCGTCAAGGCAAAACGTTTAAGACAACGCTGGTGACGACTAAGGGCAGCAATGAAACCGCACGCAATCTTGTACAAGTCTCCATATTAGATGAAACACTACGAACTGAGGAAGATGCTCGTGCCCTACGTACCTATACCCAATTAAATCGGTCACGTTTACAGTCAACAACCAAACCAGTCGAAGCTGAGGATGCTGCCTCCACTTCCTCTCAGCGTTTCCGAGGCAGAGGCACACGGACAACAACCACAACAGCAAGCTCAGAGGACGACCAAGAGTTAGAAACAACAACTTCTAGAGCTGCCTACAATTTCGCTCAACGTTTTCGTGCCAGAGGCAGCACAACCCGGGCAACAACCACAACAAGTCCAGAAACCAGTACACGTCGTTCATATGCCAACTTGAATAGGCAACCAAATAGCCGCATAGCTGCAACGACAACAAAATCAACAGTTCGCCCATATGTTGGCACGAATCGAAGGGTGACCACAGCAAACCCATCTGACGGTGAGCCCGTCAACTCCGAAGAAGAAGAAATTGATGAACTACAAGCGGAATTAGCCGATGAAAATGAAGTTTTCGATAGTGAAGGTGTCACTACCGAAACCAGTTCTATTGTACAACAAACAACCCGTCGACAACTTGTAATACGTCGCCGTTTAAATGCAACAACAACAACAAGAAATAGTGAAAGCGAATTAGAACAATCCGAAGACGTTCCCACAACCAAGTCGAAAACGATTGAGAAGCTGACAGGACAGCGACAATATTTAATACGTAACCGGATTAGCTCAGAAATAACACAGAAAGAAATAGTCAACAACGATGTCACTGTTGAAGATGGGGAAATTTCAGCGACACTTAGTAGTTCCGAAGATACATCAACAAATCCTAGTCAAATAAACGAAGTTCCCGAGGACGATGATAGCTTAAGTGCAATCATTGGTTCCGGAGATGGCGACTCATCCGTTAATGAATTAACCACATCTAAGCGTAATCTCCTGATACGACGTCGCTTTAATTCAACAACAACACACAACGGTGTAGAAGACGCTGATGGTGAGCAGAGTTCCGGCGATGGTATTGAATCCACAACTTTAGCAACATCCAGAACAGGAACACAGACGGATGACGAAAGCGGTATTAAAACAACCACATCTAGGCGTAATCTCCTAATACGTCGTCGCTTTAATTCAACAACAACACACAACGGTGTAGAAGACGCTGATGGTGAGCAGAGTTCCGGCGATGGTATTGAATCCACAACTTTAGCAACATCCAGAACAGGAACACAGACGGATGACGAAAGCGGTATTAAAACAACCACATCTAGGCGTAATCTCCTAATACGTCGTCGCTTTAATTCAACAACAACAAAGAATGGTGTAGAAGACGCTGATGGTGAGGAGAGTTCCGGCGATAGTATCGAATCCACAACTTCGGCAACTGCCAGAACAGGAACACAGACGGATGACGATAGCGGTATTAAAACAACCACATCTAGGCGTAATCTCCTAATACGTCGTCGGTACAATTCAACAACACCCACTACAACAGCAATTCAAAAGGATGACGAAAGCACCGAAGCAATAAAAAGTTCTGTAAAAACAACTACATCTAGACGAAATCTCTTGATACGACGTCGCTTTAACGCAACAGCAGCTACAGCAACAGCAACAAAAGATGATGTGGATGATGATAGTTTTGGCAACGGTGTCGAAACCTCAACCAGACCAACACCACGCCGCCCAAGTTTGGTGCGTCGTCGGTATTCAACAACGACAAAGACCACTACAGCAAGTCCAAGTGAAGTTAACGAGATTGACGATGATAAAGGTAATTCAGAAGAAATTAGCGATGCGGGAGATAGTGAATCTACAACACCAGCGATCCGAACATACAGTCGGCCCACGCCTCGACGTCAGATTTTAATACGACGCCGCTTCAATGGGACCGCAGCATCAGTAAGCTCAGCAGCAACTGTTGTTACAACGCCGGGGTCAACGAACGCCGATGAAATAACCACACGTCGTCCATACGTGCCCGTGAGCCGCACACGTAGTCGCTTTTCAACAACCACTGAGTCAACAGGTGATGCCGACAATGATAACGAAAGCGAAAACGAGGCGAGCATTGAAGATGGTGACGATGTTGATGAGACAACACGAGGCGGATTTTTACAAACCAACCGACATCGCGCCTTGCTGGGTTCACGCTCAGGCCAGGAACGCACAACCACAGAGAGCAGCAATTCTGACCGAAACCTCCCTAGATTCGGGGCACGGCGAACCACAGCAGCGCCTATAAGACTAAGCTCTAGTACTCGCCGAAACCTTGTTGCATTGAATAGAAATCTATACGGAAGGCCTGCACAAGAGCAAGACTACGACGACAACGATAATGAGGAAGACGAGGAAGAAAATGAGGAAGATTATGATGAGAATGAGGAGAAGCATAAAGCAAGTAGCAGCACAACTCCAAGCTCGATTCGTGGCCGATTACTTGCCAGTAGACAACGCAATACGCTAACAGCAAATACTCAAACCCTTACCCAGACTCGAACACAAACCAAACCTAATGACAATAATGAGGACGGCAACGATGACGAAGACGCTTACGAAGACGATGCTGACAGTAACGAAAACGACGATAAAACTGTTAATAATAAGGTATCAAAAACTAACATTAATAACAATAATTTTAAAACTAATCAGAGCACTGCACTAAACGTAGCTAGTCGTACTAGTGGCACAATAAGTAGTCGTTATCGTAGTAACAGCACCGTAGCCAATTATTTAAATAATCGTTTTAAGTTTTCCTTTGCTAACAACAACAACAACTTAAACAGCAACAGCAACGAAAACACCAACTCAAACCAAAACATTTACACAAACAACAAACAAAATCAAGTCACAAACACTGTTAATTCTAACACCGACGATTCAACACTAGATGTTGATACTAGTCTAGAGGCAGATATTGTTGATGAGGAGAAGGATAAGAATGATATTGATAATGTTAATGATAATGATAATGATAATATTGAGAGTGGGGCACCCGAGCGTGTTATAAATGACTTAGGTAATGACGTTAATTCTAAACGACGTTTTCAGAATCGGTATCAATTGAGTCGCACAAGAGGCAGCACCACAACAACAACAACAGAAAGATCCTCAACAACAACAACAGGAACTGGAACAAACAGCCGTCGCTTTAATTATGGCTCCAGAAATCGAGCACAGGTAACTAAACTAGTCAAAGTTGATGACCAGTCGGCTCAACAAACACATGATGAACGCAGCGAAGAAGAAACCGATGAAGATGATGTGCAAGATGCTGAAGAAGATGAGATCACAACAATGACAACACCGTCAACTACAACTGAAGCAACAACAGTGACGATAAAACCAACATTGAAACGTATACGTGTAATCAAATATCGTCGGCCACTCCAGTCGAGTATTGATATAAGTAGTAATAGCACAACAGACAGCAACACAAATACAAATACAAATACAACAACTAACACAGAGATCGACAACAACAACAACACAAACACTACAAACACAAACAGCAACACCACATCCACAAAACGTTTCCGTAAAATTGTGCGCAAACTGCGGCCCGTTGAGACAAGCAGCGAATCCGCGAAGCAGGAAAGCGAATTGGGTAATAGGGAACTGGGTGAAACAACAACAACCACACGTAAGCCATTTAAACCTAGTCGTACACGTTTTGGTGAATCAGCAGCAGCAGCACAGGAACAGGACCTAGACGACAACAATGATGTTGAACAAGAGCAACCGGAACAGCAGCAGCAGCAGACGCGTCGCCCTATTGACCTACAGAGTCTGCGTAATCGTCTTAAAGATCAACAGTCGCGCGGTGAACCCACAGATGGTGTCATCAACACTCGACTGGCGGGTGGTGAAGAGACCAGTGATAGAAACAGTTCGGAACTGCAGCGACTGCGTGACAAAGTCAAAGCAGAACAGGCGCGGGGCAATGGAGAACAGGGTGTTATCAATGATCGTCTCAAGAAGCTATTGGCCGAAAAGGTCAATTCTGACAATGATGAAAACGAGGACAATGACTCGAGTGAAAAGCCCGCAAGCGGTAAAACAGTTGTGTCCTCGCCACGTCCATTCTTCCGGCGCAAGCTTGTTGCCAAGCGTCCTTATGCACCCTCGTCGGGTGCGACTGCACCTACCAAACCTGCTCCAGTCTTTAGTACTCCACGACCCACGGCCAAATTTGTACGTCGAAAGAATGGACGTTTCGATCCTTTCAACTCAAGTGTGCGTAACCGAGGCGAAGGTTTTGTGCGTAGCGATCCGCGGGGTGCACGTTTGCCGGGTACCAATCGCTTCCAACAGCAAGATAAGGATAGCGAAGATGAGGATGAGGATTATGAAGAACAGCAGGAACAACCGCAATCACAGCAAGTGTTAAATGCTCGCCCGCTGGGCAATCAGGCGGTGAGAAGACCTTTTATACCCAAGAACAAGCTTCCACAGCCTCCTAAGGAACAAAATGAGAACAGTGACGAAGACGATGATGATGATGATGATGATAATGATGATGATGATAATGATGATGACAATGATAATGTTGAGGATGGTGGCGAGAAAACAACAGAAGAGGATAAGCAGCAAAAGGAAAAAGATGGAGTCTCCAGTCAGGAGCAACAAAATGGGGACCGTCGAAGCAAGGATAATCGTGCCCCACCCGGCAGTCGACCAAGCTTTGCTCCCACCGCCAATGGTGGAAATGTACCGTTTAATTCGCGTAATCGTCAGTCGAACTCTTCAATCGGTAGCACCTCGTCCTCCTCATCTTCCACGCCAGCTAGCCGCTTTGGCGGCGGCGGAAGTCGTACACGCGTGGTAAACCGTCCACAGGGTGTTGCCAACCCCAATTTGACCTTGCGTCCTGTAGCAAATAATTATGAAAGGACGACACCGTTGACACCACTGAAGCCGGCACCGTTTATACCAAGCAACAATCGCAGTTACGAGCGCAAGTATACGGGTCCCTCAACGGAAGCCACTGAGGTAGCCAGCGAGAATTCGCTAATTGAGGATCTGAACATTGATGCGCTCAATGCCCGCAACAAAAAGATCTTTGACATAAACAGCAAAAAGCATTCGACCCTCAAGCCAAAAGTAGTGGCTAAGCCGGGGGCCGAGCTAGACACTGATACGGTTGTAGAGACGGAGACGACGGAGGAGTCCGACGATCAACAGAGACAGGGCTATGTGACAACCACACCAAGCACACCAACAACATCAATCCCAACAAGCACAACACTGTCAACAGACACCACAAACACTGATCAAACAGATACCGTTAACGAAAACGAAACCGCACAACCGCCACAACATGATGGTACACATGCTAATAATGCTAATGAAGCCACCACTATCTCTTCACTCCCACAGGATAAAACATTGACACCAACAACAACACCATCACCCCCGCCAGCGACAACGCTCCAGCATGTCTTTACCCTACTCGATGGTGAGGCCGATGATGATCAGCAGCCCACAGGGCGACCATTTGGCAGCAAGACAACCGCCGTGGAGCCCAAACATAAACTGATCGAAATCAATCGCATTGTTGAGATCAATTCGAAGCAGGCCAAGGCTGCCCATCGCAAATCAAAGGCCAATCAGGACTTTGGCACGTTGCGCGTTGAATCGCTTCCCCATGTCGAGCAGCTGGGCGAGATTAGTGTGGTGAAATATGTGCATCTCGTTGATGGACATGACATTCAAATCAATGATGGTCACAGCACCGTTGCGGACTACACACCAACCGAACCCAATGTCTTGATGCAGTCTCACAGCTCTGCAAACTCTGCTCCCGTGCGCAATAGCCTGCCACAGACGGAAGAAGTCGAATCCGATTTGGAACGCAGTGGTAAATCGTTGCTGCCCGAGGTAATACTTGGTGGACTTGAGACATCGACAATTTCCCTTGAGGGTCTGTTTGACTCGGCGCGCAAGGCCAAACAGTTGAATGTGAACAGCATTAGCAGTATGGAAAGTAGTACCGATCAACTTCAAGAGATGGAACTGAATACAATTATCACCAGCACGGTGCTACCAACAACAACTACTGCTGCTGCAACAACAGTTGCTGCTGCTGCTGGTTCATCGGCTGCCCTACCCACAGCAACATACGTAAGACCCATTGTACCCCTACTACGTCCCGAATCCAATGAATCCTCACCCCTAATCATCTCGATAGCAAATCTCGACAAGGTCATACTAAGCAAGGTCCCAACATCGGAGGGGGGCCAGTCAGAGTCTAAGTCTGGCACCGAGTCAGTAACAGATGCCACAGGCACAGAGGAGCCAAGCAGCACGACCGATGCAATTGTCGAAATTGTTGCTGTACCCGACTCAAATTCGGCGTTCTCCGTGCGACATGCGTCCGTTGTGCAAGCACCTAACAATAATCAACTGTCCAACGGGCTCGAAAAACAAAACACTTATACAATGACACAAACACAACACACAACAAACAACAACAACAACAACACCAACACAACACAAACAGCAAATATACTTATAACAAATAGTACAAGCATTAGTGAAAATGTTAGCTACAGCACCGAAACGCATGTGGTGCGTCGCAAAAAGGCGCGAACTGGGCGTGGCCGTCGACTGCGTCAGCACAACACAAATACAACAACAACAACAGCGACAACAACAGCAACAGCAACAATAACCACAGCAGCGCCTTAGATGCTGCACCGCAATTAACAACAAACAAGAAAAATTAAAAAAAAAAAACAAATATATATGTAGTTAGTTATTTCTAGTCTTATATTTTGTACAGAGACAAAAGCATTAAGTTTTACACTCACACACACACACATAACTTAACATTGCCGCCCTGTAAATAATTGGCTGCGTGGCTTTGTCAATTTCAAATAGTTTTCTTTATCCTCTTTTTGATACATACGTATATATTTTACTCTACGCAATAACATTATAGTCTTCTTTTTTTTCAAACAATTGTCCAAATTTTAGTCGGAAAAAACTGCTGCTTTTTGTGCTGCTTTTTGAACACATAATATCCAACAAAAAAAAAAATAAATTCGTATTCTTCAAGCTGCCATACATAATAACAATAATAAACATACACATATACTTACACACACACATACATACATACAATCCCAAACACAAACACACGCAGTAATGAAAATGCAAAGACTTTTCCAATTGGTTCAATCGAAGCTTTAACGACCCTCAGCAAAAAAAAACAAAGCTATTAAGATATAAATTTTTTTTATTTTTAATTTACTTCCCATAATATTTGCTCTGATTTAATTTTTTTTTGCTTTCAAACAATACGATTTTTAAAATTTATCTCCTTTTTTTTCTCTTTTGAATTATATTAAGTTTATTGCAATTAGTTTTAGTTGTAAAATATTTATGCACAAAAATAAACCTAAATAAACCCAAAAAAAAAAAAAAAACCAAATCACATTATTTTGTATACAAAAGAAAACCCAATCACAAATCGTATGTAGGACACAAACAAAAACCCAAACATAATACATCTTATACGTACGAAATAATCAGTTAAATCAGTTACCTAAAAGTTTTGAGTTAAAAAATTTGAATATCTTCCTATACTTTTACAAAAACTAGAAGACATGAATTTATTTCATAACAATTTATTTATTTCTATCGACAGAAAAATACAAAGTGAAGATTTTAAAAATTAGTTTAATTATTAAGTTTTCTAAAACTAAACCGAACCGTTGAGATTTAGTATAAAAAGTTTCAGTTTCCAAATTTAAAATCATTGATTGCAGTCACGACTTTAACACACGATTAGCAATCAGTCATAATTTGTTGTGAAGCAATGAAGAGTCTGCAAAAACATTTCGACAAGTTTGGCAGCACTTCAGATCGTTGCATACAAAACGAACAAGTTGAACACATGTTTAATATCTTACCGCTAGTTTCATAATTGCAATGGCTTTTAAGCTCCAATGATAATTGCTGCAACTGTAATCACGTGCCAAGTTGCCAGATAAACCGGGCCAAATGAAAATTATACAAAAATGAAAAAAACCAACAGGTTCAACGAAATCTTTCCCGTGAGAAACCGCAACGTAATACTAAACGTAATGTAGCCAAGGCAAACAGGTCAATAAACCAATGTTGTTTTTTTTGTTAAGTGCGCGGCCTGACAAATTTTCCTTTTGCAATTCATACTATGTCAAAAGTCTTGGAAAGCTCATGAAATTCCAATTGCTCAAGTTATAAGACGTGTGGCATGCGCATTACAATTTAAATACTTGTTTATTTTGGCCTTTTGCTTTTTGTTAAACATTTTTTTTTGCGAACATTTAACATTTTTAAATGCCGAGTGGAGAATGTCAAATTGTTAAATTAAAGAGGCTTGAAGATTTTTTCAAATATAGCCTATTTCAAAGAAAACCTTCAAGTGTTTCGTTTCGCTTCGCATTCCTTGCGAAGGCCAAGACCACAGCGGGATCTGTTAAGGGCCTTTTTGAACAACTCAAGTTACATCTCGAGTGTTTCTCCCTTCGGCAACGCTGTGACTTTCACCATGTGCAGCGCAGCATTTCTGTTGGTTGTTTATTGGTTTTGGCAACAGCTTTCTCATCTCTGATGATGACGACGCCCTATTAGCTGACATACTTAGGTGCTTCTGGCAATGCTGTTCGATAGCATCGATCGCTTGCATAATATTTAATTAAAGCCAACCAGTTTGGCAGAAGAGCAGCAAAACAGGCAGAGCTGGCTCTGGCTCTGGCTCATCTTTTAACAGCTTACTGCGTATTATGCAATCACATTGGCATGCAGTTTTGCCGTTGTTGTCGTTACCATAAAAGAAAAAAAGATTTGCTGTTTTGGCCAGCTGGCGCTCATCTTCATCATCTTCCGTTGCGTAAGTGTCTCTGTGTGCAGGGCGCGGTCTATTAACGCATTCATCCCTCAGCGACATTGGCATTTAAAGTGTTGTCTGTTGTCATTTGTGTTTCTCTTTTTTATTTACGGTCAATGTCAACAACAAGAGACTTTATTGTTAGCTTGACGCCAACACAATGACCAACCAACACACAAACCAAACAAACCAAACTGGTACCAATTTAGATTCTTCTGTTGTGAGTAATCTCGCACATACGTACATACCAATTATTTCTGACATTCTAACGTCCTTCAGTTAAATAACTTACTGTATTTTTTACATATTTATGAGACCAGCTTATGTTTATTTATGGTATATTATGATTTACGTAGGAGTTGACCACCTGGCTGCAATTTCTCATAAAAGTAGAAACTTGTTCAACGTTTTGACGGCATTTTTGTGCGTCATTTTCGAGTAGAAAGATTTTTCCAAAAACCATAAAAATTCCCAAAAAAAATAACATAAACACCCACACAACAACAAAAAGCAAAACAAACCTAACAAATTTATTTAGTGCAATGGAAAACATAAAATGTTAGTAATGTTTTTTATGTAAATATACAAACATACATAGAATATATATTGATTTGCTGTAGATATAACTACAATTATTTCTTAGACTAATGCTAATTTATTTATTTGTATACAACATTATATAATATATAATACACATGTAAATATGTAGCTTGCTTTTAGATTGCTGTTGACTGCAAACTGCACATCACGGATTTATATATGATACAACATACTATATGTCTCAGTATTGAGATCACAGAAACAACAACAAATTAAATAACGCACAACACACACGACAAAGCACAAAACAAGCAAGTTTCGATGAAGAAAACCGATCAGTGAATGAATAACTGAATATATTTTCAAATTGTTAGCACTTATTTTTATGGGAATAATTGTGAATATTAAATGTCATTTGCTCGCTTCATTTCATGTGCCACACACAAAAACTTAAAAAAATCCAACAACATCGACTCGAATGGATTCGACTTTCAACTGGCAGTTGCGCATTCAAACTGTGCCATCAACATCGTCGGCAGCTTCAGCATCGAATGTTGCTGCTGCTGCTGTCTCGCGTCGTCCAGTGTTGAGTGTGCGCAGACGCATTATCAACACACCAACATCAGCATCGGCATCGTTTGAGTCGGGCACGCAAATCGCAGAATTGCCGACGACGACCTCTAAATACAGTCGACTGCGTAGTAAGCAAGCAGCAGCCGCAGCTACAGCAACAACCACAACACTAACAACAACGGCAGCAGCAGCAGCAATAAGCAATAAAAACGGCAGCAACAGCTACAAAAGCAAAATTAAAACGAAAAGCTCGTCAACTAACGTTGAGCCAGCAACATTGGCGCAAGCAACATTGTTGCCAGCAACAGCCAACACCAACACCAATAAATTCCAGGCAGCGCTGCGCCGTCAGTTTCAAACGCGTCGACTAACAACAACGGCTTCCCCGTCAAATGCTGATGAGAGCGGTAAGTAATTAAATAAACAAGTAAGAAGGCACTAGTCGAGAATTCCCGACTATACGATACCCTGATCCCTATACTTTACGCGTACATTCAGTGCTTGCAAGTATGTGTGTACTACATTCCTCATCTAATTTCAATGTTTCATATCGCCGGTGTTTTCCAACTGATTTCAATAAAATTTTATTTCATTTTACAGATTGTCATTATTTCGTTTAATGTTTATAACGCCGTCTCAAAGTTTTACAAATTCAAGATTTTGTTCTTATCGATTTCGTGTGTATATCGCAAACAGGGAAAGTTATCGAAAAGTTATCCTAGGCGAGCTTATGTTCCAAATCTGGAGTCTCTAGCTCTTATAATCTCTGAGATCGACGCGTTTATACATACGGACGGACAGACGGACATGACTATATCGACTCGGCCTTTAATGCTTTATGGGGTCGAAGAATCATCCTTCTGCCTGTTTACTTACTTTTGCATTAAACCATTTTTACCTATTTTCAAGCTTTTAGTGAATTGAGTATCTAGTCAATTAGTGAAATAACAAAATCAACAAAATTTGCACTGATTGGTATTATTTCAAGTTCATTGACATCTGGCCATGTTTACAAGTTTACTAGTTATAAGGTTTATATGTGTAAAGATGCAAAATTTTTACTCACAACTTAATTCAAATACTTGAAATTCAAGATAAAAGTCTTCCCAAAGAAATCAACCTTAAGATAGGTCAGAACTTAGAAATATTTTATTTTCGAATCGGAATTTTTAAAAATTATAAGTTTTTATTCCTAGATTACACAGATCTTATGTATTATTGTGGGATATTTTTTTTGCGTATCACCTCAGGATTTTAGAAATATGTTAAAGATTAAAAAAATCGTGTTTTTAAGGTCAAGTATGATTTTTCTCCTAAATGGTTTCAAATTAAAGCTTTAAATTATACTAACTGTTCTCAAATTGATGGATACGAGATAAAAAAAAAAGATCTTTTATTGTATTTTCACTTAGTTTATAAAAATATTTGTATTATTTAGCGACTGATGTGCCGCGCACACAAAACCCGCTCTTCAAGCGTCGTCCCACTTTAACAACGACCGTAATACCGCAAAGGCCCACAACGACGGCGATATCGATTGAGACGACAACTATATTGGAAGGCATCGAGATCGATGATGAGGATCAGGTGGCCAAGTCCAGCATACACACAAGTCGCTTTAATCAAATACCGGAACAGGTGCGACCACGTGTCAACTATGATTTACCCACTACCACAAGCACAGCAACAACCATCAGTGGCAACATTGGTACTAATTCATCATCGTCTCCATACCTGGTGAATAGCACACGTAAGATTATGTCGCTCCAACAAGTACTCTCAACTTCTTTATATCATTTTGTTTATTACTTACGCAGGGAGACAGCTCGTACCACGTCCACGTCGGCCGCAGTCCACAACGGCAACATCCGTAACGGCAGCCTTGTCTCCGCCATTATCACGTCGGCAACAGAGTCGTCGACGACCACACAAGTACATTGAGGTTTATAGTCGGCCACCGAGTAAGCCAGCTGTGACAACAGCCACATCCGCAACCAAGCGTCGCTCCGGTACTCCACTTGACTACGAGTACTATGATGATGGACATGCAAGTGTTAAACAACTAACGCGACGACGTAATGGACTTACTCAGGCCCAGATGCAGACACAGGCGCCGGCAAAGCTGCAGTCGCAGTCACAATCGGATTCGCAGCCCAAGGTGATTTTGCATGGACGTGGCATCATTGAGTGTCTGGATCAGGGCAATTTTCCGCATCCGCTTAGCTGCCGCAAGTTCATATCGTGTGCCAAATTCGAGGAGACCGGTGGCATTGTTGGCTGGGAATACACTTGCCCCAAGGGTCTTGGCTATGATGGCTTGAGCGGCACGTGCACCTGGGCTGCACCCAACAGCGAAGGACGAGTCTGTCGTTAATCGAGTGCATTGGATGGGGTCAATGACTGAATAACACGCCTTTGCGGCCCCAAGGCGCTTCCAAGGAAGGATAGAAAAAAAAGAACATCTAGATTTTTCTTGCACATGCTGCACATTATTTGTTTGTGATTAGTTTTTTTTTGTTGGAGATATACCATATGTACATACATATATGATATGGATATGTGTGTGCATGTGATATTTTAATTTTATTTAAGCATAGCAGTATATATACATACAATATTTTCTTTTTTTTCCACCATTTAACTTCATTGAAAGCAAATTTAATTCATACGTAGTTTATACTTAATGCAAAGAATACATATTTAATACTTTGTTTAAAGTGTAATTTGCTTCAAAATCAATAAAATATTTAAATCTATGATGTAGTCAAATTAAAAGCTCTTTTTCAATTCAATATAAATATTTTTTAAAAAATTCCTTCAAAACAATTACCGTGAAAAGAGTAATATTATTTCCAGTTGAGACCTAGGAATACAATTTTGAACATTTTCTAAAATAATGTACCAAAAAAATTAAAGATGTTATTTTAAATACTTGAAATTGTATCCAGATTATATCGATGTACGCGGCCCTTGAAGGTTTTGCATCAATGACTATGTAATACTACTCAAAAGAGGGGTAATTATTTTCGCGTCTTGTAGATTATATTGTTTTTGGTTTTGCATAAACACTGTTAATATCGATAAGGCGATAGATTGAATTGACTGGCTACAACGAATAAATAAATACAAGAGACGAAAATGGCACGCCCACCGCCGATAAATTTCTTAATGTTCATTTATGCACTACGGCTCGTGGTAAGTTCGCTGTGGTCAGCAGCCAGTCAGCTGTTTATGTTTCGATTATAGCTTCTTTGCGTATAAATCTGGGCTTGCCGCCATAATTGAATTTGTTTTTGTTTTCATTATAGACTGTTTTGTCGTATGTATTTGGCACTGTCTGTTTGCTGAAAATCAAATATGTATGTATGTATCAGAGCTCATGCCAATGTATTGTCCCTACCCTTGTAACTTTTTTTTTTTAATTTTAAAGTTTTAGCTATTTGCCGATGGCAAAAAGGCTTTAGGGTGGGCTAGGTCCGTCTTTGTGTGCATGTCTGTGTGTGCGCCCAATGGGTATACCCTTTATAACAATACTCAATTAAAGTCAATGCAATTTTTAATATATATTAATTTAATATAAGGACATTTAAGGTTAGGTATATGAATACAAAATGTTTATTTTATGGTTAGTGTTAATTTGGTATTTGGTCATTTTAAACCTGTTCAATTAGTCAAAATTGCTCTACTTTATTCCCGATATATACATAAGCATAAATGATGGAAGTCATATTTAAGTATCTCAAGTTTGGCAATACGATTTCACAAACCTCATATTAAGTCCCCTCTTATGTTAGGCATTAGCATGCAAATAGAATCAAAAATCGAAAATTGACAACCTCAAACTTGGTCAACACACAACAATAACAACTTATCTTTGTCTCACACATTGAAGACTTTGAAAATGAATTGACAAAGCAGAAGCGGTACTTAATCCCCTTTCCCATGAGCTCTTAATAGCCGTGACGGATTCCGATAACAAAAAAGGGCATCTATTTTCCACTCTTGTATTTACATACTCGTTGCTTATCTAGTTTCGGCTCATGTTGCGCTCGTGTCATTCATCGATGAGAATTAAAACACGCACATCGATTGACTATCGAAACGGGGCTTGATTGATTTACATACCATTAGCAAATAAATAAAATGTAAAATAAATAATAATATATACAGGAAAAGTTTTTTTTTTAATACACACAAAAGAAGGCTGTTCGCACCGTCAACATGACGTCCCGCAACCTAACAGAGGTATTTGTTATCATGCGTAACAATGCCAGCAAGAATCGCAATCATTATGACGATCGGGTAAGCATATGGACACATTGACAAATGACTCAAAGAGCAACAAACTCATGTAATGTATGTTTTCAACAGCGTGGCAGCGATTCAGAGCGTTTGCTCAGGCATACAGTTCGCGAGGCCGAAGAGGGCCTAGAGTTACAGGATGACTACGGCACACCGCCCGTTTGGCTAGACAAATTCGAGGAGGCGCAGTACACAATGTCCAAGTAAGTAGGAAGCTTGATTGTTTGCCTTTCACGTTTGTATGCGAACTAATTTCATTTCGCAGGATCAAACCCAAATTGGATGAGCTTGGCTCGTTGCATTTGCGTCACCTTCTGCGTCCTACCTTCGACGACCAAAGAGATGATGAATGCGAAATCGAAGTGTTAAGTCAGATTGTCGCCAAACTCATCGCTAGTACCCACCGGCACATACAGTGTGTGCGCTCCAGCCTGGGCGAGGGCACCAAAGTGGAGCAGCGCCTAACAGCCAATGCAGTGCATTGTGCTCTGCTGCAGCTGCAGGATCTAACGGTGAAATTTCGGACTAGCCAAAACGCCTATCTGCTGCAGCTTAACTCGCGTGAAGAGCGCTCCCAAAAGTACTTTGACAACAATGAGTTCACCAATGTGGAACTGGATAGTGGTCACAACGTTGAGCCATCGAATTTTGTTGACACATTCGATAACTTTTTACAGCCACTGGATGGAGCTGGCATTGGGCAGCGTGGCAATAGCGGTGCGAATACGTATCTTTTTGAGGACGAAGAGCAGGATATTGATGATCATTTTAAGAAACCTGTCGCAAATCGAATGACGCAACAGCAGTTGCTGCTCTTCGAGGAGGAGAATCAACGAAACGCGCAGCATCGCGAACAGGAGGTGACCAAAATCGTCAAGTCCATCTACGATCTCAACGATATATTCAAGGATCTGGGCCATATGGTGCAGGAGCAGGGCACCGTTCTGGATCGCATCGATTACAATGTAGAACAGACGCAGACGCGTGTCTCCGAGGGATTGCGGCAATTGCAGCGTGCCGAACTGTATCAGCGCAAGAATCGCAAAATGTGCTGTATTCTTGTTCTGGCTGCCGTAACGTTCGTTATGTTGCTGCTCCTTATACTAACTAAGCTGTAAGCCAATTTACTTCCAGACGGCCCCAGCCAGCTTTCCAGTCTTTCTGTTATTAAGTGTAGTACTCCGTGTGTATATTGTAATTGTGTATTGTTAAATATATGTTTTATTTATTTATTACTAGTCAATGAGGTGTTTTAACTTTCAACATATCTTGAAGAACACTTGGAGTAGCATATAAAAATTTAGTTTTATATTTATTTATTTAATATTATTATACATTACATAGAAGCGAAAAAAAATTGGTGTATCTTAACCTAAGAGCCCGCCCAAGATCACAGCACAAGGAGCAATCGTTACATGCGCTCCGATAGACGTGTCGCAACAGCACGCAAATTGCCGTAAACTTTGCTGGGCGGTGAGCCGAGGATCAGGTTGCAGATGGCACGACGAGCAAGTTGGATATTTTGATAGCTGCCCAGAATGTGAATCTTGCTGTCGGCGAGCACAATGCGAGTTTTTGTCACATTCTCGATGGTGAATTTGGTGCGACCACCTTTGCCAGCAAGACGACCAATCGCACGCGACTGATGATCGCCACGCAGCGTCTTTACATCCTTAATTTCGAAAGATTCGATGAAAAGATCCTCCAGACGCAGTAGAGCCAATGCATCATCTACTTCAAAGCCACAGAGGAATGCCTTCACAAAATCGGCGCCTCTCTGTAGATTTGAGATATCAGGAGTTTCGGGACCGATGCGTAGCTCCACTTGACGTGCCTTCATATTGAAGCGTATCTGCAGTTTCATGTGCTCTACGACTGGCGTAAAGATCTTCATCCATTGCTCCTTCAGTGAAGAGTAACGGTGTGGCGGCACAGAAACTTTACGCAACTCACTGCGTATCCGTTTGGCTCGTGGCGGCGCCTGTCCGCTTGTGGCACGCTGTGTACCTTCAATTCCTGTTGCTGTATCGACCTGCATTTCAGTTTCTTGAGTGTCGGCAACGGCGCTACGTTTTTGCGCCTTTTTAGCCGGCACAAATGTATCCACTTGTATGTTCTCCGTCTCCATTTTTTATGACTCTTAATGAATATGCGTTGTATTTTATTATTTCTGCGAGTGCTTTATTTTGGTTAATATTTCTCCACGTGCGGTACGCTCGCCACTCAGCACTGCATTTGTGTTTGCTATCGTTTCTAGACAAGTTGGCAGCGCTGCTGTGTGTGAGTGTTGCAGCGGTCAGCTTTGTGGTGTGTGAGCGCTACTTATCGCTCTGAAGTTATCGCCGTTAATTATCGTTAAGTATCGTTTGGCGGGAACGTAACGACTTTTCGTAAAATAGATGAAGGTTTTTTAATAAAGAAAACTGTATCTGCGGGTTTCTGTTGTGTAAGTAAGATAAAATATCGTAGGGAATCTCAAAAAATTTGGATATGTTTTGAAAATGCATTTCATACAACATTTTTCTTATCAACATCACTTATGCTTCTTTAATGTTCATGTATTTTCACAACTTATTTGCCAATTTTAAGCTCAATTTAATAAGGAACACAGCAAATTTTGAAAGCCATTATAAATCGAGTAGGAAAGGGTGTACATAGGGGGGATTATGTTGTTGCTGTTTAAAATGCTGAAATTTTGTTTAGCCAACAAAAAAAATTGAGTTTTTTGATGTGTGATCTGATATAATTAAACATGTTGTGCACACAACAACCAAAAATGCCCCTAGGCAGGTGAAAATGCTGCTGTCACAGTGTGTCCATAGTCAACAAACAGGAAATGCAATTTATAATGATGTCCCAACGAGGTGCTTGTTAAAATGAGCTGCTGCACCTGAACCTGCACCAAATATCTGTGCTGGTACCGCGCCTTGCCCTTAGGCTAGTTTTTCTTTTATGTTTTGCCATGTCATGCCGCTTGTCCGATCCACAATTTTTGGACATTTTAAATACAAATTGCATCGCTGTTGCGTCGCCGGCATCGAATTGCCTGCAACCCAAAAAACAGAGCCAACACAGAGCCACCCAACGCTTAACGGTTGTCAGGCGAGGTATAGGCGAGGCCATTCTCATCGCTATCGTCCTCGTCATCGTCATGGTCATAGTTATCCTGTTAGCAGCTATACTTGCTGCAGTCTCTCTTTCTATCTCTTTCTTTCTCTCTCTCACTCTTTTAACTCTATTGGCAACTTATTAGCATTTAAATTAAAATGTCGCAAAGTGGCCTTAACAAAATGTTGCTTGTAGCGAAGAGTGTAGATGAGTGTGTATGTATGTGTTTGTGAGTGTTGGCTGCATTTTGCATACCCTGTAGAAAATCTAAAGTGCTTAAAAGTGGGTAGCATTAAGAAGCTGACGAAAAGTCCGAAATTGGTTGCTTTTAGCTTTGATATCGACCAACCTCCACAGAACCTGTTCAGCGACTCTTCACAAACTGAAGACAAGCTCAAAGATACAAATGTGTTGCTATCGACCAACCTCCACACCAATTGCGACTCTTCAAAAGAAGAACTCACAGCTATTCATGCATCCATCCCTGGCTTATAGGATATCTGTTTGTTAGTCACTTTATGTTGAGATCGAGCAGTTTTAACTTGTGTGATTGCAGCTTATTGTCTCTGGTGTCACCTGTTTAAGCTGCTGCTGATGCTGCTGCTGCTGCTGCCGCTGAGATTGACGCTGGCTATGTCAATTGCCTTTGTGCCGCGCCAAGCTGCAAGCGTGGAGCAGCAGCGTCCGCAAAAGCGCGTCCGGATGCGGCATCCGGGATGAGGAATGCTGAATACGGATGTGATTGTTGCTGTCCACTTCAAAGAGAGAGAGTGCTTAATTATGAAAATTGATTGTATTCGAATGAATAATCATAATTGATTTTCACCTCTCTTTCACCCTCTCTTCGTCACACACACTTTTTTTTGCTCCTTTTGTCTCAATTGTCATTCTGCTGTCTTCTCGCTTTGAGCGGCTTACCATGTCACATTGTCAACCTGTGACTTTGCTATCACCCCCCGCTTCTTACCCTACCACCTTGCATTTTCAGGTTTTGTTGTTGGTCTCGCTGTCACATTAATTAATTAGTTAATTTTATTGTTGTGAGTGAAAACAACGCGAAATCAAATACAATTTCACAATGTTTTCGCTCTTTCGCATCTTTTGCAATTGCCGTTAGTTAAACGATTCAGTCACGTAATTCATTTGCATGGCGCGCGTGGTCAGGATACGATATCCAATAAGAGAGGGTGGCTTCCCAGGCTGCTCAGCGAGAGTGAGCGAGACAGCGAAACAGTGAGAGCTTGAATGTCTGTTTACAATATAATCCTTGAAGTTTTCCATCAATTTAAAAAGCTTAAAGCATGCCTCACTATAAAACAACGCCAAAGAGAAAGAGACAGAGAGAGAGCGCAGAAAATGGTTTTAGTTTCAAATTACGAAAATTTGATTAATTAGCATTTGAAAACCTTGCAAAACTTTCATACATACTACATTATGCAATAATTAAACACATTTTTATAGGTTTCATAGCTAGACGAAAGTGAGACCTAACTCTAGTTGATACATCCACGTCATATCATTAATTTGAAAACATCATCAAAATGTTTGTCGAACCTTCTTAGCCTTGAAGTCGGTGATGATGAGTTGGGAAGTGGGGAGCCGGGGGTGTCGAGGGGGTGGTGGGTGTGGTGCGATGCATGATTTCCCATATGTCTTTGTGAATTTTTTGCTGGCCGAAGAAAAACTGTTTAACCAAATTGATGCATGAAACTTTGTTGCGTTTAGCATCGTGCAAACAATTTGTTTGGACAATTTAATGGATACCCATTTATTTATGAAAGGTATATTTAAGATTTTTACATGAAGAAATTATAAATATATAAACATTTTCTTAGTCCGCAATAAGAGCCGTATTTATATAGATATTTCTAAAGCCGATTTGTTAAAATCATTAGAAAAAATTTAATCTAATTGTGAACTTCTTAAAGTTTCCTTTTTATCGATAAGAATCGATTGACGATAACAGTGAAAAGTTTAACTCTCAAGAAGTTACTATCAATTTTGGCATAAATATTGTTTGACATAATATTTATGAACAAAGCATTTCATTTTGATCGAAAGAAACCAGAAACATTGAAGCTAAAAGTCATTTTGAAGTGAAAGATTGTTGAAAAGCTGTAAACTTGGTTTTAGTTTTGGGTACAGGGTATCTTCTAGTTGTGATCTTCCTTATGAACTGTTATCATTCTTAGTTGTTTATGCGGCATTTGGTCATTTTTCATGGTCAGTAATTGGCATGACTATGACGTTGTCCTTCACCACCCCACCCCATGCCTTCTCTTTGCCCCCCCCCACATCTACCACTATCCCTATAGATGTTTATCCTTGTAGAGTGCGTCGTGCATTGTCCCCTTGGGCTGGTGACAGAACGCGAGCTTTGGATTCTCACACTAAAAAAAAAAAAAAAAAATAAGGCAGGCCTTCATCTTAGTCGTTCCTCCAACACACACACACACACACAAACACACACACGGGAGCCATGCATATATATGCGCTATTTATGGAGGCGTGCGTATGTGTGTGTGTGTGTGTATGCGTGTCCTCTATGCTCACGTATCAATAAGTGCTTGAGACGTGAACTGAATATTATATCACCTTTTTGTCGAAGTGAATGCTGCCTCGAAAGTGCCGCAGGAGGCAGCATGAAGGACCATATAGGACATACAGGACATTTCGAATATGTCTCACAGCATGCGAAATTGCCTGTGAAATATTTCCCAAATTTACTATATACACACATACATACATATACATTTACAATTCTATGATATACACATGCAAAAAAATATGAAAAAAACCTTTTAAATTTCAGGTGCATTTCTTAGATTCTAGTCTGAAAGGTTCTGGAATACATGGAATACATGGAATACATCCCTAATATATTTACCATCATTAAATTTAGTTTCGAGAACTTTCTACTCGTTTTGCAATTATTTCTGGTGTTTTTTCCAGTGCATTGTGAATCATGTTAATTAAAGGATTTTTCAACAATGTTTGGATAATTGAAATTGCATTTTTCGAACGTGGATAAAACATTTACGTAAACTCTCAGTGTACTTGGAAAAGAAAAACCTGTAGGAAGTAAAGTTTGAAGAGTTGAGTTGGGCGTTAGTTGTGGGCGTGGCATAAGCAGGCAAGCGCAAACAATTGGCCAAAAAAAGATGATGAAATCAAATCAATGGGCCAAACTCAACTTATTTGAAGCCAAGAGTGCGATGGAGCTAGGGGATGGGGGGGGTGGTAAAGTATGGGTAGACGATTGCTCATGGCCAATTGCGACTAATCTGAGGGCCACTCAGCATGCCATTTTGGCCTAATCCCGCCAAAACGGGTTAACAGCGCGCGAGACAGCAAGGGGAGAGAAAGAGAAAGAATGGCAAAAGGCGGTTTTAGAATAATACGCATTCATTTTAATTGTATGCTCTATGTGTATGTGTGTGTGTGTGTGTGTGGATTAGCTTTGAAGTTTTCGGCGGGCCAAGTAACTTCGGTCTTCGTCGTGATGCCGGCAGATACAATAACGGGACACTTAAGTGCGTAAGAGGTTGAGGGAGCCCAAAGGGTTCAATGCCAAATGGCTTTCAGGTAATTTCTCTTGATGGCAGCAAACTGAGTTAAGTGGGCCAAGAGGCCGCTTAAGTCGCCCGAGCGTTAATTACTGCCAAATTCAGAACTTCAATCGAGCCCCCAACAGACAACAACAACAACACATACAATTTCCTTACCTTAACCGGACGGATTGCGACAACAGCAAGAACAACTGCGAGTGATAAACGGCCACATGTCCTGCAGACACACAGAGAGAGAGGGGGGAGTGAGAGAGAGAGAGAGAGTCCGAGTCCTGGTCAGTTGGAGTTTTGATGTCGTCGTCGTCATCGTGCTGTATCTGAATGAAAGTGCCTTGGGCTGCCTCGCAATTGATTTATAAATCAATAAAAATATGTGCATAAATATTTACTGAGACAATATAAATAAATTACAATCCAATGTGAGCAGTCGGCAGAAAAACCTTATGCAAAATGCAACCGGAAAGCAACAGGACCAGCACCAGAACCAAGAGGACCAACAGGACCAATAGCATCATCAGGACGATGAACAGCAAACAGGCAAACGACTGCAAAACGTACAACAACAACCTAAAGTCAAGGAGAGGATAAGGGATAAGGCATAAGGGAGAACAATGCAGTCATTGTTGTTTCTCTTGTTTGGCGATAAGGGTTGAGTGGGTTTGGGGGGGTAATGGGAGATGGATTGCAAGTTGAAGATGTTTGCCAGACAATGCCGGAGGCTTATAAGTAACTGCATAGATGCTCGTTTGTGCTCCAAGTCCTTATTAACTGCCCGTAGCATGGTAGAAGAGCAGCCGGCAGCCGGCCGCAATTGGCTACTTGGCTTAGTCAAAGAACGAGGGTAGCCTCAAAACTAAACGAATTGAATAAATAAAAGAAACATTTTTTATGTTCAACACGAGTTCGGTAGTCGGTACTTGGTATTCGGTATCTGATTAAGATTCACTTAAGATTTTTTGTTCCAGTGTACATGCATAATCCTTGGAATATTAAATATTAAATTCAACTCAACAGGTTTAAGTGTTTTTTCTGAGTTCCCTTGCATCAATTTACTCTAAAGTAACGGGATTGACCAGTCGCACTGTTGGCAATGCTCCTCTTTTTGTTGTCACTAGGTGGCGCTAGTTAATATTCGTGTTTCCAGTCTAATAAGCGAGCTACATTTTGGAGAGAGAAAGAAATTTGAGGCAGAACTCATTTATCAATCGATTAAGATCGCAAAATAAAGCTTAAATCGATCAACAACGAAAAACGATAAGTGCTATCGATATTTTGAAGAACACTGACCGATAACACATCAATCAACCCAACATGCATATGGAAATAGTATGCTAAACTCAAAGAACCAAACCCAGGCAAAAGTCTGATTTACATTGGCGTCATAATTTGATGCATTGTGTGTGTGCGTGTGTGGGTGTGTGGGTGTGTGTGTGTTTGGAATGTAAACGCAATTTAAATATGTGCGCAATTACGTAAAATGTTTTACTACTAGACAGAGCAGCATGCCGTTGGGCAGTCAAAAAGGCGGACACAAAACCATATCTGCCAACCAGGTGCCAACTAATCAAAAATGCCAGCAATTATAATTGATTAAAATGAGACGGACAACGAGTCGGAAATATGTCGACGAGCTGTCGATGCCATCCCAAACCAACCTCACCCAAACCAACCTAACCGAACCGAACCCATTCAACCTAACCCAACTATTTATGTGCTTGTGCACACACCTGTTTGTGTGTGTGTGTTTGTGCGTGTGTATATAATTGAATCAGTTCAGTTGATGGTCTCCATAGACCGGTCTAAACTCATGATTTCTATTTGCAATGCAATTACATTTATTTCACTTTTCATTTAGCATATTCAAAACCAAAAATAAAAAAAAGAAGGAAAATAAAACTAAATAAACCCCAAAATAGTAAAAGTTGCCAACACCATAAAGAAAAAAAACCAATTAAATGGTCAAAATTGATGCAAAATCAAATAAATATAAATAACAGTACATTGCCGCAGCCCATGGAAACTCGGACAAGTGCATAATAAATACTTAGCAGCATTGAAAAGTGCACAACGAGTGCGCAAAAAAGAGCTTTCAAAATGTTAGTTTTTAATATAAATTTTGAAAGCATAGGTTACATATCGAAATAGGTTTTTGGGCTCGGTTTTTGCATTTGTATATTAATTAACAAAGTAATGTTGCGGTTGGAAAAGTCAATTTCAATATGTTCCAAACTTTGTTTTTTTTTTAAATATTTTTTTGAAGTTGGTTATTTCAATTTTTCAAGAACTTATTACAAAAACTTACTGAAACTCATTTTGACTTGTTATTCCTAAAGCCTATTGAAATGGCTAAGAAAGCAGTAGAAGTTTTTTTTCCGATAACTCTTCCAGTTGCCGATATACACATGTTATCGATTGCAATAAAATCTTCAATTCGGAAAACTTGAAAATGTCGTTTGAAACTTTAGACGAAATAATGACAAACTGTGAAGTTCTTATTAAAGTCGGTTGGGAAACATCGGAGATCTGGAACATTGAAGTTAAGTCAAGCATGCAGTAAACGCATAAGTGATCTTTTAGTCGGAATTTTTCGACTAGTGGCTTCTTACTTGTACAATTTGTTAAATTGAATGAAAAGTTTTAAGCTTATAATTTATAAAATAAAAATTTGTTTCGTTTAAATCGTTAAAAAATCTGAGCATTTCTTCATCAACTTCAATTAGGAACTCGATAAAGATTGATGTTGCTTACTTTCAATATTTGGATTAGATGATACATTATATAAAATTGTAGTATGACTTATTGTTCTAAGATCGTAGAATTTCATAATGAGACAAGTTATGGATTTAATCTACATTGAATTGATGCCATTGTGCATAATAAAGTTTGGAAAATAGAACTTATTGAGCATATATCGATTACTTTAAATGATCTTTGATTAATCGATAAGTAAGAGTTTGTAAGGACTTTTGAGTTTGCTTTGTATATAATAAAAGCTCTTTACACCTTTTTTTACCCTACAACTTCTTATGGTAATAAAGTATTTATACTTAAAGTAATTCTCCCTTTCACTCTCCCTCTCTCTCTGTGGTTGTTATCCTTTTTAATGTGCGCATTGCTGTATCGCTGCATTTTGGACCACTCAAAGTGCAAAAGATTAAGCTTATGGATAACGACTGAATTGCGATGCAATCGTTGCCCGCAAAAATGCCATGGAATCAATTTTGCATCAAATTTTGATGCAAAAAGGGCAAATGTGGGCGAAATGTAAGTGCCGATTCGAACGGTAATAGGTCAAAGGAGGAGGCAGAGGCAGAGGCAGAGGGAGCAGTGTGGCAGTGTGGCAGCGGTTTGCACAAGGGTCGAGGACTGAGGCTTACCGCACGAGGTGCTTATGCACCTGGCCCGCATTCAGTTCGCATCCAGTCCGTGTCCGTGTCCATATGTGTGTGTGTGCCCGTTATAGTATCCTGGCCTATGTGGTCATTCTGAGCGAACAAAAGGGGTGAAAGGGGGGGAGGGAAAACCGAAAATGTAATTGAAAAATTATTTTGTTACACGTGTCCAGCTGCAGTTGCAACGCTTGCAACAACAGCAAACCCAAACCATACGTGCGTCCCTTGTGTGTTTGTGTGTGTGTGTGTGTGTGTGTGTGTGTCCTTTCCTAACTCTGCTCTCTGCTGCTCTGGTGTTCGGTGCGTCGATAATTTCGTGGCTTGGCCAAGTTTTAATTAATTTGCCGAATATTGCCAATCTCGTATCAACTTCAAATGCCTGAAAGAGAGAAGATTTAATAACTTAGTGGTTAGGGAAATAGGGGGGGGGGGGTTAGTGTTAGTGTTGCATGTCTCTAGGCGGTTGGTAACCCCTGTTTACTGATTAGCATATAAATTACATTGTCCCCACTTCACACACCACTCCCCTATTCTCTTTCGCTTACGTTCTGTGTCTCGCTATTCGCGGCCAATTGCAATATGTTTTGTTTATTGATTTAGCATTAATTGTTTATTGTAATAACTAAGCAGATGAAGGCAAGTCACATTTTTCAGCTCTTTCTACCCAAAAAGAGTCTCTGACTTGGTCTCTCTGTCGCACTTGCACTCTCTCTGTGTGTTTTTCTGTCGTGGCACGAAACTCAATTAACTTGTTAATTTATTTGTCATTTGCTTTGTTCGCATCGCCTGCGTTGCCAGCACACAAAAACAACAAACACAAACAAACACAAACACACACAAGTTCGATGGCAAAAGCTTTACCAAGCCAAGAAGAAGGTTGAAGGTAAGGTTGATAGGATAGGGTACGGCTACGGGAGAGTCTAAAGTGTGGACGATAAAGGCGGCGCAGAGGTTTGTAAGACTTTGTGACTGGGTTCGTTCCCTGGCTCACATGCTAGTGGGACCCCATTTGATAGATAGTTGTTAGTTGGAATAGATGCTTGGCTAAACATTCGGAGACACTCCCTAAGGGTTGTGCTAGTGTGTAGTTGTGTGTGTGTGCTTAATGGCTTCTCTTAGCATCATGAAAATGGTTTACGCCTGGTTGCTAAAGTTTTGTTGTTATCAACTCATATACTATATTGCGAAATTGATCTTTAATGTGCCAATATGCCAATAAATAAACATTTGCCTGTTGAACCGTTTTTATTTCTTCTACCATTTCCCTTATCAGTTGAAATCTTAAGATTTGTGCAATACTCATTTTACAGTTTTTGCTTGAGCTCCAAACCAAAGACAATCAAAAACTATAAGGGTAGTGGGTTGGATTCGGTCGGTTCGAGTTGGGTGAAGTGGTTCTGGGAGTGGTTCTTGAAGCTGTTAGCTGTTGGCTGAAAGCTGGTTAAAATCCTTAAAACGTTGCTCACTTTCAACTTTGAAGTTGCTCAAGTTTTCGCTTTGTATAATTAAAACAAGCAAGTACTGCTCGATTCGCAACGAGTTGAACGACTACAAACTACCCTGTACCAGTAGGGCGGACTTGACTTGTCGCACTTTAACTGACACTTCGATAAGTTTTCGTTTCACCATCTTTGTTTTCGTTCTTCGTTAAGCTCGCTGCAGATGCGTTCTTAACGAAGCCTTCGTCATTTTACAGTTATGTTGAAAGTAGGACGCTCCAAACCGTTTGGTATTACTACAACTTCTTCTTAAGTTTCTGAACTAACATTTATCTCTGCATATCAAGTTTGTGCCTTCGAATAAGTTTTTGGTTTTTTTTTACCTGTTTTGTTAAGTTGAATCTATTTATAGGGTATTGCTAGACTATAGCTGTTGCTGGGTACAAGCAAAACCAAAATGTTTATATGTGTCTTTGTTACAGTTATCATTGCTTGTTTAGGAGAGTGCGTTGAATCTACCTCCTAACTACTAAGACCCTATACCCGCCCTCTTCCTCTTCTCTCCTCACTCTATTTCTTTCTCATTGGGTTTGTGCATCTGTTTGCCGTTTCTTTTGGCTTCGTCGCGTTTGTTTGCCTCTCCTCGACTCTTCTCTCATTAAGCGCATTGCGCTTTACACATGCATATATGCAAGAAGACGCTGACACGCCCACAACTGAACGTCCTCTTCCTTTCCGCCTCTCCGCCTTCCCGCCTTCATTGCCTAGCGCAATCTTTTGGTGACGCCCCTTTTATTTAGCATTTTGTTGTTATTTTTTCGGTATCCTGCGGTTTTTAATTAAAATTAACTTTGTTTATTTTGCGCTTTTCCCATTTGGTCCAACAACCAAACCCCCTCCCCACCCACTCCTCCACCCACACTGCATACACGGCTTGTCTTCCGCCTTCAAACGTAATGTTTACTTACATTTGTTGTTGTTGTTGTTGCGGTTGTTGTTGTTGCAGTTGTAGCTGCTTGTAATTGCCGCCATTTGACGTTGTCGTCACAGCCATCAGCATGCAGTATTTCTTTTGCTGGTGTTAGTTTTGTTGTTGTTAGTATATATTACCTGTTGGCAGCCTTGCAGGAAGAGGCTTCTCTCTCTCTCTCTCTCTCCCCCTCAGATGCGACTGTCAACTGCCAGCTGTCGACTGCCACCAGAAGCGCCAGAGCAAACCTGAGTTTTGCAATCATCGTCATCATCATCTTCCCCCCCCCCCATCTCTTACACTCGCTGTGTAAGTTTTAAGCAAGTTTCGGCCAAAGTTTTTGTTATGCCTGCCGGCTTGCTAAAGTCTTCCCCTGGGGCTAGCTAGCATCCCACATCCTTCACTTTTCGTTTAAACTCTTAAATAAGTATAATAGCTAAACTATCAGTTACCTTGCAATCGAACTAACGAAATGTTTAATTCATCAACACTGTAAAATTCTATTCAAAAAGCAGCAAGAAGAAATCTTTGTTTAACAAAGGTTGTTCGTATGTTCAGATGTAATATCTTTCGGGTTTCTTAATCGATAATGTTATGATAAATTTGATGTTCCTATTATATACGATAGTTTTACTAGATCAAGAAAAACTTTGTTGGTTGTTTCAAACATTTCCACATCATTAAATCCTTTTCTTTTACTCTTAATCGATGTTGAACATATTTATGTATGTCTTGACTATTTAATCTACCTACGTTCGCAAGTTTTCGTTCACAGGGCATCCATATACATACATATATATACATTAGTTACATCCGTTCAGCCCAAAATGTAAGTTGAAACCGTTTGCCATTTTGATTATCGCATTTATTTGCATTTCGATTCATTTCGTGTTTGTCTTGCACTTGAACACAAATAAACCAAAAAACTAATAAAACTAACAAATTACAACTGCAGCACCAGCAGAAGCAGCAGCAGCAGCAACAGCAGCAACAGCAGCAGCAGTAGGAACAACGAATCCTTGGTGGCTCTGTCTCCGTTTATGCATGGCTTTCCTGAAAGTAGTTGTCCGCCACGGAGAGACTAATGCCCGGTGTTCGGGTTCGTGTAAGCGATGGTTCTGAAGAGCTAATGCTGGCATTACTAGAATCCTGATTCTGATCCTTATCCAGTGCATTGGGTCCGCCACTGAGCTCCTCATAGAGCTGCTCAAGCAGTTCGCGAAAGAGCGTCGGATTCACATTGATACTGACGCACATGAGAACAAACCAATCGCCATAGCAGGCATTGGCCAAAACCTGACGCACATGCACCTTCGGCATGCCACGCAGATGGGTACGCAGCAGTTGCAATCTCAATTCCGGACAGCAGATAAGCAACATGCGATAGAGTATGTTGACAGCCGCTAGCATGCCAATAAATAGGAACCACACATACAGCAAGGCAAAGAGCTTCTCATTTAGAATGTTTAGGGGAAGTACGCATAGTATATCCAGGACACTGGGTGTACCGCTCGGTCCATAGATGAACATCTCGCATTTGGCTACCTTGGGAAAAACGCGTGAGCTCATCAAGTTCCAAAGATTCCAGTCGTAAACGGGTATGGCAGCGAGTGCATGAATATACTTGCGCCAGAACCCATTGAAGATGACATCCATGAGCCAGAAGTTAAATAGCTGTGGGGAAAATATCCTTGATTATATAGAAAGTAAAGCCAGATGAAACTTACACTAATTATCAAATTGAGAAGCTCACAGAAGGCATACTTAATGGCATAACAGCAATGAATGGCCGAGAAGCGTGCCCGAAAGTATTTGGTTAGCATGCGCAGACGCAAACGATAGGTCTCCTCGAGGATTAGAGCATCACCGATCTCACAGCACAGTTGCTCCATGCGCTGACCCTCCCACACCTTCCACAGGTACGATGGAAAGTAGAAGAGCAGCGACTGGAATAGCAATATCATAAATACCCATTGATAGTAACGCAGATACATTCGTTTCGTAACGCCACGCGTTTCGGGTCCAACACCCTCCGCTATGGATACGATGCGAGCATATTGCTCATTGTTGATCAACAGTGTACGCATGCTTGTTCGATTGAGATCGCCTCTCAAGGATCGGGGCGATGGCTTTTCACGTTGTGGCTGTGACTGCGGCCTGCCATCGATGCTATCATTCTCCGGCGGCAGTATATAGGTGCCCATGGTCCAGCAATAGGATTGCACATACTCCGTATGCTTTGTTGTGCTTAGGCAGAGAATTGGCTCGCCAAAATATTGTTTGGCCGACAGCAGAAATGTGCAGGTTAACAGTATGACAATGGTGCATTTGGAGTGTAGCGTAAATATCGGATCGTATATGCGGACCGTCTTCAGGCGTAGATATTTCGATAGCGGTTTCACTGCGGCATACATAATGCAATTGCGTATTGTCTTCTATTGTTACTTTGTGTTTTCAAATTGTTCAAAAAAATAGTTCTAACGCGCTTGACAGTAGAGACAATAAGGCAAACCAGGCGAGTGAGAGCGAGAAATGTGCTTAACGCACAAACTGACATTCTGCTAGTACTGTTGTCTCGCTCTGACCCAGGCGATAAACATGCTGGACAGTGCTGGAAAATGTGAGCCGCCAGCTTTAAAATATCAAAAGCTTTCAATGAGAATAAGAACAATTTGACAGCAAGTAAGTATTACAATAAAATACTTGGATAAGCAAATTTGGCAATATTTACTCATTTTCATTAACCTTTTTTTAGCAAAACACACAAATTCTGCATGACAAAGTCTGGCAGCATTGGTTAAGCCCGCTTTAAGGAGCGCAAGACCAAAAGCTGTCTGATTTGAAGTGTGTGTGTGTGTGTGGAATTTACCGTTGCTAGCGATCAAGTGAATTGGGCCTCTAACAAGCATGAATTGCAATGACTTTTGCTATTTGACACGCATATTAATAATAATAATAATGCCTACTGCTTTCCCCCTTTCAGCATCCATACACACATACATATATGTATGAGGATCACGAGCGTTGGAAACGGCAACGAATGGCGGCAACAATAATAATAATAATAAAATGATTAATCGATGCTACATGACTGCATATACAAAATACTACGATACGAGTGGGTGGAGGTGGAGGGTGGAGAGTGGCATCCAATAGAATTCCCAATGCTGTGTCGTCATCCAGTGTCATTACCAGATACTTTCCTCACTCACCTCTACGCTATCCTCAGTCCACAACATCATCATCATCATCATCATCATCATTATCATCATAATCGTCATCGTTGTGAACGTTCAACATCATCATTATCATTGGGCACGCGGCTGCCGTGCAAATGTTTATTGTGGGAATTCGCTTGCTGTTGCTGCGACGCGTTGTCATACTCCCCCCCTCCCCCCCTCCACGACACCACCCATTACTTGTTCACGCTGCTGTTTCACGCTCTTGACGGCAAATTAAATTTATGAATTCTTTTGCTGGTGCGTGACCAGAGATTTACTATAATCAGGCATCGGGAATCAGCGAACACGCTCTGGAGACTAATTAGTCGAGTACCCAAATGCCAGTTAGTAACACCCCCCCCCCCCACTCCCAACCCCCTCTTGTATCCGAGCTTTTCCCAACCACGTACAACTCTAACTTCATGTTCCTTCATTCCTTCCCTTTTCGAGTGATTATAATTATAATTTCTTGTTGCCGCATTGATTTCTTTTGGCTTTGTCCATTGATTGCCATGAATTATCCAACAACTAATTTGGCAACTCTAAAATTGTCATGCCTTGATCGCGTGCCGCCAGGTGGCGCCAGCTCGTCGTTCTCTCTCTCTCTCTCTCAGTGTGCGTGTGTGTGTGAGTGTTGACGGCATTTTAAATATTTATTTACGACAGCGCATATATTATTTAAAGCGTTTTCCCATTGACCACAACAATTGCAAAAAACGTTTGTTGATTGCCGGTTGCCACCTACCTTTGCCACCACCCTCCCCCACCCACCTAGCAACACCAACATATTTGAAAGAATGGGTGCGGTGGGAGGGGGAGGTGGGGGTTGCATTGCGGTGTACAATTCGGCGCTTAAATAAATAAATTGAACAATTATGCGTGGTTGCGGTTGTTTTGGCTTTGATAGAGTCCACTTTCAGTCCCTGGCATAATCCTATTTCCACGCTCCGTCACTCCGTTTGAGGTCACACATACATCTACATACACATATATATACCCTGTAAACGAATATCTTTCTCTTTTTGTTTTGGCTGTGAAATATCTGATAGTATTTCATAATTGAATAATGCCAAAACTGTTTCAACTTTGTGGTTTTTGCTGTTATCGATTCTTATCGATATATGTGAAGAGGGCAATCTATCTACAAAACGATTTAATTGAATCCTTTTTAACTATTTGAAGCGTGTTCAGGGTATTAAAGCCGTTATACTTAAGGAAATTGTCAATTCAGGCATTGCCAGGTGTCCAGAAAACATATAACGGTATATCAGTTAGTTGAGCATTGCCAGGTGTAAAGTACATAACTGGATACCAATTAGTTGAGCATTGCTAGGTGTTAAATAAATATATATATATATATTTTTTTTTTTTGTGGAATAAATACGTTGAACAGCTGAAAAAAAAACCATTGAATCATCGAATTGCGGGAAAAGCGGGGAAAGCGGAATAGCATGTGTTGATTCAGGTTGGCTTCGCCTCAACTGAGCTGGGTTTGGGTATGGGGCATAGTGGAACATTGTCATTGTTGACACATTTGCGGTTTTCTCTTTGTGTGCCTCTGCGTTGGGCAGTTGTCAATTGCACTTGAATTGCGATTGCGATTGCGACTCTGCGGCTCAGAAAATTACACCGCAAGACAACCAGCAATCTCTGACCGTTAAAAGGGTGACGCAAAGCACAGTGTGTTTGCGCAAAGGGGGGCGGGGGCGGTATGTAGCTGGTAACCTGGCAACCTGACATCCTATTAGTTGGCATCAAGTCTTTAATAACGCAACCGAGCACAACATGCTCTCTCAATCTATTTGATGTGGTTAAATGCAGAATTCAAGTTTTCGCTTGGTATCGGTTTTGCCCTCGCGGCTTCATAACAACAGCCACAATAGCAACAGCATCATCATTATTATTATTATTACAACTATTAGTATTCAAAAGGGGGCATGTATGGGTGACGCTGCCTTGGGGAAATGATTAAAGAGGGGGGCGGGCGAAGCGGGGCGGGGCGCGGCGGTTGTGTATGGGCAGGCTCTGGCGTTGTTATTATTATGTGCCAACATGGTCGTCAACGTGATGGCGTCGTGGCGACGATATCAGCATATGTTACAGCATCTCTCTATGTGTCTGTGTCTGTGTGTGTTGTGTGTGTGGTATGTGTGTGTGGTGTGGCAGGAAAGGCATCTTGCTGCCGTGCATTGTTCGATTAATGACTTAACGACGTGCGTAGAATAACTTTGATTTAGTGTCATCACATTTTGCCAACGCGCACAGCGACCGTTACAGCTAATTGTATTTATATACTAAACACTTACACTCACACACATATAAACTAAAAACATATTTTAATTGATATGTTTAAGCCTAAAAAAGCATTCTTACTTAAGTTCTAAGATGCTTAAATATCTAAAAATAATACATTTCAACTATCGTTTAACGAAAACAAAAACTTAGCCTTCGACATAAACTTCTCGTTTGATTTCATGCTTTTAGTTCAATAACAAAGTCGTATTCAAATATTCAAATTTCTTGTCATATTATATTAAACAAATATATATATTTTTTATAAACAACATAAGCAACATATTCTCAAAGACGCTAAGAAGTGAAAAGTTCTGCAGAACATAAACAGTAAGTGCAAAAATAAAAGTGAAAACGTTGCAGTCCATACTATATATACATTCCAGTCTTCTTATACTAGAATTATACCCAATATTATTGTAAACAAATATTTTCGATTTGTTCTTGCTTAAAGATTCTTGCAAGAAGTTATTTTCCAAGTTTTTAGTCTTTGGTTTAAGTGGTTTAAAAAATATACAAAGAAACAAGAAGATGCACAAAAAAAATACACAAAATATTATTTTTGGCATCAAATTTCAATTTGTAAAGTAGGCTTTGTGGATAATTTCTTTATTGATATCTGACTGCCAGCATCTGAATACAAAATAATTTAGTTAGTACCAAAAATTCAAACTATAAACATCTGAAAACATTGTAGTAATATATTTTATAAAAAGAAATACTGCAAAAATCCACACACGCAAGCTATTTGAATCGCGACACACATACAAATAATATAAATAGTAAGTACATTAAATCAAACTTAGAATGTTGCAGTCGAATGCAACCAACTTTCAGCTGTGGGGGCCGGTAATTCATTGACCTTAAATAAAGGTTATAAGTAATTTTTCCAAATTTAGGGCTTCGGGTATTGAGCTTTCCGCTTTCGAAATCTGTTTTCAGTTTGTTAACCATTAACTTGCGTTAATGACGCTAGAACCATCTTAATAGAGAGGAAATAATCTAAATTGTCTGATTGGTCATAATGGGATTTTAAGGATTTAAGGGATTTTGATCGATACTCTTAGACAGGGACATGGACGAAGTTATATTCCAAACTTAAAGCATCCTTATGTATAATACAATATTAATAATACAATTTTGCAGCAAAGAGCAAAACATACTTGGGTCATACATTTTTTTGATGAAGCAGGCGTCGCGTTAAACATCTTGATATATATATATATATAGCTCCCAGCATCTGGCATATTCATATTCATAGTCATTGTCGGGATACGTTTTTCTAAAACGAATAATAATAATCTCACTATATATATATATATATATATATATTTTACATACAAGGATTATACGCAATTTAAAAGTGCTGAAACTCGACAACCCTACTCAATATGAGCTGTAAGTAAAAGTAAAAATTTGTTAAGCTCTTGGTAATAACGCAAATTCTTTAGCATTTAGCAAGATTACATCGAAATCCGGATCCAATATAATGGGTTCAGGTGGCTCGACGTCCGCTTTGCAAAATTCCAATGCAACTGCAACAGTTGCTGCGGGCTGCTCTACAGCCAAAATGGACAGCGACAGCGGGATTTGTCTTCAAAGACATCGTTCATGCATTAAAGTCGATAAGATGATGAATAAAAGAGCCTATGAACGGAATCCGATAACTGGCGACGGACTAAGAGGAGATGGCGTTGGTGGTCAAAAGGCGATGATGACACGAAGGCTTCGAGGTGAAGTAGTCCAGCTGTCCGAATGTCCGGATGTCCGGATGTGTTGGGTGTTTACACTTTTGAAGTAGTTTTTAACATTATTTGTTTGCGTGTTTCTTTTAACAGAGGGCAATCCACTTACCGGTGAGGGATACAAGCCAGGCCAACAGGACTATATCGGTCCAGTCAATATGACCCTTGCACACGAATCCATCAACATGAATACTACGAATGATGGTCGCGTTCATATACCACCAGGCGGTTATTCGTCTGGCCTTTGGTAATGTCAAATAGCCTGCAAGCAACATCAACAATTTCCCAACAACAATGACAAACCATTTAACAAAAGTATCAGTGAATAATATTTGAAAACTTTCGCCTACTACACTACTACAGTACGGTACGGAAACGAAAAAAAATTATCTCTCTCTCTCTATATGAAAATACTACAAGTCAAAATGACTTTTACGCAACCCACTAGAAAATGTGTATAGTTAAAAAAAAAAAAATTTATTTTGAAACAAATATTTTTGTCATAATTCATATTTAATGTCCTGTTCTAAATTCAATTAAAATTTCTGTTTATTAATGACTTTCAATATGGTTTTGCTTGCAATTTAAAGGGTATTTATTACATTAGATGGGTTTCTTGACTTAAACAATAGAGACTAGAGGATACCCTGAACCACCCCATACACAACTATTTTTACTAAATCCTTCGAAGTCGAATCGAATATGGATGGTCTCCAAGCGGTTGTGCCGCTAGCGTAGTGGTTTATGCCTGTCAGAGAGGATATACGTTTCTTCGAATCAACGAAGCCCTCAAATTTAAGGGCAAACTATGGTATTATGTTGTTTGGGATGGCTGTGTTATGTTCGAGGCGCTGCCGAATTGTTTCATGTAAAAACACTATCCGAAGGAAGTTATCGCTTACCACAAAGAATTGAAACGTAAATCGCGGCAAAAATAAAAATATGATGTTGCTCTCGAGTTATTTCAATTCGATTCACATATATTTACTAGCCATATGCTCAAATTATTATTAAACGCAGCTGTTATGGCTTTGGTATTAGTTCAATCGACATGCCACGCCTGACCAAAACCAACCAAATTGACCAGTTGCATGTGCTGCTTGGCTACATTTACTTGTCTTCCCCCGTCCCCTGGTTGGTGTGTTTGGCCAGTTAGTTAGTATGTCCGACGTCGTCTCCATCTCCATCTCCGTTTCCGTTTTGCGTCTCCCGACTCTACGTTTCCGGCTAAGAGTCTGGGTCTGTGTCTGGTGGGTTGGCGCCTGGGGCAGATCATGTTTAATTAGCTCTAATGAATATTTAGCCGGTTTGGTCATGGCACGTTTCCCGTTGCTGCCGCCTGATGTGGTCTGTCCCGTCCTGGCCTGCGCTGGCCAATGCAATTTTCCAACACACTCACACATACACATATGCTTTTTTATTAGTTTCCCGACCAACTGAATCGTTACTTTTCCGTCCGTCCGTCTGTTCTTCCCGCTCAAAACCCATTGCCCAAAGACAGACAGACAAACACTCATACGACGGTCTTGAGCTCGTTATTTGTAATTTGTTGTTAGTTTTTGTTTCAGTTTTTATTGTTGTTGCCAGTTGTTGCCGGTTAACACTACAGCCTTGCTTGCTTGCTTGCCCCAGCACATTCTATTTAGCTGTATTTTTTCACATTCCATTCCCTTCACTTAACATTCTCTACATTCTCCACATTCCACGATTCCTTACTTCTTACGTCTTATTATACCCTTTATCTTGTGGGAGTTTATCTGTGTATAACATCATATTCTTCGTAGCCAAGCGAGGTTTTTAAAATTGTAATTAAAAGATTTTTGTACCTGATAAGTTAAGGAATCTATAATGATAAGTGTCGAACAACAGCTGAACAGTTTGTTTAACTTGAAAGGTATTTTTTGGTTTGGCATCTTAAGTGTTTGTTGTAGTTGTAGTTTTTTTCTTCGGATACTGTTAGCCAGTTCCTCCTGGTTCAGGTTTGGATTCGGGTTGCTGTGTTGTTTCTGGCCATCGTTGTTTTTATCGACATTGAAATGTGGCCCCAAAACAGTTTCAGCTCATAAAAATACAATTTGCTGCTGCTTATTTTTTACGATGCACATGAGGGCGATGCTTGGCCTCCTGTGTTCCTCCCTCTCTCCCTGTGTGTGTGTGTGTGTTGCAAAAACTATTTTCAAGCTTGGCAACGATACGCACACATGCTCCAAGTGCGTCCAAATGTCCAATGTCCAGTGTGTCCAATGGCAATCGGGTTGCCACCAAGTTATGTGTCTGTGTCTGTCTCGTTCTCTGTACGTGTACGTGTACGTGTACGTGTACATGTGTGTGTGTGTGTTCGTGTGTGTGGTAACGTTGCAGGTTTTGTGTGGGGCAGCCGAGGTATGTCGGTGAAGGCGTGTCATTGCCAGCTGCTGCCTGCTTCGGTTGCAGGCATTTAAACGTTTAAGGGATTTGTTTATGTTGCCGCTCCATTTTGGGTCAAAACGATTTGAGCAGCATTCTACTACGTAACCCGTAACCCTCACCCTCACTCTTATCTCCTTGTGCCACCCCCCTGCTCCCGCTCATCCAATCATTCTTTAGCTGTAAATTGGCAAGTTGCTTAAACATAAAAACAATGCGGCCAACTGAACGGCCAATGTATTCATAATCCTGCCTAATAATCCACACCAACTATGTCCATTTTCCTCCCCTTTCCACATCACACACACACACACATAGACACAGACACAGACACATATGTATTTTTGGGTGGCTTGTGAATGAAATGAAATAAAATAGGCAAAAATGTTTCAGCTAAATAGATAAAATGAGCGCAGCTGGATTTTAAGTAAACCATCTATGAATGTATTCTAGGCAACAAAACATATATTCGTATATTCGTATATGAATATAGTAAACTATATTTGTTTGTAAAAAGGTTGACATTTTTTCTTAACAATAGATTTACAACGCAAGGGTACATTGAAAGAAGTTTAAAGGATTACAATAGATTTTTATTATGTAGTTTTAAGTTTTTAGTTTTTATTTTTATTTCTTAACTTAGTTTAAACGTAGGAATTAATATACGAGTATATAAAAAATAATGTGTGAATGTTTTGTGTGCTGTTTAAGCGTTATATAATTAATATATAGAGGTCGTTTCTATATCTAAGATTCAATACATTCACACAATACTTTTATATATATTGAAATTCCATGAATTAGCTTTAGCTCCCTTAAAGTCAGTTTTAAATAAATATTAGTCACATTAAGCTTGATCCCTTTAGTAAGTTGTTCTCAAAACAGTGTTGCAAAATTCTGTGAGGAATCAATTCATTGGCTTAGCTATCTGAAGAGGATGAAACGACATGCATATGTATAAATGTCAGCTTGCTATAAAATACACACTCATGAATATTCATATCCAAATAGCGGGTGGCGAGGGGGTGTGTAGGTGTGACAGACGCCCCTTTGTCGTTGCTGGGAAGAGACAGAGTGAGAGAGGGGGGGAGTCAAAGCCATTGCACTTATTGTATAATTATGCAATTTAATGAATACTAAAAAGCTGCACAAAACCAAGGACGATGAAAGGCGCCATCGAGTGGGGGAAGTGGGGTGGGTGTTGTTAGGGGAGTAGTGGAAGGGGTGGTGTGATGGCAGCGGTTGGCAGACACGTGCAATAAATACAAACTGCGCCAAAGAAAATGAGAACTGAAACTGAAAGAAGCTGAAAACAACGAAAAACACATCGCATAATGTGTGTGTGCCAGTGGGCGTGTGTGTGTGTGTGTGTGTGTGTGTGTGCCAGTGGGCGTGTGCGTGTGCTTGTGTGTGTTTGTGTTGCAGCCATGTTGATTATTATAGTTATTATTGTGCACCGCCAGTTGCAGTTAGCAACAGTTATTTTGCACCTAGCCTTACCAGCTCTGCAGCCGGAAACCTTTTTTGTAATGGCCATTTAGGCGGCAGCAGAGTTGCCATCTCTTCTTGCAGTAGAGAGCAAAAGAGTAAGAATGCGAGAGAGATTCGAAAAGATAGCAAGCCAAAGATAACTATGCGGTACTTCAAATTTACTCACACAGAGCCAAAAAATCAAGTATATTGTAAGTTAAAGTTTAAAATGGACATCTGAGTTCAAGTCGAGTTTTACTTGATTCAATAAGGCTAACTGTCTTATGTTCCTAGCTAAATGTTATAATCTTTTTATATCTACTATTTTAGTATCAGCCGAACCCACGAAACTCAAGGAACCGCGTACGATCTGGGTTTCCGTTCGGTTCCAGATAGTTTTGCATCTGCAGTGAAACGCAGAAGATCATTTCCTCATGGTTTGTCCTGTAAGGGTATTAAGCAGCTTCGCTTTAGCCTTTCGCAATGGTTGCGTTTTTTAATTTTCTTGCTACGCTCAACTTTACGTGTGTGTGTGTGTGTTGGAAAGTGCGGGTGTATGTGTGTGTGTGTCATTTTATGCATGAATTTTTTAATAGCTTAAATATGCGGCAATAAAACTTTAGCACGCTCATCTTATCTTATCCTATAGTACAGCTAGCCACCCCCAATTTCAGCCCCGCCATAGTCTACTCAAGGAGTTCGCCGTCCTGCTCTCCTCCTGGCTGACCTGACGTCGCACGTAGCTAATAAAAGCCACACCACGGCGCCGCCAGTCGACTCAGATGCAGATGAAGATGTGAAGTTGCCTTTGGCATTCGCCGACAAGGCCCTCTCTGCACGTGCCACGCCCACACCGACACCCACACCCACACCCACGTCCACTTCAACTCAATTTAACCACCCAACAGTATTCAACTACCCGAACCATCTTACCTTACCTCACCTAACATGGATGACTGTGCAGGTAGCCAGCATCTTGACTTTTAACTAGCTAACTTGATAAAACTACAAAACTATACAATAAATATGCAAAACAAGAAGAAAAAAAAAGAACAACGCTTAAAGAAAACGAAAACGGAGATGCAAAGGAGTAAGGGGGTGGCATGGATAGTTGGTTGCGTGGATGTTGGATGGTTGGTAAGGGGGTCTGGGGGGGCGACTTGAACATGCTCTGTTGCACATAAGTGTTTGCTGGCCATTGCATTGAAGATGCCACACTAACAAAAAGCTACCCCTGCCCCTGCCCCTACCCAACCCCAACCCCAACTCCAACGCCATGTTCATAGTTAGATCTTTACGGCCATTTTATGTGCGCATCTTTGGTCGTTGTGCAAGGTGTCGCTTCAATTCCCCCAGGGTGACACTCTGCTTGTTCCTCGTTCAAGAGACCAAAAACAAGTGATGTGAACCATATTCATATTCATGTAATTGAAGAAACTGTAGGTTTTGTTGGAAATCGATTTTGATCGATGTATGAACTTCATAAAATGCAATGGAAACATACATAAACCAAAAAATAGCTTTTTAGTTAAGTTTATGTTAAGTTGTCAGTGTATCATATAATACCTTAAACATTATTCGAATGTTTACCTTCATCGTTATTAATTGCAATTGTTTATCGATCGGTTTTTAAAAAATCCTAACTTGCTATCTTTTTATGGAATAAACCATTAAAAACAACACTTAAATGAAGAAATCGATTTTAATCAATGTTGGGCAAACTTTAAAAAAGCTATCGTTACATACAATAACCAAAAAATAATATTTAATTTAAGTTTGCACCAAAAAATAACATTTGAGTAAAGTTTATGTATAGTTATTGGTGATGGCACGATTTATCGTATAATCCCACTTTAAGCAATCGTTCGATTAATCGACTGTTTAAAGCTTAACTTCTTGACTTCTAGAAATATATTTGAGTGCGAAAGTTACGTTAAATTAACAAATATGCTTTCGCGTAGGTCCTAGAACTAAGTTTTCAATCCTATACCTAAGTTGGGCGGAGAAAGAAGTTTTTAATTTGAAATTCAATAGTTATGACATCCAATTAGTAATCGAAGGTTATCTAGGTTCAAAACTTGTCACTCCACAATCAGCAGAAAAACACTTTGAACTAAGTCAATTGAACAAAAAGTTAACAATCAAATACGTACACCTTTCGCTCACTTGAAGTGGATTATTTTGAATTGAAGAAACAAGTCTTGAATAAACTTTTATATACAGAGATATTTGAAGGATTAAAAACCCTTATTCAAGGATTACGGCTCTAAGCAAGAGCAAGGCAGCTTCTAATCCGTAGAGTATCGCAATTCTTAAGCACATCTAAGCTAGTATTTGAACCTTTTTTTTTTTCTTTCTTGTGTTTGAAATAAAACTCTTAGTCTCCGTTGTCAGCTTTTGTGTGTGTGTGTGTGTGTGTACGTGTTTGTTTCAATCTGCTTGCTGCGTAGTCCGTAGATTGGCCTGCGGGGGGAAAAGGGGGTGGCGGTTTAAGTGTGTGTGTTTTTTTGTTGTTGTTTGTGTGCGTGTGAATGGGCTTTGGCATAGTTTTTAAGTTTATAGGCTTGTTATTTCATTAGCATAATCAGATGGCTGATCGGCCCAAGTTGCCTTGAGGGGCATGCCAAGGAGGCGGGGCATCAATCCCAATCGCTTGTCTACATATACATTTACATACACATATACATACATACAAACATACACACATATAAATATCTTAATTCTATAGTTAGGTTGTTGCCTTTTCTTTACTTTTCAATCAATTCCCATCGCTTTTACCGTTCTCGCTGTGCCTTTGTGCCTTTCCACAAGCCTCCCATCGCCCCAACCCCCTTTCCTACTACCCCTACCACCAAGCCGTGCTGTCAGCAAATCTGTGCTGAAAGCCATCAACTCGCAGGAATTGTCAGCGACATAACAAGGACACGCAGCTGAAGCTGTTTACACTTTTCTTGCCCCGCCCCACCTCTTTCCCAGCCTAATTCCTCCTCGCAAAACTAAAAGAGACCTGCGCCAAGAACTGCACAACTTTGGGCTATGAGGGACGCAAAGCAGATGGAGACAATCGCCAGATGGAGAACAACTTAAATGTACTCGACTAGCAGATACCCCAAAAAGAACGTTTTTCCTAATAACATTTCGTAATACATGGTTAAGGTTTTTATTTAGACGTATGGTAAATCAATTCATTTGGAAGGAGAGAAGAACTGGTCTCAATTTGTAAGCATATTCATTAAGTACAATGCTTAAAAGTGCAAACTGAAAGTATGTACTAGGAAAGGATTTTTGAAAATTCGTCGGGCAATACAGTATCTATAAAAATAAATCCCTAAGAAACGCATGACCGATCCATCATTCAAAAAGTCTTCCATGATGTCAAACATCGATATAATAGGACAGAACAAAATGCGCTGAGAGATTGCTTTATGAGCTCGGAGTTTTCACAATTTAATTATACCCTTTTGTATGTAGTTTCAATAGGTATTGGAAATGGAAAATGAAAAAAAAAAAATAAAAAAGAAGAAGTAAAAAAGCGACAAGAAAAGAAAGAAATCAAAATAGAATAAAACTTGTGCGTTTTGCATAAAGTGCGCTTATCCCCGCAGGAAATGACTGGCAATGACGCCCCGACGCCTCACACACACCTCTCTACCCCACCCTACCTATCACTCCCTCCCACTATCCCGCTACGACTTACCCTCTTGAAGAGAGAGAGAGTGAGGGAAGGCTAACGCTCTAGTTTGTAAGCGCTGTCTAATTTTGCACAAAACTGCGCATCTTCTGAGCAACAAAACAGCTCCCCGAGCTTCGTTTTCTTTGCTTCTCCCTGCCCTCCCTCCCTACCTACCCACAAGTCGGCAATATGTCAAAAGCGTTGCTCAGCTTTTCAAGTGCACGTGCCAAAATGAAGCTGGATGTGTGTCAGGCGGCATTTCCGCTTCTTCTGCCAACCCTTTTTCTTACCCACCCATCTAACCCTTCTAGCTTTCCTGTCCGCATCAGCGTTGGGGAACGCTTTGTGTGCGCCTGTCGCTCGCTTTGAGTTTGTGGCTTTGATTTATGTTAACGCTACATGCAGCTGCATCAAGTGCCCCATTCCCCATTCCCCATTCCCTGTACCCGTTCATCTCTTGCCAATTGCCTCTTTTACACACAGACAGACAGACAGAAACACCCGCGCAGTCACAAATTGTCTGCATCTGCATACAACAGCGGATAATGGCGCACTAAAATACGAGCTAGCCACACAAACAATGCCAACACATTGAATTCTGGCATTTCAGGTGTTTTGAGCTTAGCCATTGTTGTTAGCCAGGCAGGCAGGGCAACAGCAACAACAACAATAAACAATCAAAAAACCCTTAACATGCCGAAGTTTGAATATTCTTCAAAAACGCTATCCACATGATATTTAAGTTACATATTTAATTTGCATAACACAACAAAACAACTTCCCGAAAACGTTTCGAATGTTTCGAATGATTTGGTTTGGTTTCGGTTATTCAAATGATTTGGTTTATGCAAAAGTATTTAAACATGATTTAACCTATTGAAAATATGCTTAACGCAGCTGCTAGACTGAAATGCTCTTCCTACCCAGATCCACCTTGCCGCTAGGGTATACCAACAATAACAACAAGAACAACACAAAAACAACGCGAACAACATTGCAATTGACGCCGAAGTTGACGTTGTATCCATTGATGACGCCCTATCGCCACCATCAACACCAACAACAAAAGATACGTTAAACATTTGGTGCGTACCCATTCATTCGAAGCAGGTACCCACGAGGGCAGGCGGGGCAGGTGGGGCAGGTGGGCGTGTCAAATGTGAGCCAACATTAAGTACCTGTCATTTGATACAATGAGCCAAATGGCCGCGAGTCTCTGATTATTATCCAAATGGTTACAACGAGAACACCAAAATTCTGCAGCCAAACTGCAGTTTGCTACCTGGCCACTGTTGCCTGACCATTTCATATCGATCTGTATGTATGTGCGTATGTGTGTGTGTATGTGTGTAGGTGTATTGGGGAATCCCAAAGAGTAGCAAGTAGTAGAAGGTTATCTCTGCTTGAGGTCGTTTAGAGCTGTTTAAGGCACTCAACCATGATATTGGGTAACAATTAAGTAGGTGTCTGGTCGTGCCAACCATTTCGAACGTCTTTCATCTTATCCCTAATGATTCACAGTCAGATTGATCTCGGTTACATATTTGAACATTACGTATACGTAACGTTTAAATGACAATTGGAGGTAAATGTGTTAAGTGAAGTGTGCTGGATAACAGCATGTTGCAAGGTAAATCAGATTACCACATTCATACAATTGTCTTGCCCACACAACAAACAAACAAACAAACACACATACAGAGACACACACACTCACAAAAGTCAGCAAATGAAAGCCATAGATGTCAGCTCGTGTGTATCCACAAGATGCAAATGCACCTATCACCATTGAAATAGATCAGATGGGGTTGGGTTGTGTTTGTACGACATCGCTTGACCCGCTTGCCTCGCAAGCAAATGCAATTGAACAATGCGCCAATCATTGTAAACAATTGCAACCGCGAGGCGTCTATGAAAATGAAATGAATGAATGAAAATTCAGTTTTGCACAGCTCCAACTTTAAATTAAATCAAATCAATTTCACTTCATTGAATGCTTACCATTTGGCCAAAAAGGCTCCTTTGCCTTTGCTTTTGCCTTTTCAGTTTCAGTTCGTTGTTGTTTGTATTTTTTTTTTTTACAATTTGCATTCTTCGTTGCACAATTGAACTGATTGTTCTGTTCTTGGTCATGTCATACATTCCCATTCTCACTTCACTTTGACCCTTGTCAAACATTCATTTTTCGCTGGGCAATTATGTATGACAGGCAATTCCAATCTTAGTGTTTATCTACGATCCAAATTAGATTGCTAAGTCTTACCGTTCAGGCTGTACATTGATAGCAGTCAGTCAATCAGTAACAATATAAAGTATCCAACTCTTTTTGAAGCCAGCTCAAATATCTAAAGTGACAGCACTTTGTTTTATTAACTGATACACACCATCAGTGCATCAGATAATAGTTAATTACTTGTAACCCATTACTTTGTACATGAATCTTCTTCATCTTCTTCTTATTTTCTTTTAGTAGTATTATATCCACCTGCCACAATTTGAGACGTGACAATTATGAGACGTTTCAATTAGAGTTGTGTGCAAGGCAAAGAAAAACGATCCGTTCAACTTTAACCGCTGGGATCAAGCATCACTCGTATTCGAATACACCCTCCCACCCCTACCGCTACCCTGCTGTCGTATTCACTGGCAGATATTCAACTGCTTTTGCTGCTGTTGCAGTGCGCTGTGAAAAGTTTTTATTGAGCAACTAACTGTGAAATTAAATTGTGAATTAAAAGCTGCCACCATAGCTAACAGCGATTACGAGCGAGTTGCTGCCATGCAATGCCAATGGCGCTGCCAGCAGGATGGGCGCCGCGTCGGAGGGGGAGTTGGGTTGGTTGAGCCGGGTGTGTGCGCTGGGGACATGTCGTTAATGCCGCGCGCTACATTTGTGTCGATGGGAATGCGGCATTGGCATTGGGATTGAGGGTATTGCCAATGCCAAATGGCACCCCGCCCCACCTACCCTTTCGACTAACTTGCTGCTGCAGTTGCTAGTTATGGCTGAGACACACACTCACACAGAGATAGAAAGAGAAACAGAGAGAGAGAGAGAGAGAGAGAGAGAGAGAGAGAGAGAGAGAGAGAGGGAAGCAACCGCATGGCTAGTTTTCTTGGGCTATTTGCAGTAAATTGAAAAAGTATTAAATCAATAAATAAAAGTTACACACACACACTTACACGTACACATACATATAAAGATATAGTTTACACTCACCTACACATACACATACATATATATAGATATAGTATATATATATAAAGTATACGAAACGTGTAACTTGATTTCTTTTATTTTGTTCTATTTTTCGGATGCTATTTGATCGGTGTGTGCGTGTGTGTGTGTGTCTATGTGTAAGTGTCCAACGCTTACGTTGCACATTCACACGGCCATAGAGGCATGCCACCTGGCGCCCCCTCGCTTGTGCCACTAACCAGTTTGGGGGGGATTCACATTCGCATTGGCTGCGGCCATTTGGGGTTACACACGGCGCGTGTTAATTACTCGGAACATTTTAAATGGCAACAGCAACAGCAGCAGCAGCTGCAGCAGCAACAGCAGCAAACAACAACAACAGTTTCAACATTCGTAACCACCAGCAGCGAAATTTGTTGTATTGATTTAAAACAGCAGCAACAGCAGCAGCAGCAACCCCCTCCCTTATTGTGTCCATTTGTCCTGCCAGTTTCTACCTGTCCTTCCACTTGCCCCGTTGTCCTATTGGTGGCGTAATGCTATGGGTTTAGCAATCAATGCAACAACAACAGCAACAACAATAACAACAACAATAACAAGCGCGTGCAGTGCACGAAAAATTGCCAACGCGCACAAAAAAAGGCAGCCAACATTAAAATCAAAACAACATGCCAATCCAACAACAACAACAACAATTGCAATAAGTTAAAGCATAAGGTTTGTGAACTTTCAGATACCCTATTTGTTGTTGACTCCATAACATTAACAGTTTGTTCACCATTGTCCTCCAATGTTGCTGAATTCATTGAAAAGTTCGGTATGAATTTTTTAAATTGCGATTAAGTTATAATGATTCGGAGTTGCATATTAGTTCCTTCAATAAGTTCGCTCAAAGCGAACGAACTAGATAAATAACAATCAGGAATATATTTCGTTAAGGTCAGTTTGTAAACATTACAATATAATATATTTATTTTTTGTTTGTTTCACATTTCAAAATTAAGTTATAACTAACATAATATGTATTTTTAAAATGAAGCTTTCAACTTTGACAAAATGTTGCTGTTAAATAAGCTACATTTCTTTGCAGAAAATTCTAAAATCATATTCAAAATGAGTTTAAGCCTGTTAGGAAGGCCAGCACTTATAGTTTTATACAATGGCTATTTCTATGCAAAAAAATCTTCTTAAAGTTTCACACTTAGCCTTATAAGAATCTGCTGTGAAATGTCCAACTTATTCGCAACGATTGCTCTCGAATTTAAATGCCCACCACGGAGACTTAGAGTATCATTAAAAGAGAATGGGAATGTTTTGGCTTTTAATGGGAAAAATTGAATTGAATTAAAGAGCAGTAAAAAATGTATATATTTGAACAGTTGAAAAGGATCTAAAATTGTCACTATCCTGCGATTATAAAATTATATGGCAGCTGCTTAAAACAACTAATGTTTAAATAGGTTTTTGTGTTTCTTTTTTTATGGCTCATCAAGCTTAGAGGTAAGCACATTTTGACATCAAACACAATATATGGTTGAGTATAGTTTCTTGCTCGTTTATACTATTATGATACCCAACTCAAACCATTTAATGGTCATGTTGCACATACAAACAACAGCAACAACAGCAGCAACAACAACAACAATTGCTATTTTGGGTCAACAGTCGTTGTGGCTGTGGCTCTTTGGCTGTGCTGTTTGGATGGTGCTCGGTTCTGGCGGGTCAGCTACAATTTAATAGCAGTGCTCGCCAATAGAAGCTGCGCATCGTAAATACAAGCATCTGACAGATTGTGGTGCCGCATGTGGCACAGTTTTGTGCCATGTCAGGGATAAGAATGTTGCCGCCTAATGAGGCTAAGGACATGACTGTAAATCTCAAAAGCCCAACTTTCTCTCTCTCTCTCTCTCTCTATCTCTCTCGTTCTCCATTTGCAGTTTATTAAAAGCGAATGCAAATTTTCGTTGGGCCAATTTAATTAGCAGCAAATTCAACAATTTTCACATACACTCAAACACAACCCGCTCGTTATTGTCACGAAACAAAGAAGAAAGCAACAAAAAGAAAGAAAACTTTGGGACTTTGGTAGTTAGACCTGTGTGTTTGTGTGTGTGTGTTTGTGTGTGTGTATGGGTTGCTTGTGCCTCAAAGTCAAAGGAACGTCCAACGGTTTTTATTAGAATCGTAAATAGTCTTTATGAGTTGTACGTGCCCAAAATTTGCAATAGGCCAACAACAATTCGTTTGGCCCACCGGCCTCCTACCTCCCCCCCCACTGTTTCATCATCATCTGCATCTTGTTGTTGTTGTTCTTCTCCATCATCTTGCTGTACCGTTCGTATCGAAACCTATAATCATAATCATTATCATAATCATTATCAAAGCAATGTTTATGTCCTCAGCTATTCGCAAATTTTTTTACTATTTTCATTTTTTTTCCCTTTCTTTTCGATCCCTTCAAAATGCACTAACGAAAATTTTAGGAATTTTGTGAAAGATATTATCACATAATGTTGTTCTTTTCGAATACATTTTGTGTGTGGCAAAAGTAGCTTAAGCTAAGAGTGATATGTTGTTGATATTAGTTGTTCTAAGGAAGAAGTAATTACTTTAGTTGAAGGATTCTTTCTTCCCTGACACGAAGATGTTCTAAAGCTTTTCCCATTGCATATAAAGATTTTATATTGCAGTTAATGTTGCTTTATATGTATTTCTTAGCTGATTTAAGCTTACTTTAAGTAATTTAAATACAAATTTATGTTACGCATTCCCTTTTCATAAAAAAAGGGAAATTCAAAAACAATTATTAAAGGATTCGATTTAGTCAACAGTTTAATTTACTTGCCATTCAAACTCTTTCATTGGTAATGAAGCATTCCAATTAATTTGGCTTCAAAAAAATCGAGCACATTGTCTCAATAAGGTAATAAAATAATCATCATCATCATCTTAAATCAATATATGCTTTAATATCTGATTGTTCAACACCTCTTGATTTAAGAGTTACCAACTGGAACTGGAACACTTTCTCGATGATTTGTAGAATGTTTTTTGAATTGTTTATGTTTTGGACACACTGTAAATGTTGTTGTTGTTGCACATCCATTACATTCATACGTTGCGTAAACATACATACATATATTCAGACACACTTATATAGAAGTGTAAATATTTATTGCATTAAATAACGAAAACAAACAGCGTTTTGACATTTTAATTGAATAAAATCGTTTTGTGGTCTTTTAAGGATTATTTCATGGCCAACAGATGCCGTGACACAAACACACGCACACACATACGTAAGTACTTAAATGTATGCAGATACATATGTGTATGTGTGTGTGTGTTCCAGCTGTCCAGCTGTTGTCCAAATGCATCCATGGAATGAATTGAATAGCGTTTGTGTTTGCGCAACAAGGTGAAAACAGGCGCAGACATACAAACACACACTCACTCACATAGACAAACGGCTGGCGTGTTGTGAAATTTTTGGCCAGACAGGTGAGTAGACCAGCAAATGGCCAACAGCGGCGTACGAAGGAAAGGAATGGTACGCGGTGGAACTTATACATAAATATATATAAATATAAGTATGTACATTCACTTATTGTTGAAATGTATGAAAGCTGCAAGCATGCATTACATTATGTATATACTGTCTATATATATTATTATATGGTACGCTAAGTATTCGAATAGCAGATACCCAGTAAATAACACATGAATGTTTCTTAATTAACAACCATGGATATAATTATCGAAAAAGTTGATTTTTCCTTCTGTTTTATTTTTAATCAATTCAGCAATTGTTTGGAGCTTTACAGCTTGCATTCTTACTGACAATATTGGCCAGGCTTGTGAATCAAAAAGTTGATTACACGAATAAAGTTGCTAATTGGCAATTGTTATGTAAAGTTGTCCTGCACACTTAACTGGATTTACAGTGAACATGCGTTAAAATGAACAACCATCTACATATAATGATTCCGAGTTGCGTATAAGACTTTAATTGTTCAGTTCATTGAGTTCGTTAAGCTGTTTAGTTCGCTCAAAAGGAGCTAAGGAACTAGTTAAATGACGATCAGAAACGAACTAAAGTTAGTTAGTGCGTTCCAAAGAATCGAAGTAGTAGTTCTTTCAGTTCATTTTGTAAACATAACGATTTAATATAATTTTGTCTTACATTTCCAAATTAAGTTATAACTAACATAATTTGTGTTTTTAATATACAGTTATCAACTTTGACAAAATGTTGTCAACTATATTCAAATTAAAAATAACCTTCTATGTTGTTAGTTTTATGTTTATATATGTCAAGCCCTTTATGAATTGAATAAACTTTTTTCTAACAACTTCTTCTTGTGCATTCAAACCATTATTATAAGCATTTTAATGACATTCTCTCTGGTCACATGGTAGCGTATATAAATATATATTTAAGTGTATGTGTGTGTTTTTGTTTACCGGTGAATTTGAGTGTTAGTTCGAATGGAAGGGGGGGAATACATGGCTTAGCGCTTAAACTTAACTAAACAGTCTCTCGACTCTCAACGAGCAACGGCACAAGTTGAACAATGCTGACCACGCCCCTTTGTTTGCTTCAATCCACACATGAAACCACTGCAATTCTGTTGCGCTCTCCCGCTGTCTGTGTGTTTATGCATGTGTGTGTGTGTGTGGAGCTGTTTAGTCTGTACTTTGTCAGCTGATTTGCATTTAATTGCAGCGATTCTAATATATTTACTTAACTTTCTTCTTGTTTTTTTTTGTAGGCGTTGCCAGTAGCTAATGTAGCCTTTGTGCTTGGTAGATAAGTATGTGAAGTCTTTATAACTGTGCACTATATACATATGTATGTATGTATGTGTCGCATATTTTAACACTATTCATTTTTGTTGTTGTTGCTGTCGCATAAGCTGCTTTAAATTTATTGGTGCGCCCGAACAGTTCAAGCGATTTCGTTTTGTATTTCTGTCATTTGGCTGGACAAAATGCAGTTGCCACTCCCCTCTGACCCACTCCCCTCTCCTTCAATCCCTTTAACCTTGCCGAAAATAGCTAGGCATTTGATAAAACTTGCCAATTATGCCATTGTATGGCAATGTATGCAATGAACTGAACAACTCGAAAAAAGCAGCTGCTGCTGCTGTTGCTGTTGCATGCCACATTCTATGGCGCAATGGCCACTGGCTGTTAGGTGTCTGGCGCACTTAAAGCCGCCGCTCTGCCATTCATCTCGCCTTCCGCAGCGCTAAATGTGGCATTAAATTTGTGCCACCAAAACAACAACAACCACCCACACACACATACATTTGTACTAGCTGCTAGCTGGGCACTAAAAATACGGTCACAACGCGAACTCAAGGGCCAAAATGTAGATAAAAAAAATATACACAAAGAGCGAGCGAGAGAGAGCGAGAGAGTGTATATTTCGGATACCCTGCTGTTAATGGGGTGTACCATAATATATCAATTTTGATTATGCCTCGTTACAAACTACATTTGTATGGGCTTCAAAAAATTTCACATCGATAAATGGTAGAGACAAAAAAAGTGTTTGAATTTGAACAAAATGCAAAAGATTGTTTTCCTTTATTAAGAACTTAAATCCAGTTAAATTGTAGTTAAATTTAGTTTTCTCTGCAAGACACTTTAAATGATCGTCAGGTAAACAAGCTATTCCGGACACCTGTTGCCAGAAAGAGTTATACAAGAGGTTAAGAACGATAACGATAACGTCCATAGCCAACTAATACAATTGAAAGGGTATTTATAAAGCCGTCTCAGGTTTTGATCGAGATCGTAAAGAAGGCAAAAGGTTTGTTTTGACATGGAATCAGTTTTGTTAGGTAAACTTCCTTGGATTAGTTGGCGATAAATATCGATAAGTTGTTGTCAATTCACTTCGGCAGCTGCAAAACGTAGGGAATAATGACAAATATGCTTGCAACCAAATATTTGTTTAGTCATTCATTCGATTAGTCGAGCATGCCTCGCTGCAACGTTGCAACTTTGGCAGCATTGTTGTTGCTGTTGTGATATTGCTGGCGTTGATAGTTGCTGCGGCGCTGCAAGCGCACTTAGCGGTACTCTCGACTAATTTTTAATGCCACACATATTTTTTGAGCACAAAAGCAACCGCTGGCAACACAAGCACAAAATGGGGCAGCAACTGTTGCTTGCTTGGTGTTGCAGGTGTGCACAATAGTAATTGCTCAAAGTGCTGACTGTTGTGTTGTAGCTGCCACATAATACTAGATTTCTTACGGCCATCAATTAAAGGATGTATGAGTGTGTGTGTGTGTGTGTGTGTGCGTGTGCATTCGTGTCAATATCGCTGACTGTTTTGAGTGTGTGCGTTGACTTTTATGCAGCAGTGTCCAGTTGTGTTGCAGCCACTGCCTGCAGCTAGTTACTGCAGATAGCAGTTGGTTGCTGCTGCTTCACGCGGCTTTTGCATATATAAAGCGAGAGAGAGAGAGAGAGAGAGAGAGATACTTACATACATTTGTCTTCCAGCGCTGTCTGCTTTCAGCTGCATATATGTGTGTGTGTGTGTGTGTGTGTTTTCATTTGTTCTTGTTGTTGCTTTGGCTGCGGCTGACTCGCGATATTTATTATTGTTGCTGAAATTGCTATATATGTATATATGTGTATGTGTGTGTGTGTGTCCTTAACGTACTGCTGCTACAGCTTCTTATCCTGGTGTTGTTGCTGCTGCTGTTGCTGACGCATTTAAAGCTTTTGCGGCATATAAATAAAAAAACAAAGCGCACCAACAACAAGAAAAAAAATGGCAGAGCGAAAGGAAGACGAAGAGGAACTGGCAAAGCGTAACAAGCAGAAACAGCAACATACACATACACACATACACAGATACACAGACACACATACATACATACATACAACAAGAGTATAAAAGGGAAGCAAAAGATGCGGCAATGACAACAATGGCAACAACAAATTCCATACTGCGCCTTTTAAGCTTTAAAGCCAGACTTGACTACAGCTGATGATGATGATGCTGATGCTGATGATGATGATGCTGATGATGATGATGCTTGATTTATTGGGGTTTCGCCCCAATCCATTCGATTCGATTCGATACCATTGTCACCTTGCCACGCCCACTGTCCAATGAGCTGAGCTAAAGCTAGTGAAACTTGTTTGTATTTTGAATTTATTATGTTTTTATTTGGCTTTTCTTTTCAATTTCTTTGTTCTTTTTTTGTTTTCCATTTTTAGTTTTTTGTTTTTTTTTAGTTGTTGTTATCGATAGTTATTTAGGGGCTGTATTATGTATATTCAAATTTTGGTTGTTGGTAGCTATGTATTGTTATCGTTATCGCATAGGTTGACATAAACATATAATTATGTATATGTTTGTGTGTATTTAGTATGAATCACACACAATGTTATCGTTATCGGTGGGGTCAATAACTCTTAAAGTTTCATTACCACTAAACTGATTCATTTGAACCTAAATCCAAAACGTTTCTCACAACTTCTTTAAACTGATCAATTTGTTCATGCAAAACATTGCAACTTGATAGTCTTTAATTGCAACAAGAGAACTAGAATTGTGGCAAGTAGTAAGCAGCTTAGGGTTTTGGACATGTGTGATGAGTGATAAGAATGTTATTGACCGCCTCCTTAAACGTATCTCTTGTGTGTGTTTGTGTATGTGTCTGTGTGTGTGTTGCTTCTGTTTCAATATGTTGTTGGTATTTAAGTTTTAGACACACAATATGTTTTGAGCTTAAATAAGTTATACATATATTTATATATATATATTTTGCATATGGTATGGTATTAGTTTATGCTATTTTACATTGATGTAGTTTGTAACAATTGTATTTATAATAAGTAGTTTTACATTTACCAACGCTATAAATTTGAGTTTAGTTTTTATTTTTGTTTTGCGGCTAGTGTTGAAAATCATTGTGTTTTATATATATATTTTTTTTGTGATTAGATTATATAAACATTTAACAGAACTCTCTTGGTTTTAGCCAGCTGGGTTGGTTTCAAGCACAATTGAATAATTGATGAGCGGTTTTTATGTTTTTCTTTTCTTTTCGATTCGATTCGATAGTTAATTTTGTTGTTGATATGTACAGTCTGCAATTGGATGAGCTTAGAGAGTGGGGCTGGTTCGAAGGGTTGGGGGTGGGGGAAGGAATTTAGCTCTCATTGAGAATGCAAATTGCAAAAGATTCGAATTTTGTTTTTATCACATATTTATTTATAGGTATATAATATGCAGGATTTTTTTTTTATTATTTTTTATTCATAATTGGTTTTTGCATTAGTCAAAGTATCTTCAAGTATTTATTTTTTATATGCATTTTTGTTTTTGATTCTATAAAATAAGTACAAATTATGCCGTTGCGTTTAGCATATCCCATTTAATAATTAGTTAGTTTAAGTATTAGTTTGTTTGTTTTTGTTTTCTTGGGCTTTGCTTTTGTTTGCTTACGTTTAGATTAGCTAATAGTGTAGTTACAAGATACAAGATACAATTTCATTGGCTTTAATTGACTAGACTTGTGTGTGTTGTGTGTGTGTGTTGTGTATGTGTTGTGTATGTGTTGTTTGTGTGTGTGTGTATTTAACTATCATTTATGTTCGAATGTGTGTTTTTGTGTATCTGCATAATTTTCGACTAGGGTAATTAAGATATTGTTATGTATTTGTTGATTTTTGTTTTATTTGTTTATAAATTGCTCTTTATTAATTGGCCAATACACACAGTTTTTGTTTTGCTTTTTTGTTTTTTTTTTCGCTTTACCCCTCCTGCTTCTACTCCTCCTGCCACTATTTTATTTATGGACTACATACTAGGACAAAAAAAAATTGTTTCTCCACATTTCGTACATACATACATACATACATATATATATATATATTTAGGAACATACATACATATGCTTAAATACGATTTAAATTGTTGTTGTTGTTGTTAGTTTTTAGTTTTTTGGTTTTTCGTTTTTGGCTGTGTTGTTGCTTGCCAATTTATGATTTACACATTAGATTCAAATTCGATAGATACAATAATTTAGAGTCATTCGCATTGATTGTGTGTGCGCATTTTTGCCATACACTCGCAACGAGTCATACAACAACAACAACAACACACACAAACACAGTCATGAGACGCCCGCCCCCCTTCCCCGCCCCCTCGTACCCGCTACCCGCATTGCTCTATGGCAATTTTTAAGTTGCCAGCTCGATGCAGGATTAGCCAGGAGCCTGGCATTTGCTGCATAAACATAAAATAAACATGGATAAAACAAACTCAGATACTATAAAACTGCAGTGTTTTTGCATTTGACAAATTTGTGGCCATACTATATACACAAACATACACACACCCCATATATATGTATATATATGTGTGTGTGTGTGAGTCAGAACAGTCAAAAGGGTATATTGAGATCTCAAATTGAGTTCATCTCAACTTGGATTGCTTTGTTGTTTGTAGTTTTAGTTAAAGTCTGAAGCTATTCGTTTTGGTGTAATCCGTCAATCAGTATGAACAAAAAATAAACAAAAAGGAACAAGAAATAGTTATGAAAATACTATAAAATGTTAGGGTAGACTCAGAGATCGAATTTGTTTTGTATTGTGTTGGGTTAAGGTTTTGTTCATAAGGAGGGAACGCTTCTTAATCTGTGATTTACATCATGTAAATAACTAAACAAAGGTAAAACAGATGAGAACCGAATTTAGTTTTTTCGTACATTGCGTATACGTAATACTCTGATTACAGGATAACAACAAGTCGAATGTCATACATATCTATGGTTTGCGTGTGTGTGTTTTTGCAAAAGAGTCTGTTAACAACAATAAAATGCTTCGTTGTCATAGCTCAGAATGTACATCGTCAAGCAGATTGATGCTCCAGCTGGATGTCAGGCTGGAGGGTAGCTGTGGTAAATGCCAGGAAGGAAGGCAGTCGAGACTAGAAAGGATATGCGAGTGCACTTGGATGCCTATGCGAGCACTCTTTGGCATCCACAAACACACACACACACGCACGCGCGCACATATTTGTGGGAAAGGATACAAATGTATTCAACTGTATGAAGCTGTTGCCATGACATACCGCAGCTCCGCTGTTTCGTTGCCTCCTCTCAGTTGCAACCACGCCTCTCGCTTTGATTTATGTGCAAGTTGAACTCGATGCTATAGCTATGACTATGACTATGACTATGGCCGTGGTTATGCTGTCCTATCCGTTGTGATGTTCTCACAGGCAGCAGCTAGCAGCTAGCAGCTTGGCGCCGAGTTCCGGCTTTGGTTCAAACTCAATCTGTCTGCGAATTGTGGGGCTGCTTGTTTGCCGTTATCAAACACTCGCGACTTGTTTGCACTTATTTTTGATTCGATTTTGCAAGAATGATAGCCAAAGGAGCTTGGACTTCACATTTACGGACTTTCGAGTGCACAAGTAAAAGAACCTTGAGCTAAAACACTTGAACCTTGCCTAAACTCGATCCTAATCGAAGAACTTGGACATCAACCATTGAATACAAAATGGGGGTTAAGCACACGAATCCGAATGAGTTTTGAAGCGACAGATCCAAGTCTTTAAAAAAAAGGAACAGGAACCGAAATACGATTAAAAACGGAACCAATTCACAACCAGAAATAGATTTGATAGAACTGCGAACTAAATCAACTAAATCGAATTCCGGAACCGCAATCGGAATTAATGCCAAATATGCAACAGTTCTCACACGCTGATTAGTCGCTTAAAGATTAAATGCAACGTTTTGACTGACTGAGTTGGCAGACAGACTGATTGACGGGTTGGGGGAAGCACTTTGGCAGTTGTCGACTTCTTGGCCCCGTGATGCCTCACAGCTCATTTGCATGTGTCACATCAGCTTTCGTGACATCACAAAACAACACATGACAACGCACACACACAACCACACAGAAACACACACGCACGCACGCACACAAGCAAACACACACACATACGTTAACGTATGACAAGTGTCGTGGCATTTGGGGCCGCAGGTTGAGTGCGTGTGTGTGTGTGTGTGTGGATGAGGGGCGGTAGGGCGTGTTGGCTGACTCAACAGACTCTTTGGCATAGGCGATTTTTCAATTAGTTGGGCTGCTGGTGTCGCTGGCGGCTACAAATTTACTGGGCTTTGGCCAACAGGCCTTACGAGGAGACACAACGAAAAAACCGAGAGGGAGAGAAGGAAAGATATGCAATGGTAGATGGGGAGATGATGTAAAGAGAGAGGGGGGGGGGGCAGCTGTTGGCAGCTGTTTTAGCCTTTAGCGCAAATCCTACATAATTAAAATACTTAAAGGCTTTAAGCGCAGAGCAGCAAAACAAAGTTTTTCACTTTCAAATTGTTGCAAGGCGTAAGGACGCCTTAAGGACGACGCACATGTGTAGAAGTGTTTTATGTCCTTGAGGTAAGGGGAGAAAATGTGAGCGCGTGTCTCTTTTTTACACACACACCAACACACCCACACACACACTAAGCTCCTTTAAGCATTTTTGCGTGCTTAAGTTTCCAACTGGCATTTCCCTGATGTGTGCCCACATCCTTATTAACTCACATCACATATCGCCCTGTCGATGTCATTTTCAATCGTTTTAATACACTTACAGCGGGTATTATGCTAATGGCGCACAGTGTGTAACGCTGAACAACTTCTGATTGCCCATTAGAAATGCTTCGCCTTAAAAATGTTGAGTGAAACTTATTTCGTATTTCAAATATTGAGAACTTCATTGCTTACGTCTTTCTGGTATTCAATTTTGAATAGATAAAGTACTTAAAGTAAATTTGAGGCTTATTAGCCCGATTAGCACACAACATTATCTCGCTCGTATTCAAACATAATTTGGATTTGTCTTAAACACATTTGAGGTTGAAAGGATATTCAATATTTGGCAGCTTCTTGCTAATACAACTTATGGGTGTGCGTGTATGTGTGTGTGTGTGGTTGTGTGACACACGGAATGTTGCGTCTTTAAATTGTTCATGATATAGGCATAATTGTGGGTGGGTGGGCTTTAATGGCCCGCATATATAAACATATATATCGCTCATACGCAACGTTGGCCACAGCTTGCTTGCGGCTCGTCGATTTGGCCACGTTAATTGGCACAAAGGCGGCCCACATAGATTTTCATAATTTTTCGTTATGAGACAAAACACATATGTGTGTGTTTTGTAGGGGGTCAGGGGTTGGGGGTCAATCTAGTCACATATTTAATTACTTGTGCTGTTGCCCTTTGGCCCCACGCTTCCTTCAGGCACAGCTGAGGGGTATGTTCATGTTTTGCGATGAGTAAGGGAGGGGGGGGGGGGGGTGTTGGGGTTGCGCTCTTTTGACCTCGATTCAACGATTTTGCTTTGTCATTTTGCCATTTAATTATGTGCATGGAAATTTATGTGCGACTCCTTGACTTTAAATGAAGTGTAAGGACCCAAGTGCCCAAATGCCCAATGCCCGATGCCCGATGCCGAATGGGCCCAATGCCCAGAAGCAAAAGTCCAAGAGTGCGCAGCCCCAATTCGAATGCCAAAAATCCAATCCTTTGCCGCCAGCTGTTTGGTACCGCCTCCCGCCCCCACTCTTAATGTTATTTATGGGCGGCGCGCCTGATAATCCTGTGAGCCTGCCCAAAGGCTCGCAGCCTGATTAAATTTTGTATTAGCTCAATAAATTTACAACGCCAAACGGCATAACAAAAAAAAAACAAGTAAGAAGGTTCGACTCGAGAAATCCCGACTAGACGATACCCTGAACCCTACACTTTACACGTACAGTCAGAGCTTGCTAGTATGTATGTGTGTGTGTGTGTGTACGAGCATACTACATACTCGACTTAACTTCATTGTTCCATATCTCGGTGTTTCTCAACCGATTGCCATCAAAATTTCACAGATTGTTATTATTTGGGTAATGTTTCAAACGTTTTTTTGTTATCGATCACATGTGTATATCGAAAACGGGAAGGGTACTTGTACTGCCTAGGGATTAGGTGAGATTGTGTTCGAAGTCTGGAGTCTGTAGCTCGGACGTACAGACGGACATGGCGATATCAGCTCGGCTGTTAATGCTGATGAAGATTATATATGGGATCGAAGATGCTTCCTTCTGCCTGTTTCATACTTTTGCACAAAACGAGTATACCCTTTTTACCAATTTTCAATGGGTTCAGGGTATAAAAAAAAAGAATGCAGAAAAAGAGAAAAAGAAATAAATGCGCAGTGAGACGCAAATGGACAACGCTTAACCCAACACTCCATGCTCATATTTCAGGCACAGATTTTTGCCACTTGCACCCTCCCGTCCTCCGTCGTATCAACTTAGTTGGACAAAGTGTGTGTGTGGTGAAGTTAATTGATGGCGCTGGTAATTTGCCTGACCTGCCCAGCGATAATGATGAGCAAAGCAATAAGAACTGACTAAACAAATCAAATTTAAGAACTCCCTCCTTCTTCTCTCTCTCTCTCTCTCTCTGATTTTGTCTTTCTCTTACAGTTTGTGTCACCTGGAACAATTGGCGAAGCTGTGCGATATTTGAAACCAATAATACTTGTTGTTAGTTTTCGCTTTCCTCTCCTTCCACTTATTTCCTGCCAGCTTTTCCCACTCGACCTTTGCAATTTTGCAGCGTTGCGTTTTTCGCTTTCGATTTCAATTGAGTTTCAAATATTTTCCGCTGATTTTATTTATGGCCTTTTGTTAACTTTTGCTGTGCTCATAATATCCTGTAGCCTTTGTTTAATAAACGAATAGGAAGCCGCTTAAAGTAATTTCTTTAATCATTTGCAAAGTGTAACATTAAGTTGTTATGCTTTGGATTTCCCTACTACAGTTAGCTTAACTCACCCAACTCTCGCAGGGTATATGAATGACGATATTGACGATGTTGCAAACATTTTATATCCTTGTTACATTTTCCTATGTTGCATGTGAACAAAGAGCGTTGGCTACTTAAAGTAATATTGTTCAATGTGTTCAATGCTCTAAGCACACAAAGGACATGCCGGAGAGTCTGTAGCTCTCAGTTAAATTCAAACCCAGTCTTTTATAATAATGAAGAGTACTTAAGAAAAATGCTTTAGCTATTTCATACTTTATATCTACGCAGCAGTTGACTTGAACTTTTGATTAAATGTGCACATCGCTATGTGCACCTCAGATATATATGTATATATATATACGTACTCTGTGAGCTACGAAAAGTCAGAAAGGGATAATTGGAATAGCTTAATGAGCGGGTTGTCGATAAAAGTAAAGAATTTGCTCAAGGGAAGCTTGTTCTTGACTAGCCGATCAAATTTTCCGATAGAAAAACTATAGCTTGGGAAATTTCGTGGGTTATCCAATATGAGTTGTATCTTCAGTTAAGCACAGGGTATTCTCTAGTCGACCAGAAGAACTGAGATATAGCTAAATTGTTGACTTCTTGTGTTGTTTCGCTGTGTCGCGACTTTTGGCCAAATTTATCACGCCCTTTAAAAGACCTGACAAGCTGATGGACAGACAGACAGACAGACAGTCACGGAAGTGGGGTGCGGATGGGGGTCAAGTTTTAATTTGCGGGGTGGGAAGGAGCCAAAGCTTTGGTGGCGTTAATTACGCGACTTTTGCTGCGGTCGACCATTTGCTGATTGCACGACGTCAGCAGCGACGTTGGCAGCGACGTCAGCGGCGGCACGCACGCACGACCTGCGACCCTTCAGTGTCCAGTGTGTGTATGTCCAGTGTGACCAGGCAGTGCGACGCCTTCATGTACTGTTAGTCACGCCAATTTTATTGCATTGCTGACATGGATGATGACGATGATGATGACTAACAGCCAAACAGTGAAGCTGGGCTGGCGTGTGATGGGGTAGGGTGGGGTGGGGTGGAATGGGGTGGATTCTCGCCTATCAGTCGCAACAATGGTGAACAACAGTTTTCGGATTTCAAGCGGAACAATTAAGTTAACGATCTGCGGACATGCGGCGGCAAGTGACAGAAATCGTGTGCCAAAGAGCCCCAGCCACGTGCAACAGAGAAACGTGGCAACATGGGAATGTGGATACGTGTTTGAATTCCATTCTAAAAATGCAACAACAGCATCAGCATCAGCATCGAGCTGAGTTGTTTTTAAAGCTTTAAGGCTAGCGCGAGCGTATTTGGTCAAAATGCTTTCAATTAGCACAACGTCAGTCTAAAACTGATTAAATGAATTGCCATACAATGTGTGCACAGCGCGAGAGCGAGAGCGAATGAGTGAGAGAGGGAGAGAGGGAGAGTAGGGAAAATGTTAAGCCAGCAGCTAAACAAAATCCAATAATGCAAAGAAAAACTTTCTACAGCAAGTTGATGACTAAATACTCTAACCAAAACATTCTTTAAACGATTCACCTTTTATAAATCGAATGTTCTTTTAATGTTACATGTTGCATAAGAAAATGTTGATACTCTTTGCGAAGGGCATCAAATCAAACAGTCGGAGCGTTGGAAGCAGGGTAAGAGAGGGGCCTGCTGACATTACAAGAAATGGATTTGAAAGTAAACAAAGTTTTAATTTCCATCAATGATTTCTCTGCGCATTTGTTTCAAGGAGAAATCCCTCTAACAAAATCAGAAAAAGAAAAAAGCATTACTCACTCATGTATGTGTGTGTGTGTGTGTGTGTGTGTAGCGCAATGCTTAGCATCATAATCAAGTTAAATAAATCTAAATCCTTTGCGATAAGCGACTAAAGAATAGACCCGGTCTTTCGATTTCCCTTTCGTACGGCTTTAGCCTCAGCCTCCCAGCCTAATATATACGTAAACTTTTTAGCTGTGTGTTCGGTGTGTGTGTGTGTGTGTGTGGGGCGAAGTGTGTATTCGGGTTGGTGGCAGGGACAACTTGGACCGAGAAATTAGAGAGCGCACCGCCCTCCCCCTCAATACCGTAGCGAGTGAATAGAATTTGTAATTTCCGTTTTCGTTTTGTATGCTAACCCATAGCAACAACAACAACAACAATAACAAACAACAACAACAAACAACAGGAGATCGCCTAACCGCCACCTCTTGAGGCACGACTGTGTTGCTTCTGCGTTAAGCCTGCAGCACTTTAAGTGTGCCACAACACAATGAAACTGTTGAAGCTGCACTGCACCAGAACCTGAAGCTGAAGCAGAAGCAAAAGCCTTTAAGGCACAAGCTGGGCTGCAATTGAATTGGTTCGAGGGGAAAGCGTCGCGACGAAACCAAAAGCCAAACAGTCAAACAGCCAGCCAGGATAACCGAAAAAGAAGTTGTATTTCGCATTTGGATTCTAGCTAACGGTTTAGAATATGACGATGAATGCCACTAAATTCTTTTTGCTGCTGCTTTTACTGGTTTGCTGGTTGCTGGTCTGCATGCATTTAATGATGAGAGAGAGGGAAGAGAGTGAAACCATTGAAACCATTTTCCATTTGCATTTCAAGTGAAACGTAAAAATTGATGGGTCGCTGTGAATGACGATGACCGGGCGGGGGGAACGGCTATGTGAAATTTGTATAATAACGGGGGGAGCGGGGGTAGAGAATGGACATGCACTTTCAGTTGCCTGAAGGTTGTGGTGAATGTGCATGTGATTAGAGCGATAAGCAGTTGGGCAGTTCAGCAAAAAAGGAGCAGTGAGCAGGGTAAACATAGAGAGTGTGATTAAAAGAGATGACATTAGGAACTCAAAGAGAATCATACAAAACAAAAAAAACCAAACAAATTATGGATTTTTTAAAACTTTTACGCCAAAGTTGATGCATTCAAAGCCCTGGCATGTTAGTGTTAGGGTGGTTGGGTTAGGGATAATTATTCCCTGAACCCATTAAAAATGGCAAAAAGGGGTATAAAGGTTTAGTGCAAAAGTATGTAACAGGCAGAAGCAAGCATCTCCGACCCCATAGAGCATATATATTCTTGATCAGTATCAACAGCCGAGTCTATATAGCCATGTCCGTCTGTCTGTACGGCTTGCATGCACTGACTGCACGCGGAAAGTATAGGGTTCAGGGTATCGTCTAGTCGGGATTTCTCAACTTGCGCCTTCTTACTTGTTTTAACATCGAAAAGTGTATCTGAAACCTTGGAACCAGCTACGAAAGAACTTAAAATACGATTTAAGAAAGAAAATATCTTTAGAATGATGTGATTGACGTAAGCCACAATTGAAATAGAATACTTAAAAAAAAAACAGAACAGAAATAAAGTTAATGTTGAATATGTTATTTTTGTAGTATATATATAGGACCTAAATGTCGTACAGTCTTTTGGTCTAAGATCTTAAACAGAATTAAGTCATTTTAGTGCAATAGTCGAGTTGGTTTCTTTTCGAGTTTCGGGGTTATCTCGGGAGTCTACTTAGACTGCTGCTTTACACATTCATACATACGACTTACTTACTTATTAAGCGGGAATAGTAGATTAAAGTACAAATTGGGGGGTTTATTTTTTGTTCTCCTGTTTTTTTTTTTGGTTTTGTTGTGGACTTGCGGGATCGACTTAGTTGGGTCGTCGGCGTTTCCGGCGTCGACGCCAGGCGACGTGACTGTGTCCGAGCAGCTGGACAAGGCGGGCGGCAAGAAGGCGGGCATAGCGCCACTCGACGCAACTGGCCACGGCAATAAGTAGCATGGCATTTAAGCCCAGCGCCAGAGAAGCAGCTGAGGAACCGAGATTTCCCTTAGTTAGCTGATCGGCACAGCGACCGATGGCATCGATGTCCAGTTCACTCATGACACGACCGTTGACCTCCAATGGTGAGATGCAGTAGTTCTTTTGCAGGAAATCGCTTAGATTATGGGCACCCTCGGCAAGGGGTCCGTCGAGCAGGGTGTGTATGTGACAGCCGCAGGGAAAGTGATTGTTAAGCAGCTGCAGATGATCAACCCCATCGACAATAATGGCATTCGGATCGGGCGTCTCTAGCACATGATTGCCATGAAACTTTAAGTGCTTGATGGCCGCCGTGTTCGTGAAGTTAAGCTCCTCGATCGAGTCGATCTTGTTGTTCAAGATCTGCAGCGTCTCCACTTGCGTCAGACCCGTAAAGGCATCCGCACAGATGACGCCCAGATCAGATTCCTGCAGCGTCAGCAGCAGCACATTGGACAGACCCCTAAAGGTGAATGGTGATATCTCCTTGAGATCCATATAGGCCAGCTTGAGCAGCCCCACCGCATCCATGCCAAAGAAGGCGTCCTGCTCAATGCTTCGTATGCCTGACGGCAATATCAAGTGTCCCACATTTGTCAGGCTGGAGAAGGCCGAGCTCTCGATCCGTATCAATGGATTATTGCTCAACAATATCAGCTTGATATTTGAAGTGCCCGCAAACGCATTGCCCTCGATGCGCTGAATTTGATTGTGGCTCAGCAATATCGTTGACAGATTCTGTAGCCCAGCAAATGCAAACTGTGCCACCATCTGGAGCGGCGTATACTGTATGGAGAGCTCCCGGAGACGGGGCAGACCACGGAACGCAAACTGCTTGATGCGCGTTATGTTATTGCCATCCAGTGAGAGTTTCTTGAGTGCACGCAGACCCGCAAATGAGTCCGGTTTGATGATCGGAAAATTGTTTTTCGTCAGTGCTAGATTCTCCACCGTTGCGGGCAGCTGGCGCAGCGGTATCTGCTCAAGTCCGCCCGTGTTACACAGCACCTGTACGAGACAAAGAAAGAGCGAGAGAGAGAGAGAGATGGGGAGAGAATTAGATGGTGAGAAGATGTTGCTTTAGTTTAGATAGGGAGGGGCAATTGCAGCGCGTGGCGTGAAAATTGAATTTGCGGCTTTATTGCTGCAAATAAAATTAAATCGAATTTTTCTCCCTACCCCCCCAACCACCCTGCTTTTATGTGTTACTTCTGCGCTGCTGTGTTTTGCTTTCGTCTTTGTTTTGTCGCCGCGTGTCATTGTTTTTTTTTTGTTTTGTGATTTTTTTGTGTGTGTTTTCGGGTGTTTTAATCAAGTCCCCTGGCCGTTTGTTCTTCGTCTCTGCTTTGTGCTTTAATTTTTTATAACTATTATGTGCTGATGTGTGCGTTTGTGGGGAGACAGACCAACCACCCCCCACCCATTTTTCCACCTTCCTCTGCTTATTCCATTACCCTACACAGTCATCGCAGGCAACAATGTCCATTCTATTCCTCCTCCTCCAGTCTGTCTGTCTGTCTGTCTGGTCCTTGCTGTCCTTCGGCTCGGCCATCTGTCTATCTGGCTGGTCGCATCGCTTTGCGTCGCTTGTCGCTGTCACGTTGATGTCATCGTTGTCTGTTCCAAAACAAAAGCAAAAAAAAAACAACTAAGAAGGTTCTAGTCCAGATATCCCGACTAGACGATACCCCATATCAACCCCATACTTCACGCGTACAGTCAGAGCTTGCAAGTACTGCATACTTTACAGATTGTCATTATTTTCATCTAGATCTGTCTAGAGATTAGGCGAGCTAATGCTACAAATCTGTAGTCTTAAGCTCTTATAGTCAGACGGACGAACAGACGGACATGGCTATATCGACTCGGCTGTTGATGCTGATCAAGAACATATATATTTATTGTGGGATGCTTCCTTCTGCCTGTTACATACTTGAACCCAAAACCATTATACCCTTTTTAGCCATTTTCAATGGGTTCAGGGTATAAAGAGACAACAGACTCCTCCAACACCCCAGTAGTCCTGCTTTTACGGTCTATCACCACATTTCCGCCCCACCCAGTCACATCGTATTCGGGGTTTAGTCTAGCCCCATATCTTTCATTCATTTCGTACTCCCTTAGTCCAAGTTGCGTACACATTTACACAATTTTCATACGCTTCACCTTTTAAATGAACGAATTAAAAGTTTCATTTCTTTCAGGTTTGTTTTTCCTTTTCCCTACAACCTCTGTGACTTTCCCTTCGTCTTCGTCTTCTTCTACTTGTTCGCTTCTCCTTCAGCTACTTGCTCTTGTTTCGTTTAACAGTTGTTAATGTGCATGTTTTGTTTTCAACATGGCCCCAACGTTTCATTTCAATACGTTTCGCTGCGTTTCATTCACTATTGTTTTACATTCTGTTCAATTTTACGCAGGCCGAGTTGCAAGATGCCCTTCGTTTAATAATTTTGTTTTCTGAATATTATATCCTTAAAAGTAGGGTAGTTAGGGTATTTCGTAGTGGGGTAGTAGCCGACTTTTCTTGATTTTCATGCTTTGTTTTGCTGGCTTTGTTCGATTTAACGAAATTCAGCGACACAATTTCCCGCTTTTCCACACTTTAACGCACCGTTGCGACGCCCGAACTTTAACTTTAATTGGCCCCAAACAAAATAAAAAAAGAAGAAAGATATATATAAACAACATTCAGAAAAGTATGTTGAACACCTTGCTTTATCCAGTCTTAAATACCGCAAAGACTGTCTGTCCCCGAAAAGAGTTTTTCCAGCTTTTTGTAGTGCGTTGGTATGCCTCAATTTGTTTTCTGTTATTCCCTCATTTCCCTTGTGTATTTGTGTGTGTAATTTTTTTTTCATTTTTTTGTTTTTTTGTGGGTTGTTGTCTTGTCGAGTGCTGAGTAAATCATTTCATTGTTCATAATCTGGAATAATGAAATCACTTAAGTTCTCAATTTGGTAAAAATGACGATGCCAGCAGCGCTGAGCGCTCTCGGCCCCATTGGTAATAAGGATGCGCATTAAGCGAGTCGAGGCCTACTCTCTCTCAACCAAACCCACACACCCAACCCACACCCTACTACCCCCTGCTACTTTATTCTCCTTCTTTTTGCGTCTCCAGCTGGCCGCAAAATTCTCGCGGGAGACAATTGAATACGAGGCAAGCACACACAAAGACAGACGGTGAGACGGGAAGACGGACAAACAGACGGTAATGTAACAAGTGGAATGCGAGCCCCTTAACGCCCACCCTCCGATTTATTGTGCAGTGTGCATTTTTGAAACAAAGGCAAATGACCATTTTTACCAGAATTTTCGATTTAATTTTTCTTGCTCTGCTCATCACGGGGCGCCGGCAGCTGGCAGCCGGCAGCCAGCAGCAGCTGACCAGGCCAGGCCAGGATCCCCCAGACGACCTACTGCTCCTTAGCATTGCTTGTTTCCTCTTCTTCTGTTTTCTTTCTTTCTCTCTTTTTTTTTCATCATGATGATGGTAATGATGATGATGTTGCACACACACATCAAGCTAACAAGTATACAAAACTACAAGTGAAATACAAAACTACAGTAGCAGCAAATCAGTTGTATAGAGCATAGGCAAAAAAACGAAAACAGAGGGATAGGGATAGTAAGTGATGGGAGAGAGAGAGGTGGGGGACATTGTTAAGCTTACTTGAGTCTGGGACAAGCAGATGCACTCGGCTGGGCATGATTTGGATGTTTCGGTTTGTTGCGAGTTCCACAGGCAGACAACAGTGAGCGCAATTATGGGCAGCAGCCAGGAATTGCACATTTCACGTTGTTGCTGACACGACAGTTTGGCGGCGTAATTGAGCTCGATTCTCCTCTGTATATATATCTCAGTTCTAGTCTCTTGCTCTTACTCTCTCTTTTTTACGCTCTCTACACACGTTCCTAAACACTCTCGACCAGTCCACTGGCCGACGACTGTCAGACAGCAGAGACGGCCAGACTCTCCACCTACTCTCCACCCAGCTGCCAGTTGGCCTCTTGCCTTCGGCTTTGTTGCGTTCTTTCTGTTGTTGTTCTTGTTGTTATTGCTGCTGCTCCTCCTCCTCCTCCTTCTGTTGTTGTTGTAGTTGTTGCTTGCTTGCTTACTTACTTATTTATGTTTTTTATATTGCGTTATTTCATTTGAACTTTCTTTTTATATATTCTTAAGCTTAATCATATTTATTTATGCTTCTTCTTCCACTTCCACTGCTACTGTTGCTGTTGCTTTTGCTGTTGCTGTTGCTGTTGCCAGGCGTGTTCAACTCCTGATTTTGCTGCTGCTGCTGCTGGGCAAGCCAAACTGTTAAAAGAAAGAAAAGAAAGAGAGAGAGAGAGAAAGAGAGAGCGTTAGAGATATATGAGCTAAGAAATTGCAGTTCAAAAACGCATAGTTGCATCCTTTAATCAATCTATATATATATATAGTATATATATATATATGTGTGTGTGTTTACATATGTACCGCATCTGTAGCATTTAAGTCTTTTGCGTATATATAGTATATAGCCTCAAAGCCTACACTTAAAATCTGCAACTGACATCCAAAATTTATATCGCAGCTTAGAAGCTTCCAGGGGGGGTTGGGTGGTACAAACACGCACAAACAGCCAGATCGACAGTTTGGCAGTTGAGCAGTTGGGCAGTTGGGCAGTTGTAGCTGCTATGGCACCTGGCTTTTGTTGGCTCAAAGCTCCAAGTGAAGCCCAGTGCTTAGCTTTTAACCCCGCTTCCCCATCCGCATCACCCCACCATTAACCCAATCCAGCCACCCCCACCTTCCTCTTGGAACTATTCACTCTGCTAAAAAGCCAAAAGGCCGTATTGACGCTGCTGACGTTGATGCTGGGGCTTTGGCTTCGGCTTGCCTTTGAGACTGAGCAATACTAACTGCTGCTGCTGCTGTTGCTGCTGTTGCTGCTGCTAGCTGGCCAGCCTGTCAGTTGCTGTTGGCTTGGCCAAAATAGCTGCTTGTTAATCTTCAATAATAAATAAGTAATGCAAGGTGGACGTCAAGTTGCAGCTGCCAGCAACAACAACACCAACAACAACACCAACAACAACAACAACAACAACAACAAAGGTGGAACAAAGCCAATGCAATATAATAACTAAAATTGCTCCAAAGAGAATTTGCAATGAGCCATCGCTGCTTGTGCCACTGGCCAAAAGGGGGCGGCACTGGCACTGTACTGGTGGGTTGATTGTGCAGCCTGTTTGAAATGTTTAAATGCACAAATCAAATATGCAAGCAGCCAAAATGACAACCAGACAAACGAACAAGGGTAAGAGCAGTTCTAGGGGTTAGGGTAGGGGTGGGTGGAGGGGAGAGATGGCGGTGAGAGAGGACAAACAAGCAAACAGCACCTGATGTCCAGCTGAGCTGAGCAGAGCAGAGCACTACTGGCTTTTAATTGAACACTGAGCACAACGGACTAAAGCTAAATACCCAACACAATGAATGACAAAAGATGCGAGCTGGTAGAGGGAGAGGCAAAAACACGGTAGAGTTGTGGAGAGGATGAGGATTTGGGACAAAGTGTTTGCGTCAGCAGGCACAATAAATATGCACAGTCATAAATGCGTGACATTATAATTGGAGACTCGCAAATATAGGCACAATTCAAACAGAGAGTAAGTAGTCCGAGAGAGAGAGGCAATGCAAGCAAAATTGCAACTAGAAACAAAAGTTTGCAAAAGTGAAAGGGAGAGATCTGTACGCTAACTGAAAAAAACTTTTTGCTATCTTTTTACTTTGTTTTAAAGGACATTAACATTAAAAACGCACAGAGAACAATCGTTATGTTTAAAAACATTATAAGTTTTATTTTGCCTATCTGTTTTTGTAAAGAAATTTCTTTCTTAAGAGTTAAACACTGTCAAAGCAAAAAATCATGAGGCTGTGTAGAGTGAGTAGAGCTTTGCAAAAGCACTCGAAGCTTAGCGTGTAAGCGAGGGAGAGATATAGAAACTAAGTGGAGAGTAAGTTGCTGATCTGCTGCAACTTTAAACGTAAAGAGAGTGAAGGAGTGAGAGTGTATACACATTTATTAGTTTTTGTTTGTGTGACGGCCATCTTTGTCACGCTGCGTGACATTTCGGCAGCAGTGGGAAAAGTGTTCCCTATCTCTCCACTGTAGACTTTAGTCTGAAGTAAAAATGCTGGCTAAAAAATGCGAACAAAGCTCCATATATACTATTAAGTGAAGGAAATCAGTGTGCTAAGATGGCGCCGCGTTGCCAAGGCGTTGCGTTGCGATGCGATGCGAGTCGCGCTTGTCGTACCTCACAGAATCGCATTACGTCGCGATCTAAAGGGATAAAAGGAAAATAACAAATTCCGGCACAAGCTCAAATAATAATGCACAGACAATTGTGTAAGGCGCAGCTGGAGCAGCCAATAAGAAGCACAAAATGAAGCAGAAGCACAAGAAGAAGAAGAAGATTGAAAACAACAAGAGTGTCAGTGTTGGCAAAAAAGGAATCACAAATGTGGCAAGAAAAGCAGGCACCCAGGCAACAGCTTAGTGCAACAGTAAGTTAAGTTGCTTACTATACTATACTATATATATATATTTAGTTTAGGGCGGGGCATGAGAAAATACGGCTACTTGCACAGCTAATCAATCAATTATATTCAAGATTTTATTGAATTAACGAAGTTGCAACAGACGTTGCAGCAACAACAGCATACGCAGCAGCTTTTGCAGACGAACAGACAGAGACAGAAGAAAGAGGGATAAAAATAAACAAGTTGGTTTTTTTTGAGTGTCCTAAGTTGAAATGCAATTGAGATTGTTGTCTGGCAATGTTTTTGATTAGTGTTGTGCTTTTTGTGCCAAACGCCTAAGTCGACATAAGAGCCAATTAGTGTAGGAGGGATTCAACTACAAGACGACACGCATACAACAACAACAACAATGTGTGTATGAATGCCGCACAAAATGTTTATTTTCTATAAAGAAATCAAATCTATTATTCAGTCTAACTATCCATTCATCCAGCCATGACAATGCAAAAATTGCAATGACAATGTGAAAATCGTCAACAAACAAGATAAAATGTTTACAATATTGTAAATGATTTCAATAAAATCAAGCTAATTTGTTTACTCAACTAACAAAGCAGCTATCATAAGCAAAATAAGTTCACCAGCACGACTAGCAGATACCCTAAACTGTAAGTTAAGTTAGTTTAAGTTTCAGTTAACTTCAATCTCTAAGAAGTTGAACTTTAAGCATTCAGCTTTAACTATACAACTCGATGAACTTTGCATGAAGGGATTCGAGTTGGATGATGGCATATAACCGATGAACACGAAACTATATCTATGAGATATGTGAGCTCATAAGTTAATGTCCATTTCATGAGCAAAATAAATATCGTTAAATAGACAAGCAAAGAAGTCAGCAAATAGAATTATTTTTAACCAAGCAGCACACACACACACAAACACACACACAGACAGAGAACCAAGAGAACGACAAACGACCCACAACGGACATGGGACACGGGACATTGGGACATTGGGACGATTGGACGTTTGTGTCGTTTGTCGTTGGTCGCCGGGGCCACATACAATTGCTGCCAACTTCACACACACACACACACACACACACATGCACACATGGACATGTGTGTCTCCACCTGGCAAGTAGGTCTGGAGAGAGTCGGATTGCTTGACCATGCGTCGTTTTGAAGCCCATGGACATAATTTAGAAAACCACACAGAGCACAGACCAGCAGCTGTGGCAGCAATGGCAGAAGCGGCAACATCAGTCAATCAACATGGTTTCAAGAGGTGGATGGGAAGGTATATAAGGGGGGGTGTTATGAGGAGGAAGTGCAGCAGCCTTAAATTAGAGAGAGAATTAGTGAGTTAGTTTTGTTGTTGAAATTGACCAAAATAGTGTTCGGTTTGGTTTGGTTCGGTTAGTTTGGCCGTAACTTGAGCTCTTTAAGCAGGCAACGGCAGCAGCAGCAGCAATATGGCCGACACTTCATTAACGTGGTCCTTTTGGCTCTGGGCCATTTTAATGATCAGCAACTGCAGTAGCGAAACTTGATCACAGCTGGCCAACATTGCATTTAATTGCTCGATGTGTGCAAAAACAAGCCGAGAGAGAATATGTTGGGGAAAAAAGGTTTTCGCTTTTGGCCAAATGCCAGCTTACAACTACAAGCGTCTGTGTGTGTGTGTGTGTGTGTGTGTTGGGCGCTTATCTTTTCACTCAAATGCCTGTGCAAATGTCGCTAATCAAATTACAAAAGCTGCCCGCCCGTTTAACAACTATAACAACAACAACAACAAGAACAACAACAACTAAACTTAAACTAACACTTTTGAGCAATGATGATGCGCATTTGGGATAAGGAGTTTACCTGTGGTCAGTCAGTCGCCGAGGTCGATTAGTAGCCATTGGTAGCCAACAAAATGCTAAAATGCTTTTAAATTATTTAGTTTTTGGTTAGATAGAAAATCACTTAAGCTGTTTGTATTGCATCAAGAATTTATTGAATTCGTAATATCTTAAACTCTGATTTCTAACTAATAATGAAATTACTGAAGCACACAAAGTTTATTCTTATATAAGTAACGTTTAACTTTTACCTGATTTAAGATTTGTTTTCTCTTGTTATCACACTATTTGTATTGGTTTGAAGTATTTTATATTCATCCAAGAATGGATTCGATTATTCGAAGCAAGTGTTTTCTCTATGTGCAGTGTTACAAAGCTTAAGATCGTAACTCTACAAACGTCTAACGCAAGCGTTCTCGCTCGGGTTGTACAAGTGAGACAGCATTTAATACCAAAAGCTCTCCCAGATTGCTCATATAGTATACATGTTAAAATTGAAAGTATCCGATCGCACTTAACACGCCCTCTCGCTTACACATATGTAAAGTGACAGATCAAAAGTCTACACGGTACAATACAGTTACAACGGCGACAGTCTACACTGTACAATACAGTTATAACAGCGCCAGTCTAACTATCTCGCTCTCGTTCATGCACTTTGCAATCGAGTCATAGAAGTCCCGTTAATAACAAAAACAAAGTGCACTGCTGATGTGCATTCCGATGCGAGTTCAGGAAAGAATTCACCTGCGCTCAGTCAGATTTGCGATGCGATGTTGATATTGATAACCAATAGAAAAAAGAAAACAGAGAAAAAAGCAAAGAAATTTGTTGCGCGACGTCTTCAATTATCCGGATAGACTTTGGGCGCTTGAGCAGGCGCCATGAATAGTATTACATACATATGCGTTTAGTTGTATGTTGTGAGCTTTGCTTTGGCGTTTCATGGCAAAAGTTTGAGCTCGTCGACGCTCTATCAAAGTTAATATGACGCGTAACTTAGCACAAAGTCAAAATCTTTGTGGTAACGCAGTGGTGGTAGGCGTGAGGGGGCATGGGGGTGTAAAAGGTTAGATGGCAGCAGCAAAAGCAGCAGCCTGTTGACGGCCTCATAAAATCAAATACATAAAACATGTGTTAAACTTTGGCCTACAGCTTTACACTTGGCCCAGACACAGCACCAGGCAACAGCATCAAGCGCTGGCCCAAACGACACGGCTTAGACGCTGTCTATCAGTCAACAAGCAACCCCCCCCCTCACGAACACCACTCTTGTCGCCCTTCCCCCTTTTGCACCAGTACGGTCTGTCCATCTTGTCCGTCTCGCTGTCTGGCCTTGGCTTGCCAAATTTGTGGCTGTCAACGTCATCGTAATGCCATCTCCCTTTCTCTCTCTCTCTCTCTCTATGTATCACAACTCCATCTGCAGCTTGAGCTTCTGCTTTTGCTTTATTTCCATCACCATCAGCATCGACAACGAGAAGGACGACATCATCGTTGTTCTTGTTGTAGTCGTTTCTCCTTGTCGTTGTGTCCTCATCATCAGCAATTCCCAAGTGCGTGCAAGGCGCCTTTAAGCTGCCTTTGTCTAGCCTTGCCTCACAGCACACACACACACACACACACACACACGAACTCACACTCACACACATAAGTACACTGAGCGAGAGCCTTTAAGCTCAATTGATTCCCAAAAAATGTGTACAAAAAACATTGCAAAAGTTGAATGTAAAGAACATATTAGAGAATATTTTTGATTCGTTATAACACAACAATGGAAGTAGAGAATAAATAAAGTTCAAATGCTTAATGTTTTATCCCTTCGTGGCATAAGCTTAAAAAGTTTTAAAACCAAGTATTTTGTACTTAAAATCTCACTTAAAGTCATTTACCTAAAACCACAAAATGACGATCTCAATTCAAAGCGAGCGAATTCTTACAGAGCTTTACTTGCATTAAGATTATTTTCACTTGTATTAAGACTGTACGTACTTGGTTTAAATTTTATGCTCAATTCTTATAGAGCTTTACTTGCACCAAGATTATTTTCACTGGTATTAAGTCTATTTGTACTTGGTTTAAATATTGTATGCTCAATTCTAGTAACTTAACACATCACAAATAAATTTCAGGAATCAACAAAATTATAAGATCTGTAATTTCTCGCAGTGTTTATGATGGGGTTATATGTAGCTTAATAGAAGCTGCTGCGTGTCGCATGTCAAGAATGATAGAGAGAGCAAAAGGCAGAGAGGGAGCGAGAGAGAGAGAGAAAGAGGAGAGAGGGAGAGGAGCTGAGGAGCGTGAGTTAAAGCTAAAGTGAAGAGGGTATAACGGCACATAAAGCACGACAGCTTCTTGGCATAGCTTTGCATATGGAAGTAACCAAAAAGCTGCTTCCATTGCTTATAGTGTGAGAGAGAGAGAGAAAGGGAGAGATGAAGAGAGGTAGAGTGGTGAATGTGTGGTTTTGGTTTATATATATTTATTTTTATTTATTTTATTTTGTTGGGCATCGGTTATTGTGTTTATGGGTTCTTATGCATGTCCCGAATCTGTCCAGCCTGAATTATGGGCTAAAAGTGCAAAGGGCATTTTGATGTTTGCTTGTGTAACTGTGTGTGTGTGTGTGTGATGCTTATTTGGCAATTTTTGTTGGCAATATAAAACGGTATGAGCATAATTCAATCATTTTGTGTGGTAGACGATTACCAATAATCAATCATTCAAGCCAACCATTAATTAATTCAAGCATTTAGCCGCAACCGCAAGCACTCAAGAAGGCGATCACATGCGCAACCCCAATACAACAACAACACGAACAACAACAACTATAACAATGAAAAAGGAACCCCAAAATCAGAGACCCAACCAAGCCACTCACACACACACAGACACAAACGGACACACACCCAACAACACATAGATACAAATAAGAGATAAACCCAAAAAACACTTTCATAAACACACACACACACACACACACATACACAGAGAGACAGACATAAAAACGATGACCGTGCGGGAAGATGGAAAGTGGCGCGAGGCAGAGGTGCTTGGGGGGTAACATGCTCCTTAGGATGTAGGATATTTATTTGGCTGCCTTCATGTCGACGCCGCGTTTTCGGTTGGGTCGGCTCAGTTCGGTTCGGTTTTTGGGGTCGTGTGTATTTGTAATTAACTGTTATTTAATACGATTTGCCTTGATTTTGTGGCAGTGCCAACAAGCCAAACATACACCAGAGCTGAAGACACACAGACAGACAGAGCGTGAGAGAAAGGGGCGCGGGGTGGCTGCAGTTCTATAGCAAAGTGGTCGACTGGCTCTGAGATTGTTACTGCTGCGGTTAGACCTAAAAACACACACACACACAAAAGTCAAACAACTCGTAAGCGAATGTTGTTGTTGCTCTTGTTTTAATGTCTTTCTCTCTCTCCCTCTCTCTCTCTTTCTTGCAGACAAGCAACAAGCAAAAACCAACAACAAATGCTCCGATTTAATTTCGCAAAGTTTTCGACGCCTTCGCCAGTTTTATCGCTTGTACCTTTGACATACCCTGTAAGCACAGAAATATTTCAATTGGGTATGCACACATTTTTAGGTCTTATGTAACAAGCAGCCAAAATGACTTTTATATCATTTTTAATCAATTTTAAAAACTTTGCAACTTTTAGTATCAATTTTCTATGCACAAAATGCTTTAACCTAGTACATCTAGTATTCAAATATTAGAAATTTAACAATTTTAAATACAGTAAACTCAATTTAAATAAGTTTTTTTGCACTTATGTGTTTCATTCTTTAAGATAAATAAGTTTAAAAAGTGTAGTTTTAAGTACGAAGTAAATAAAATTTTGCTGAACATTAAAGGGTATATTAGGTTTTAGCATATACAACACACAAACGTTTCAATGATTGCGACATGTCTTATTTATTTGTGGAGTTGTTGATCTTGTTGTTTTTGTTGTTGTGTTTTTGTCAGATATTGATAAATGTTGTTGTTGTTGGAAGGGCTTGTTTGTTTCTTAATGATGATGTTGCCACTACTTCTCGGTATCCAGTCTCGGGGTCCAGTCACTCACTTGGTGATTTGTCACTGATAAGTCAACACCAACAACAACAAAAACAGGATGAGAGTTTGGGGCAAAAGGACAAGTCCTAAAGCTAACACAGCTGATTAGCTGATTGCGGATAAGCAGGCTAATACCTCGATAACATCTAGAAGCTAGAACCAAAGTTCAACTAGTTCCGGCTCAGCCAAAAGTTAGTTTTAGTTGGCTGCAAATTGTTAGCCAACAAAAGTTTGTTGGTGTTGGTGGTTAAAGCAAAGTGTTCAAATGCGTGAAATTTGCAATTTCGTTCAGTCTAGTTGATGTATACATATATTACGTATACGTATACGTTATTAAATATAATTTAAATATGCATATCGCTTGATTATGAATATATAGTATAATAGATAATAAGCTAGACGATGACTTAACCCATGCATAAATGTCAAATCATATTAATTTCAATTAGCAATTTTTGAATACCACAGAAAACCGAATTTCAATCCGTTTCAAGGCGGCGCGTGCCGCCATCCTTGAGTGGTTAGCAGGCGAAAGGAGAGCGAAGGGGAGGGAAGGGGTGGCAGCGATGACATTGGCTAAAAACAAAGGCAATGATGATGATATTGTAGATGAACACGAACAAGAAGAAAACGAAGCAACAACAACAACAACAACAAGGGCTATAAAAACATGTGTAACTAGACGGCTTACAAGGATCACGCACTCAGTGACACTTAATGCCCCCCAACGACAACAACAACAACAACAACAACAACGACGATGACGATGATATAAGCAGAAGGAGAGCAAATGTCATACACAAGAGCACAACCTACTAACACACACACACACACAGAGTAAGAGAGAGAGAGAGAAAGAGACAGAGGAGGAAGACAGACAGACAGATAGATAGACAGACAAACGCAATTAGCTTTTAGCCATCATAACATTATGAACAGCAACTGACAGACGACTGCGACTGCGGCAGCGACAGCGACTGCGAATGCGACTGCTAACTGCTAATGATGAAGATGAGGACAAGGACACACGATGTGTACGGTAGGAAGTAGGATAGGGTAGGAGGTGAGGAGGTAGGAGGAGAGGTATTGAAGCGGAAATCTGCAATAGAGAGACGTAGTAGCTGCCAGATGGATGTTGTAGAGATGTTAACTGAAGCCTGCCTCAAGCTAAGCCAGCAGCGAGTGCGATGGGGAAAGGGAGAGGGGGAGTTACCAGTTGTTGTATTGTGGTAGCTACATTTCGTGAGCGAGAGAGAGAGAGAGTGATAGGGGGGCGTCGCATTATGTTGATGTGGAGAAAGAAAGCAAAGCTCACGGCATTGCCGTTAACTTGTGTCGTGATTAAAATAAGGACACTCCCGGCTGTATCCTATCCAGGCATAAAGCAAAAAGGCCAACGAGTGCATAACGGGGTGATAAGGTTACCAAGGACATGCGGCACCAACTAGCAAACAGCAGCAATGGACGACAGACGTGCTACGTGCCGTGCCACGCGCGGTTGCAAGCTGTGTGTGTGTGTGTGTGCGTGTGTGTGACTCGCATGAGTTGCAAGCTGGAAGCTTTGTTTATGATGTCAACTCTGTGCGGTGCAAAGGACATGAGGGGGGGCACGGTGGGTGTGGGTTGGGTTAGCTGTTGGGCAGCTGGGCGCCTACTTTTTGGGGCTTCTTCGTAAATGATGATATGAGATTTAGGAAGCATTTTCTGCGGTGTCATTTGGCTACAGCGGAAGCGGATATATGTGGCAAGGGTGGCACGAAACAGAGTAGCATGTAAGGGGCAGGGGTTTAAAAGGGTGGGGTTAATGCTGTCAAGCAGCGGAACCGGAAGGAAGTTATTTAACACACACACACACAGAGAGAGAGAAAGACGGACAGAAAGACAGTTAGAGAAAACACTCATCCACAAAAGCACACTCATGAAGGGGGGGTTAAGTGTCCGTAGGATGGGAGGGGGGAGAGGGGGTAACTGATAGCAGTTGTAGTGAAGATTATGTGGCACGATAATCATATTACGATTATGTCGCGTAAAATTTGCGCCACTTGCAAGGGCAGTTTAACTAAAGTAACTCCACAAGCAGACAGACCGAATTACAAAAGGACTAATAGACAGGGAGGAGATGGAACCCAAAAACCGGTTGCGTACTCCACATCAAATGTTGAAGGTGGTGGGGGCTGGCGGAGTGTAATGGCATGCTACATGCATAAGTAAAAAAAAGGGGGGGGGGGGGAATCACAGCGCTTGGCTGTGGCAAAAGTGGAAGTGGTTGACTTTTTTTGCCCAGCGTAAAGAAAAATTCATTAAAATGATATTTTACATATTTTTACGTGCGGCTGGTTGAAGAGTGGGAATGGGCGAATGGGGGGATGGGGGGATGGGTCGAGTGGTTCTGTTGGTTGGTTCGTTCGTTCGCCGAGTGGTTGGTGGCAGGAAGTGGTAGGAAATGGCTTAATAATAGTACTCATATATTTATTAGAAAGTTTCGCGTTCGTCGCGCTAATATTAAACTGAAGCGAAAGCGAAGCTTCATCTGAATTGTAAAAGAAAATAAATTTATTTCAGCTTGGTTGGATTATATTAAAAATAATAACGTCATTCTGTAGATTCTGTGGGTATAACAAAATTACTTATATCCACGCGAAAATCTAGTTAGTTTTGTTTTATCGATATATATCTATCACAAAATATATCTATAAATAAAGTTAAGTAATCGATTCGAATCAAAATCACAGCTTAAAATATTCAGTTTGCATTCTTGATCTTCTGTTAAAATGCAAGCAAGTTCGTTCTTAGGATATATCAATAAATTGATTTTCGATATTAGTTAAAGTCACAAAATTAAAGATCAAGCCTTCGCCTTACAAACCTTGATATAATATTAATTCGTTCAAGATCAACTTAAAAACACCGATGTTATATTTATTATCTTTATTACAAAGAAGCTTAAAAAGAGACTCTTATACATCAAGCATTTGAATCCGTCATCGATTTTTAATTCGTTTCATAAATTTACAATTTTAACTACAAATAAAACCACATCCATTAGATTACACAAGCATACAACTAATTATATTTGTTGGCTCCCTTTTTTGTGCAGTGTACAAAAATGATACGCACTTTAAGTGCGGTCTTTTGGCTCCCTTTGAGCTCGATTTTTTTTTGTGTTGCATAATTGTTTAAATGTTATTTCATTGAATGGCGTCGCCATCAACGTCAGCTTTCAGTAGCCGAAGAGGGGCTGCAAGGGTACAAGGAAGTGGCGTGAATGGTTGTGGGTGTGGTGTGGTGTGGGTGGGGAAGGTGCGAGGGTTTGATTAAAGTGTGAGCTGTTGGAATGCGACAGCAATGCCATTTTCAAGAGGGGTAAGAGAGTGAGAGAGAGAGAGAGGGGGGAGAGGAGGCAACGCTTAGCGTTAATGTTCTTCATTTATTGTCATTGTTGTTAATGTTTTTTGTGTGTGCGTGAGAAAAAAGCATTTGCATTTAAAACACAGAGAATAAACGATGAGGGGTGCGAGGGTGGCTGGATGGGTGGAAGGGTAATAATATGGCTTCCTGGTTACGTGGTTAGAGCAGAGATTTTTGCCAGAATGATTTTTATTACGCTCGTTTGTAGTAAATTTGGTGTGTAATTAGAGAAGAAGACGAAAGAGAGAGTGTTTGTATATGTTCATAAGTGCGTGTGTGTGTTTGTGTGTGTGTCATGGGGAAGGGGTGCTGACTACAGACTGTGGGTGGAAGGATTCTGCGACACAATGGAAACCTAACTGCAACAGTGCTGAATGGCCCCAAACCTGAGTCAGAGGCGACACAAAATGAAAGAGAGAGAAAGATAGAGATAGAGAGAGACCGGAAGGATTGGGACAGCATAAAGAATGCCAAATGCTAAACGGGCGATGGCACCGCCAAAATGAAATTGTGGTGCAGCACATGACAAGCGAGTGTGCACTGCGAAATACTAAACTAAGCCACGAGTGGACACCAAACAGTAAGCAGGGTGGCAGGGCGGCCAGGGGGCAAGTAGCTACGAGCTGTTGGTCAGCCAGAAGTCAAAGCAGATGGGAATGATAAGTAGTATATATATATATATAGTGAACGCACTGCTTTTCTTTGATAAGCGCAACACCAGCAACAGTCGAATGCTGGCAAATACCCTGTAAACTTTAACACAAGAGGATTGCTCAGACTAACAATGAAGATGTGCGTTTTAGTTGTCTTCAACAGATTTGAAACTTTTTCAATATAATTTCTGATTAAGATTTACAAAATAATTCGACTAGACTCCTTTTTTTCTGGTTACATCTTAATATTTGTGATATTTCTAGAAGAAGAAGCAAAAAAAAACCTTCATTTTACTTTTAATATACCTCTATTGATGAAGAACATTGATCAATTTATACTTAAGAATGTTCTATATGTTTAAGAATGTTTAAAAGAGATATTATTTCAATCTTTCTACATATATTTGGCAGATTGTTATTGCTATAACTGATGTTTCGACAAGCATAACTTGATGCAACTTTCAAACATTTGAATATTCAATTTGGAGTTCATTCAAAACTTGGGAACTTAAGACAGGGCATTTTAAAGTGATATTATTTTTGGGTTGCATCTAATGGCGTTCCTTAACTTGTTTTTAGATGTTGCATTTCGCAGAGCTAAAGAAATTTACTCGTTATACCGAAAATCTACTGCCTGGTCTGTGTGTGTGTGTGTGTGTGAGTGTGTGTGTGAGGGGATTGCAAAAAGAGACTCCGTCTCGCATTGTGAACAGAAGCGGCAAAGGGGAATGAATGTATGAACAGTTAGGGCTAGGGAGCTGTAGCAGTAGCTGAATTTGGCCTGTGGTCTTTTCGGTCGTGGTAGCTGCCAATTGCCATGTTTTGGCCAACGTCTGGTGACGCCTCTTTAAGGTGCCTGCAAAATGCGACTGCGAATGCGACTACGACTACGACTGCAAATGCAGTTGCTATAAAATTTAATTCGCCAAGGGAAATGTGAATGTGGAAAATGAAAAGTGAGGAAAAGAGCGAGAGAACAGGAAGCATTACGTGACTCTCAATTGCGAGTTGACTTGCGACATAGGATACATAGGCAAGTATTTCGAACAGTTGTCGGAAATACTATACGACAACAAATCCGAAACACAACTAAATAAAATATATATATATATACATACTATATATATACTATATAAAGATGGCACTGGACAGCGGCATGATGCCATCGGAGGAGCTCAATCCGACCACCAGCAGTGAGCAGAGCAGCGAAAGTGATGACAGCGAGAGTAACAGCCACAACTACAAATCTTTAAGAACTAATCTAACAAATCTAAAGCAATTGGTAACTTTTTGTTTTGTTTTCCATACAGTTTTTAGCGAGCTGGAGTACGATTATTGTCATCTCATTGGCGATTCCGATGAAGAAACCGACGAAGTGAACTCAAACGAAGAGACCATTGCATTACTCGCCCAGGAGATGGAGGAAACGGAGTCAGAAACAGCAACAGACACCGAAACAGATACGGACTACGACGACGACGACGACGATGAAGATAGTTCCCATGCCAAAGAAGATGACGAGCAAAACAACTATGAGCTGCTTATGGGCAGTGAAGGCGATGAAAATGTCGAGCTGATGGAGACATCTGATCGGGAACAAAACCATATGGATATTTAAAATAGAGCGAATCATTCAAGATGATCGCAATCAAGCAATTTGAGTTTCGGAACTATATATTTAAACATGTTTGCTTCAAATATTCCCTCGATTCATTATACAATTTGAAAAAAAGACATTTAAACTGCTGAACTTCTGTTAAAGGTTATGGAGAATTATTGCCCAACTTCTGCAAATCCTAACATGAACATTAACACTAATGTTTGTCTGCCAGCATTATAAAATTGCTTAAAATTGCAAACGAAATATTTTTAATTTAGAATACTAGAAAATTCATTTAAAATTGTTTTATTGTTTATGGAAAAGTTAGATTTTACCACGCTTAATTAAAATCTAAATATAATAAAATAAAATATTTTTCAAGAAAGTTTTAAAAAAGCAATTTTTCTAAATACAAAATTTTAATATGTTTATTATTTTTAGCAAAGAAATTTGAGCATGAAATGAATTCTCGCTTGAAACTTTTTTTTGAAAAATTAAATGTAACTAAAATTGATTTAACTTTAACAATGAAATCGAGCTGCCAACTTGACACTTTTGACCTTACTTTTGTGATAATAAAATAAATGAATCCAAATCGAGTCAATAGATGAAATTTCAAGCTGCAAACTTGCCAAATGGCAATCAGTTTGAATTCGGTTGCAGTTACAATATTTTTTTTTGATGGGATGGCCACTTCAGGCATATCGTGAAGGATCCCTTCGATTCGATTCATTCATTGCCTATACACGCAGCACGCAGTTGTTGTTGTAGTTGTGAAATTTTAAACACATTTAATGGTCGAGCAGCCACCAGCAGCTGCAAGTACCACCAACAACAGACATGTCCAACTTCCTGCTGCCACTTCTATGCATCAAGTACTCGAACGAACTGAAGCTCAACTCCACTCGACTCGACTCGACTCGACTTGACTCAAGTAGTTTGTAGTTTGTGAGTAGTGCAATTCTCGAATGTGCTCCGCTTGCTGGCTATTGAAGCGCGGCTTCGACTATCACTTGAGTCGCTTACGTTTGCCATTTCCGGTCTTCCGGTCTTCCTCATTCATTCATTCACTCACTCACTCACTCACTCACTCACTTACTGACTGACTTAGTCACTTAGTCACTTACCTGTGCGCAGATTAGACACTCTGATGACAACTGACAGTTGTTGCACCGTGATGCGTCGCTTGGCGTTTCGTTGCCTTTTACCCAGCTGTCATTTACACGATTTACCCCAATTTACAGCAGCAACACCACAAATCAATTTCACCACGTTTCGATAATGTTATTTATAGTTATGGCACATTATTTGCTGTTGCTGTTGTTTCTCTTCTTTATTTCGTTTAGTGTTTATTGCTTTGGCTCTTGCTAATTACGTGTAATTACTATTCGAACAAAAAAAAAACAACAAAAAATTTGTATAAAAAAAAGGATGTTTAATTAATTTTATATTGCACTTGTTTGTTTGTTTTGTTTTGTTTTGCAGTTAGTTATTGCTGATGTGTTGACGTACAAATTGGCCGGCAAACCGCATCAAAGTGCACCGCAAAACTAGCTAAATGGTGCCACCGACGGCAACCGCAGAATCCATTGACCAATGCCCAATGTCCATTGCCCAATGCACACTGCAGCTGCAACTGTTGCCGCAGTCGTGACCAACAGCAGCAACAGCAGCCAACAACAGAAAAAGTGGCCAATCGGCTGGCAAAAAAAAAAGAAGAAAAAATCACTCAAATGCAATGGCAAAAAACACACACACACGTGGCACGTGGCACAGCACAACACAACACAACACAACACACATGAAAAAACAAATAATATCAACAACAGAAGAACAACTGAGAGCAACAGCAGCAACAGTACGCGGCTGCATTTAGGGGAATCCCCCTACACAAATCAGGCAACCGAACAATTTAGCCATAAGCTTGCCTAGCTAAACAGCTGAGCCAAAGCTTAAGTTGGCCAAGTGCAATTGACACTGACACTGCCACTGATGCTGCTGTTGCAGTTGCTGTTGTTGCAGTTTTAAAGAATTTTTGTCGTGCTCATTGTTGTGAGTCTGTTATTATTATTTGGTAGTAGTTATCGCACGTGTTTTTCTTTACTTTTGGCATCCGCATCCGGTACCCGGTACTGATGTCAACAAGCTACCACACGCAACTAATTCAAAAAATCCATGCGAACGGATTACGCTACGATGTTGCTGTTGTCGCTGGGCATTGCTGCCGCTGCTGCTCGCAACACGCCAGCAACAGCAGCCGAAGCAATCGAAGCAACCGAAGCAGCCGAACCAACCGAATGGCCAAGCATTTGTCGTGTCTTCAACGGCATTCGTATTTAACGCTTCGTTCAAAGTCGTTTGCATTGCACGAACCTGCGTCGGCGAGGCGAAGCAACTTCGTTGCGAAACGATGCCTAACACAATGCAAGACGAAGTGAGTTCGGCAAGCTAACGAGCGTTAGCTCAGTCGCTGCTCGGATGCGGCAGAAGCAGCACGTGGCAGCGGCTAATATCATGTACAATGTGTGTGTGTGTGTATGTATGTATGTATGTGTGTATGTTATAGTAATAATGTGTTTGGTGTGCGTATTATTTAAAAAGGCAGCTTAACCTGCTTTTGTGACCTTTTCCCTTGGCCGACTCACAGATTTATCCATTTCGCATATCGATGCGTTTGAGCCTTTGCATCCAATCCTCATTTATCTCCACTCTGTGTCTGTCTGTTGATAAATTGGTTTTATTTTGATTGTTTACCTCAATGTTTTCGATTCCAGCCCATAGCATTTTAAACATTTAACTATATATTTCTATGCTTTATCGTTCAGATCACAAATGATTTTAAATTTATTATCAATCAGTAAAACCAACGTTTTACAACAATGTTTGTTGCCGAGCATGCTGCAAGAGAACTGCGGTAATTGTTGTGGTTAACACCAGCCTCAAACATTCGCCCAAAGACGTTCAACTGTTAAATGTGTACAGCATTTAATTACTCTCTGTCGCGTGTCAAATGTGTAAGTAACGTTAACACTTAACGTTTAAATAAACAATCAGCACTTAACACACTTGTCACTCTCTCTCTCTCTCTCTCCCCTCTCTCTCTCTCTCTCTCTCTCGCTCTTTCTCTGTTTCTTAACTCTTTTGAACACTGTCTTTGGATGAAAGATTACATCAACATTTTCTTCCAGTTTAGAAACAGTTAAGGAAGCTTGTTGAAAAATATATTTTGGAGACTGTAGGTTTAACTGTTAGCGAGAGCATCAAAAGATCAAGTATCAAGAGAAAATTTGTGTGCTTGAACTCAAATTAATGCTAGGAAAAATATAACTTATACTACTTTTGGAGAATTGTGGTTCGCTTTGTTAATGCAACTTTTAAAAAATTCTAGTTAACTGAATCGATGTTTTAAATTCCAAATTCTCCGAGATATGCAAAAAAAAATCTTTTTGAACCACATCAATTTGAGTTCGGCCCTTAAAAAATCTGCATTTTAAGCTTAAGCATAGTTTTAGAAAGGAATAAGGAATTATTAATGTACAAAAACCCTTTTTTAAGATGTAAAAACTCCCTAATACATATGATTACGACAGATGCCTAGATAAATGTTAGCTGTTCTTAAGCATTTTCAAAACATTTCTCTGACCACTCAAAATTGAATGGAACAGTCTTCAGTTAATTTGCTAAAGACATTTACATACATTTCTGGATGTGGAAATAGTTCCATTTACTAGCAATTACAGTTTAGAAATGGAGCACCTGAGTGGAGTGATGGAAGGATATCAGCTTTCATTTCGATTGCATAACCTTTGCATCCCCTTTTTACTCGAACAACTTTTTAATGGTAAAATGATCATTTGATGGCGTTTGACTTTACTATCACATATACAGGTGCAGGCAACGGGTTCAGGTACAGGTACAGGTGCAGGCAACGGGTACAGGTACAGGGGTACAGGAACAGAGGTACAGAGGTGCTGGGTCCTTGGGTCTTTGATACTGAATACAGTATACCTTTGGGGTGCTCTGGCATTTGTGCCCCATAATTCGCTCAACATCCGATATGACCGCAAAACGGCAAATTGGTCAAGTCGGTTGCATTTTGGCAACACGTAGTTAAAGGAAACCAGAAAGCCTCAATCGGCTTTGCAACATCTCCAACTTTCAATATCCAGCAACAACAACGACTTCTAACTCCAATTCCGACTACCAGATCCAGCACCAATTTCTACCATCCTAACCATAACTGCTAAACCTCTGTCTGCCGATGCAGTCGATGTGTCGATGATGCTGATGCAAATGGCAGGAAATGCGTGATAACGACCAGCGACACAAAACACAGTGATCTCTCACTAAACTGATTTGAAGGTAGTTAAACGAGGCTCTCTTTTGTCTGTGTCTAATCAAAAGTTTCATGCAAAAGATCTTCACGAATTTATCACATTTTTAAACTTAACTCTTTCCAATACGCCAGAATTTTCGTTTCTCTTGGCGAGTGAGCACTGTATTTGAAATTTGAATGAACATACGGGGTGACAGTCAAGCACACACATACTATGAAGCTGGCACTAGATACTGGCACATAGACCAGAGGCGATTGTCGGTGCCCCAACTTCTTCAGTTGCCTTCCTCTTGCCCCCAGTACTATGTATGTGTGCTTCTTCTTCTTCATCTTCTTCTTCATCATCATCATCATCTTCTTTTGGTGTTGCTGATGGCTGATGGCTTTAGCTGTGATGTTGTGAAAGTGTCGACACCAGTTTGGGCCTGGCCAAAGCACATGGCAGCACGGCAAATGGCATATGGCAGACCAGCAGCAGCTGCCCCATGCCGCATGCCGCATACCGCTTGCCACATGCCGCATGCTAGATTCGTACAGGATTCGTTTCGTATCGTTCAACATCGCGCATGAATCTCAATCTGAATGCGAATGCGAATGTGAATGTGAATGTGAAGGAGCGAGCATAAAGAACCGCAAAATCATGAAATTGAAATGCAATAATGAAGGCTTCATGGTCGATCGCTCAAAAACACACACACACACAAACACACACAGATTTACATACATTTAAAGATAGACAGTAGTTAGAAGCAACAGAAGCATAAGCAAAGTGCAATCGAGACGCCACAATGGGGCAAAAAAACATTTAATAGGCGCAGGCTTCAAAGGACACAGTCATAGTCTCTTGCTGGGATTTAAAGTGTTAGCAATATGTATTTCGATTCTTGAAATACCTCCCTAACAATCATTACCAAGCGATTGAGTTGTTCCTTAAAAACCCAATGTATCATGTGAGAACATGGCTTAAGAATTTTTTATGTTCTTAAAATAGTTTGCACTATGGAACTTATGGCTTAACTTAAAGCTCGCTTTTGAATGTTTCATTTGTTCTATTGATATTACTCCATATTCCAACTCAAAGGGGATTTGTTCACACAAAATGTTAAGCTTGGATCCATAGTGCATGTTGCTCTGCGTATGTGTGTGTGACGGCACCACAAAGTTGCCATATTTAAAGCATAAAAGCAACATTTCCGTTTGTCGCATGCTAACGCAGGCGGCAGAAGGTGCCGCAACGGCAACGGCAACAGCGGTTAGACTAAGGAGAGGAAAGGTTGAGGTAACCCGAAACTAGGAACCTAAGCAGAGGCCGAAAGGCCTACACCAGCATGTTTCCATGTGTGTGTATGTGTGTGCGTGCGCGTTGCAGACATGTACAACATGCAACAAACGTGAGAAACTAAAATGAGTGCAATTTGTATGCCACGTTGAAGGCCAAGGCAGAGGGCGGGGAGGGGAGGGGGAAATGGGATGAGAAACACAGGATGATGCTGTGTGAAAGGTTTTGCCACCAGGAAGGGGGATAGGAGGGATAGGAGGGCGAGAGGTAGGCAGTGAGGTGTTGCCCAAAACCCGCAGCACCAAAAAAAAAACTACAGGAAGAATGAGAAGGAGAGCAGCATGTTGAACACGAGGCAATGCGCATCTTTCATTCTTTTTGACCAGCAAATTCAGTTTTGCATCAATTGTCGCATAAATTATATAGATTAACACACAACCAACCAACACACACACACACACATACATAGACTAAAGAATGGAAACAGACATTTGGCACACATTATTAAATTAAATTTGTATTTTTTTTTTTGTTCGAATTGAAGATGTACCAAAATGCAAAAGAAAACAAGTAAGAAGGCTCTAGTCGAGATATCCCGACTAGACGATACCCTGATCCCTATACTTTCCGCGTACAGTCAGTGCTTGCAAGTATGTGTGTGTGCGTGTACGCGCATACTGCATGCTGCATACACAACTTCAATGTCCCATATCTCCGGTGTTTATTATCCGATTTCGATAAAAATTTCACAGATTGTCATTATTTTGTTTTATAATTCAAATTGCATCTCAAAGTTTTCAAAATTCAAGATTTTTTTGTTATCGATCCCATGTGTATATCGGAAACGGGAAAAGTTATCGAAAATCGGAAACAAACTTGTACTGCCTAGGGATTAGGCGAGCTTAAGTTCCAAATCTGGAGTCTCTAGCTCTTATAGTCTCTGAGATCGACGCGTTCATACATACAGACGGACAGACGGACAGACGGACAGACGGACAGACGGACATGGCTATATCGACTCGACTGTTGATGCTGATCAAGAATATATATACTTTATGGGGTCGGAGATGCTTCCTTCTGCCTGTTACATACTTTTGCACAACTTCATTATACCCTTATTTCCCATTTTTAATGGGATCAGGGTATAATAAATGCATTGCTCCGCACTAAGGACACCAAGGACTAAGCAGCTGTGGGAGGGGTTGGAGGGGTAAGACACGTGCTGCAGCTGCTTGCGTCTGTTGTCTTTTCGTTTCGTGTTTCGGCTATTGTTTTAAAGTAACTGCTACAAATTGAAACGTCCAACGGGGGGCAAGCAGCCAGAATCAGGCCAACACCGAAACAGAAGTGTACAAAAACTAAAGTTGCAGATGGAAAGCAATGATACAGAAACACAGAAAGTAAGTGCGTTATGACAAATATAAAAAGAACAATTAAAAATACGAAACCCTGTTGGAAACTACATTTAAAACACATATTTGCAAACATATAACAAAATGCATCTAATGTCAAAAATGAATCAAACTTAGTTTCATTTAGAAAAGAAAGAGCTTTGCCAATACTTAAAATACTTTTGATATGATATTTATGATTCTTATTCGGATGGGCGGGAGGTGGGTCGTAATAATAAAAATCTACCTGCTTTGTTTGACTTCAACAATATAGTTTGCAAATAGGTAGAAGAACTATACCTCTCAAGCCAAATGGACTATTCAACTTGGATCGAGTTGTTGTAAGGCCCACAATTTGTTGATGTATGCAAAGCTGATGATGTGATTATTTACTCTTCAACACGAAGAGCCTAATTGCTTACGTCATGGTTTCGAATTAATCTATCAAAGGTGGATGTATTTTCTTCCTTCTTGCTTAACGAAAATTAATATTGAGTTGAATGAGAAAATATTAGTATAGACTTTTCACCTGAATGCTGTTGCATCGTTGGAAGTAATTATTTCATTGCTTCTAACGTAAATTCCCTTTTCAATTATAATTGTACTTTCATATCTGAATGTGAGCATACTCGACCGGCTTAAGGTTTATGCTGCACAAGCATTAGACGGCAACGCGATGAATTGAAGCCGGCTGCATGCAATAATTTTGGACCATTGTTTTGGCTGGTGTCGGTTCCAGGCGCCAGTTGCCAGGTGCCAGACGCCAGTCGCCAGGCTACGCTGTTTGTCCGGTTGCTGTTTTGTGCATTAAAGATAAGCAGATGCTTATGGAAGCTCAGCAGGAGCAGCCGGAACAATAAGTAAAGTCGGGCCGCTTTCATAAAGGGGAAATTCGTTTCAATTGGTGCATGTGCAACGCGTGCAAGGATCGTGCTCAAGTTGTTAAGGTGGGGGGGGGCGTTCCGTTAATGGCAATGACTGTCTTTGTGTCGGGTGACGTACACAAAACCGAAATCTAATTTAGTTTGTCAAGTGACAGAAGCGCCACGCATCAGCTACTGGTTGCAGGTGGTAGGTTGGTAGGTGGCAGGTTGCCAGTTGCCAGTTGCCGGTTGCATCTTGCAGGCGCCTTTGTGTGACGCTTCGCCCGACCGAGGACATGTTGCGAATGTGAATGTGAATGCGAATGCGGTGACTCGACTATCTGTCACGGTGATACCGTAAGCTGTACCTACACACACAAAGCGTGAGATGTGAGAAGGTTGAGGGAGGGTGAGAGCCGCGCCAGCTTTTGGGTGCCATAATTAAGGAGTCCCGTCGTTCCTCTCGGTACTTTTCGTATTCCTTTCCAATTGAGGCTGCAGTAGAAAATTGCTCGTGCTATATGCTTTAGCCTGGGGCCAGTTCAATTGCCTGGCATTCACCTAGCAGCTGCAGTTGCTCAGCCCTGGCTGTCCTCGGCTGCTGTAGATTACGCTGTCGCCTGCCTGCAACTATGAAAACGGCTGACAGCCACCACCAGGCGTAGGATTGGGTGGAGGAGAAGGTGGAGGCGGAGGCGGTGGAAGGCAGCCAAAATCTAAAATTGCAAGCAAAATGTGGGTTTCTAGTAGTGATGAGAGCGTGCCCTGATTTCTTTTAAGGCAAGCTTAAGAAGTATATTCAGATGATCTTTTTGGATGTAAAAGTATAGTTTTAATTGATTCATGATGTTTTTGATTTGATGTATAAAGTCTATTTGTATTTGTCTTAGGTGTTTAACTCATTTAAAATTGAGCTGTTATTATTCAAGAATGAAACTCAATATCATCTGTGCATTAGATGGAATTGTAAATCTCTCTGTAAGATCATTTCATATGAAACAAATCGATAATCATACTTTTGATGTCGTGCCATGATTTTGAAACACGAACACGTCACATAACATGCTCTCAACTCTAGTTTCAAGTACGTGTGGCATACAGCGTGTGTGAGTGGCGAATGGAAGGTTGGGGTTGAAAGGGTAACCGGTTAAGGGTAACGTGTTAAGGGGTTAAGGGGTGGGGGGGGCAGGGCGGTTGGGCGGTTTGGAGTGTTGCAAAAATATACTAAATATAAATGCACATAAAAATTCAATTTCTCTAAAGTGTAGCTAAGCATGTAATTGAATTTGTAATGGCGAATATCGTTGGAATCGTCTACAATTCAGCCACACCATCACCACCACCACCACCACCATGGCTTCCTACATATTTTCACATTTCCATCTTCATTTCGATCCATTCTGTCGCGAGTTTACGTCTCCATTGAGTGACTGACTGACTGACTGAGTGACTGACGGAGGGACAGAACAGACTGTCGCATGCATAGATCCATGATTCCAGCATATATTTAAGTACGCACATACATAAGTGTGTGTGTGTGTGTGTGTGCGAATGACTCACACAATAATGTATGTGTGTGTGTGTGTGTGTTTGACTTCAATTTCAATTCCATTTTCAATTCCTGACTCCTGACTTCACATATTATGCCCGAAACTGGCATTTTTATGCTTTTACATCCTTTGACATCTTGGCATCTACCAAAAAACATTCAAAGCAAACACTGCCAGCGGCTCGTTGGCATGAATTGTGTTTTTAATAAGGACATCACTGCCACTACATCCTGCAACCAACATCTACTCTCCTATGCACCCCCACCTCCTTCCCCTCCCTCCTCCCAACCACACACCACACCACTCATCTCGCCTACTTATGCAAGAAATTTTTGTGTGTTTTTTTTTCAAAACTCTTTTTTTTTTTCTATTCAACACAACCGCATTTACATATAAATATGTATATTTAAATATCCATTCAAATTGACAACGTCAACTGCAAAGAGCCACAATTTGAACTCAATTAAGACGCACACACACACACACAGACAGAAAAATGCAGAACTGTCTCTCTCTCTCTCTCTCAGTGCTTTAATATTTCGTGATTAACATTTTTAAACAGCTTTTTTTAAACTTTAGAATGCAGGTAACTTTTGTGGGTTAATATCTTACAGCGTTGAGGATCGCCAAACGATTCTCTGACAGAATAAATGAAAGTGAAAACAATACACATACACATACACAAAAGCATAACATAACAAACAGAGTATACAATATACATATATCCAAATGTTTATATTTCATTGTATACCTGCTTGAATGTATGCATGTATGTATGAATGTATACCATATATATATATCAGAATGCTGCACAGCGGATCCTGCAATCCAATATAAGACCAAGTAATTGTTTTATAGCTCATTTCAAAATTGGAACAAAGATGACCCCGCGAAGTATGCAACAAAATGCGCAAACACATCAAACAGTTAATGTTTTTGTGTTTGTTGTCCTTGTTGATACCCTTATAAACATATAGATATTGATATATATACCAAAAGGCATAATGCTTTAATTATAAGTAGTTAAACTATATATCCAACTGTCTATCTACTGTATTTTCTTTTTTTTTCGATAAGGGTATCCAGTAATAGCTGTTTCTTACATGTTTTCTGCTGCTGTGCAATATTGCCTTTGGTGGGACATTAAAGATGCTTCTTATACGAGCGTGTGCGTATGTATGTATGCATGCGTGTCCACATCCTGTGTGTTAAACTGGACGCTGTTGACTTCTGCCCCTAAAGTGAATGAACTAATTTTCAGCCATTGTTGCCTCACCAAGTTGTTGCTGGCCATTTCAGCGGCGTAATATAAACCATAAACGTTGCAGGGGTGCTTGCAACTGCAACTGCTGGTGCTGCTGATGCTGCTGATGCGGTTGCTGCTTAAGTCAGTCAGTCAATCAGTTGAACAGTCTAGCATAAATCAGTCAATCAGTGCCAATAACAGCGGCTACTCAATCAATTAGCCGTTGCCATAGGAACACAACAACCAAGTTCAACAAAACACACATTGCCATTATCGCCAGTGTCCAGTTGATGAGTTCGTTCGTTCGTTGGTTCGTTGGTTGGTTGGTTGGTTGGTTGGTTGGTTGGGTGGAAAGAGGCCAAGATTAAGGCAGCAAGCAGCAGGCAGACAGCAGGCAGACAACAGGCAGACAGCTGGCAGACAGCAGGCAGTCAGTAGCCAGGAAGCAGGACAGCAAGAACACTCTCAACTGTCCGTTTGACTTGGCTGGCATGTAAATTGCAACAGTCAACGAGCAGAGGAAACAATTATGTTGAGCCAATGAAGCAAACTGCGATGCGACAGATAAAGTTACTCTGCCACACATACTTGCAACGCGTGACACGACCATGACACGTCCTACACAGACACATGGACAACTGGACAACTGGACAACAGACATAAGACAGCTTGCGACTAGCGCATTGTGGAGCAAAATGTTATTTGAACGAATTAAAAAAATGTTAAACTAAAGGACTTACTGTTAAGTCCCTGTTAGGTTGAATGTTAAACCTTAATTAATGCTAATGCACAAATATGCAGAATCTGTAAGCCATTCCTAACGCAATCTGCAACACTTTGCCAATGTAATGTGATCTACGATAGAAGACATAACGCATTCATTTGCTCCATAGTCAGTGGGCGAAGAAGAGGTACGGGTGTGGGAGTGGCAACAAAGTATCGTGGGCGTATTGCCCGAGCACTTTACAAAATAAATAAAGTGAAAATTTACAGCTTCCGGCCTTTATATGCAGCGTCACACGTCTCACGGCCCAACCCGCCCTCTATGTGTGTGTGTGTGTCGCTATTCGTGTCCATTTCCGTATCCGTATCCGTGGCCATGTCCGTGTGTCTTACCACACCAGCACCAGCACCCGCACCCGCAGCCGCTTTTGCCTGCCCTTCTCGGTGGCTTCTTGCCGTTCGTTTCAGCATAATTTTAAATGGAACGCAACGAGACGTTAAGTGAGAAAGCTGCAGCGGCAGTCAGGCACCGACGCCAACTAACTGTTAACGGCTCGTGGCATAGCAAATGCGTGCGTGCGGCTAGGGAAACCAACCTACCACACCTACCACACCTTACCCCCCTCCCTTGCAACACGCCACGCGCAACTACAACTACAACCACTTGCCATCAGGCTTTTTTTCTTGCCAAACGTCTGCTTCATCGGCATCGGCATCGTCATTCTCTTTCTCCTTCCCATTCTCTTCATCCTCATCCTGTGTGCGTGCAAATGCAAATGATGCTATCTGTGCCTGCCCCAACTGCCTATCCCACTTACCTCCGCTCCCCAACCCTCCTCCGCTCCCGCTTCAACTGCTTGACATGCCACAGCCGTATTCAGCGCCAAAAAAAAAAAAAAGAAACGAAAGAAAAAACAACTTTTCATTGCCGTTAAGAAATTGATCAAGTGAAAAGGTGAAAATTGATTTTGCGACATGTGTCTTACGTTACCCCCCCAACTCCAGCAACATTACCCCCAACCCCCACCCCTGCTACCGTCTTGACTACTATGTATATGTGTCTCAATTGTTTATCAGGCGGCACAGAAGTATCAAGTGCAGAAAAATATGTGTGTGTGGTTTATTCGAGAGAGTGTGTTCGACTATAAGATAACCTGTAATAAGCTCTTTCATGAGCTCTTGTATGGGAGGTTGGGTGGTATAAAAGAAAAGGAAATAGTTATAAGTATGTCAATGTATTATATCTTGAAAGTGCTTTCCCTAATCGAAGATCGGGAATGCATAAACCCATGTACCTAGCTTTTTACCATATACCCTTCGTTCGATGTTAATCGGTAATCGGTGATTGAAAAGAAAACGAGTACACGAAATAAGAACTTTTGCGACTTTTATTAACACACTCACAATCGCACACCTTAGCTGACTTTAAGCAAAAGTTGCTTCCCTTCCCTTTCCATCCTTTGCCATCCTTCGCGTTAACCTGGTCACATTGACTGACTGACTGACTCAGTGACTGGCATATGGCGTGTCATTCAATTACGTTAATCAAATGATGCACAAGCACAAAGACATCCCCCCACCCTCCATCATCGACCCCTCCCCCTAGCCTTCCATTCGCATTCGCATCCCCATCCACATCTTCAGCCCCATCTTCTGTCCAATCTCAACCCACATTCCCTTGACATTTCACTGTATGCCTTATGCTAAGCAATGCGGCTTCTGCTCCTCCTTGTGTTGATTTTTGTTTAAGAGCATAACAAAGAGACGAACACACACACACGCACACCTTTGTGCACGCACATACGCATGTGTATATATAAATACATAAGCCCAACGGGAGAACGATTCAAGTGGCACAAGCTTTGAAAATGCCTAAGAGTCCTAAAAAGGAAGATGACGAAGGAACGAAGCAAGCGATTAAAGCAAGCAAGCATTGAATTTCTCTCAAACGCAAATGGAAACAAAGTTCTTAAGGATAACAGCTGTTTTACGTATCCTAATAGAATACAAATATTAACTAGTTACAAAAAATACTTAATACTTAAAAACCTTTTCCCATTCGCATACGTTCATACTAAATAATTTACAAACGCTTTAGAATTGAATGTTGTGTTCAGCCAACAGTATTTCATATTGCAATATTAGTTTTCGGTTAAATGATCAGTTTTGCTAATAAACCTGTATCTACTGTATAAAGTTAACATACTAGAAGTTATAAGCCAAACAAAATCATGAACAACATAAACACTTTTAAACTCCCTCCTATTGGTTACACAAGAACGACTTCATTTTTCATTGCTCTACACCCTTTCTTCAAACAACCCAATAAGATGTTCTATCACATTGCATTTGACAGCAACATTTTCTAATAAATATTATAAATGTGGCCAAAGCTCAAAATATTCAGAGTGTAAACACATATGTATCGTATGCCTAGCTAGCGATTGTGTTTCAATTTCATTATTAATTTCAATTTATCGCATACCCTATTGTTATCAAATTGATAATGAAAGTATATGTTAACTTATTTGCAGAGAAAGAAACCTGTTGATGTCAATGATGTAGATATGCCTTGCTCAGTAGAGAGTATCTGCTCGTCGCATACGGTCGCAAAAGGCACTTGACCAGCCGCTGGCCACAAAAATTGCCAACAACTGAAGAGGAGCTTAAGAAAGAAGAGCTAGAAAAAAAACATATTGCATACATATGATGCGAGAATGCTTCATGCAACAGCAGCACAAAATCTCCACAGAGGATGGGGTGAGGGTGGGAGGGGTGGTGGTGTGGTACGATGAGGCAGGTGGCCATCAATTGCAATGCACTTGAACTGGGCACTTGAATAAACGAAGCAGCTTGAAAATGCAAAGTTCAAAAAGCATTTTTGTGTTGTTTTTCTTGCTGTGTTTTTGTTGTTGTTGCTCATGTTGTTGTTAGTGCCGCAAATTGCAAGAAGGCCAAAACTTTATCGTGTAATCATTTTAAGTTCACTTTCTTATTATTTTTGCAACTGCAACAGCAGCAAAAACAATATGACTACAAAAAAGCGAGACAGAAACAAAGATTTTATGTTGCAACAAAAAACAAACAAACAAACACACACAAAAAAGAGTAAATAAGAGAGAGAGAGAGAGAGAGAGGGAGAGAGCGAGAAAGGCAGAGACAAGAGCCAAATTGCAATAGTTTTTGTTGCCTATGTCATTTTGAAAAGTGCTTAGTGCCCGGTTTCGACTTCATTGTTCCTAACATACCCTGTAGCTATGCTTCTACTAACTAACTTAACAAACTACAAATTAAATGGCATAAAACATTGCAAAACAATTCAATTTGTTGCATATATATAGTTGTTATTTATCTTATCAACATTTTCATACTAGTTAAATCTTTTTGCTTAAAGCCATAATTTTAAAAAGCAACAAAGAATATCTTTTGAACCCAAAAAAAAATTAATAATAAAATCTTTATTATTTTTTTAGTATTTGCATTATTTACAAGTGATTAAAGGGAAGAAAAAAAAATCTTTCTGATTTTACCGATCAAATCAAAATGTTTAACTGAATGTTAAATCTGTTCGAAGTATATTTTCCCACATATTGAAAGATTTATATCTCAAACTTATTTTCTTTTTTTTTATCAATGAAATTGGGATTCGATTTCTGGCGTCAATTTATAGGTCTTTCTCTGACTTTCAAAGAACTACAGAACAATCGATATTAGAAACATAAAAGTTGTAGTATACAGGGTATGTTTAAGTCGAGCAATGGATTTTTAACTCGCTGTTGCTGTTGTTGCTGGCTGTTCACAGTCGGTAATTGTTGTGGCTCTTGTCCCTATTGCTGTGTTGTGGTTGTTGTTGTTGTTGTTCTTGCTGTTGATGTTGCTGTTGCAGCTACTTTGAAGTTTTGTATACAACTTTTATGACACTTTGTCGTATTGTTGCCTTCTACTTTGCGACGGCGAACGTGTCATATTCAGTTATGTATTTATTCCAATTCCACAACCAAAACCCCCCCTCCCCAACCCACCGCCGCACAGCAACCCCTTCAAACTCATGTTCATGCCACACCGCAACTGTTCTCATCTTTCTGGAACTGGGCCATTTGCTTGAGCTAAGCTTTTGAGCATCCGTTTTCAGATTTGCCAGCTAAACTCTCTGTACTTTTTTTTGTGTATGTGTCCAGGCAGGCAGGGAGGCAGGGAGGCAGGCGGTGTGTGTTGAGAAAGTTGCAACAGCAAGCGGCAACTTGCAACTGGCAACTGTCAGAAAAACGCTTTGAGCACGAATCAAAAATTTCTTCTCAGTTCAGTCAAGTGATAGATGGAAAAATGTTTGAACAAACCTAGATACATTTCATGGATACATACGGACAGATTTATACAAATGTTGCAAGCTATAGAATACTTGTTTTTTTTATCGTTAAATTGTGTCAATAATTATTTAGCGAATTGCTTTGACTTTTATCTAAATTATGTTATAAGCACTCGAAAATTGCCTGTAAACAGCGCAGTTGATAACGCATACGACACGTTGTACAGCCAAAGGCATTTATAGCTTAACCTCACGTCTTAACCTGCCTGCCTGCCAACTAGCAATGATCTCCGGGTCAACATTGTAGTTAACTCTTTAACCCAATGATGCCACCCGTTGCTTGTTGTTGTTGTTGTGGCAGTTGTTGGCTGTGCGATAAGATAACGAACGCAAAGTATCGCGCGCCTGCGACGTCAGCGTCGCTGCCAACGCTAACGCCAACGTCGCTGTTGGCTTCAGCGTAAGTGCTTGAAAGTCAATTTTGAATTTTGAAAATACACCACGTAACGCAATATGTTGATCTTTTGAATACGAATGCGAACGACAAATGGCACGACTCTACAACTCAACTGTTATTTTCTCTCTGTGTTTGTCTGTGTGAGGGAGAGAGAGAGAGAAAGATAGGGTATAGAGAGAACGTTAAATGTGGATTGTGAACGCAAAATGGCAGCACAAGCAGAAATGCAAACATACTCAAGTTCGAGGGTCTTTGGCTTGAATGATACTCTATTCAACAAAAAATCGTGATCGTAAATCGATAGCTATCGATATAACACACACATTAGCCTAACAACTTTTCATTGTTCAAATATTTCAACTTTATTTAGTATTTTTTCGAATTTTACATTAAGCAAAAAATGTTCTTGCACATTTTTAATAAACGTTTAGGGTATAAAGTAAGCCGGATATAAACGTACGTACACCTTTACTCATACCCATATCAGTACCCATACGCAGACACTCACGAAACAAATTTAAATAAACTTTACTAATAAAATGTCGTTTACAAGTGGCAAGTGTCGACGGCGACGGTGACAGGTTCTGAACCTGAACCTGAGCCGGAGACTAAGGCTGAGACTAAGGCTGAGACTTTGACTGACTGTCAGACAGGCACACGACCCGACTTACGTATTAGAAGTGTGTTAGGGTGGGGTTAGCAAAAAGATAACGTAAGGTCAAAGAGGAAGAAGGGTTTTTGAGGAGGGTGGTGGTGGGTGGTGGGGTAGGGAGAAGGGTGGTATGGCTTAGCTAGCGACGTTGACGACGACGCATGAGTTGATGCCGATGCCAACAACGTATTAATTTTGTGTATCAAAATAAACTTATTCTTCCTGGCGTTGTTGTTGTTGCCCCACAAAAAGGCAGAGAGACAAACACTGACTGTCTTAGCCAGGGTGGAAGGGGGTAGGGGGAGGGGGGAGGCGGGTAGGTAGGTAGGAAAGTAGGGATGAGCAGCAGAGTTACAGCTCAGTTTACAGTTGCAGTACAAGTAAGTGAGACAGTAGACGGGTGTGTGTGTGTGTGTGTGAGTGAGTGAGAGAAGAGGCATGTATAAATATCTACATCACGTTCCGAGCTCGGGAATGCCAATGTAAATATTTTCAAACTTTGATGAAATAATCAAGGTAAACAGTAAATGTCGTTGTTGTCGATGTTGTTGATGTCGTTGTCGTTGACTCTGTCATTGTTGTTGTTGTTGTCGTACTTCTCTTGTCGTCGTCAATGTCCTCATTCTTGTACGCCAACTCTTAGCCTCAGTCTTCGTCTCTTAGCCTCAATTGCCCAGCCCCAAAAATTTTGCTGCGTCTGGCGGCGACTGCACTTCAAGTCGAAGTCGAAGTTGAGTTTGTCTGGCAACGCTACTAGGTCTCTCCCTCTCTCTTGCTCTCTCTCTTGCTCGTGCTCTTTCGCCTGCTGGCATATGTAGTAGATACAGTTACAGTGACAGTTACAGTTGCCATCCAATGTTTTTGTAGCCTGTTTGTTTGTGCGACCATCTATCTGTCTGTCTGTCCATATTATCCAGTTGTCCTGCCTTCTCCACTGTTTGTTTGGGCACACATAAATGTTTAACTGCAGGCTGAAGTTTTATCCATGCTAGAGCGGCATCATAGAGTCAGAGCAAGTGCAGCATGAAATGATCCTTTTTGAACTTTAACTCTGTTGGTTTGAACACAGCGACAAAACTTCCAACAGAATCGTTCCAAATGCCAATAGTTCTATCAATACATAAACTAATGTCTTACAAATGAAAACAACAACAACAAAAAACACTTTGGTAGCACTGCGCATAAGCTGTTAACATTAATTGTTGTTGCATTGCACGTGTTATTAACACGAGAGTTTGGTCAACTTAAAGTGTTGCATACTTTGCGGCGCCCGCATTTATTTACCTGCAGGTTCGTACATAGTACGAGCTGCAGCGAACACTTGCATGCAAAGTGTGACCAGACAGGCAAAGTACTGCAATTTCAGTTCCAATTCAAGTTCCAGTTCCATGCATGCATGCTATAAGCCATAAGCTGTAAGTTGTTAGCTGTTAGCTCTGTACGGGTTCATATCATCAATCATTGGGGGCAAAATTTCATGCTGGACTATGGCACAGATTTGGCGCAGTCAACTGCTGTCTCCAGCTGGGCGATTTAAGCCAAGGGATTCGGCCTTTGGCCTCAAGCTCCAAACCAATCTGCATGTGTGTGTGTGTGTGTTTGTGTGTTTGTGTGTTTGTGTGTTTGTGTGAATGTCACACTCTGCTGGGTAATGATGAACCCCTTTCGAGGGCAGCTGTTTAGTCGGGCTTAAGATCGTCAAGGCTGCTGGCGATAACCTTTAAATTGCTGCCCACACACACACACACACACACACAAACACGCATACACATCTGTCAAATGGTGTTCAAACATATGAATGCCAGTCAGTAGACGAGGCGACAACAACACCAACAATGGTCAAATAAAGCATATAGCTTAAAGTATTCGACTCTAAAATGCTTTGTAAGCAGCTTGCAGAAAGATAATCAAAATGAAAGTCTAAAGATGTCAAATAAAGCGTTTTCGATTTGTTAAGTTGATACTTGATATACAAACTAATATCAAGAGAATCCAAATAAAATTCAAGTCAAGTTCCTCAATCAAGGTTTGACAATTGGCAAAGTAATAAATGCTTTATAGAATTGATAGCAGTAGTAGTCTATAAAGCAGCGTTTGCAATGTGAGTACAGGGTATACTAAAAGCAGAAAGAAAAAAAACAGAATAAATAGAGCAGAGAGCAGAGCAAATGGGCCAAAAAGGCGGGCCAAGGCGCACAGGTGACACAGGATGCCGGGGCGATTGTCACTTTGCCGCCTGCCACAGCCAGAAACCTATACACATGTGTGTGTGTTTGTGTGTTAGTAAGCATTGAGCAGCGTTTAGAGGGCGCACACACACACACACACACACATACATGGACAATCGAGTGCACTGAGATAAACCACCATAAATCTGTTGCCATCATTTTAAAGCGATTACTACAAATGGATGTGCACACCGTTGCGACACGTATGATGGGGTTAAGAGCGGGGGTAGTAGGTGGTGGGGGGGTGGCTTTTTTTCTCACTGCAACGACGGTGACGATGACAACGGTAGAAAATAAAAGCAAAACACAAAAAAAAAAAGAAAGCAGAGAGGATGAGAAAAGGCAGAAATAGAAAATGCTAACGGTAAGTATATAAAAACCGTGTGAAAACACAAGCGAGCAAACGTATGAATAGCAAGCCAACACACACACACACACAAGCACACAGGATGGCACAAAAGTCTAACCATGAATATCTGACGCTAGGCAACGATTTGGACTTCTCTCAGTCTACTTCTCCCCTTTTTTTTTTTTTGTTAGTGGTCTTGGCCAGTTTGCTAGGCGACAGAATGAGGCTGGGGGGCTAACAAGAGTACAAAACTGCACTCCACAACAGAAATAGCAAAGCACACACACACACACACATAAATATATCAAATAAAAAAAAACAACAGGCAGACAGACAAACAAATAAAAGAAAACAACAGAGATACACACACACACACACACACATATGAAAATTCGCGAGTAAATTGCTCTGGCGAGCAGCGCGCCAAAAATGTGGAGCACGCCGATTGCGGAACTGAATGTACAGGGTGTTCTTTTCGTATTTGTATCGCAGCTGACAATTTAAAGTAGGAAAATTAACAAAAAAGCGAAAAAACAAAAACAAAATAGTGTAGTTGTGTCGAATGTCAAAGCTTTTAAACATTATTGCTTTGAGTCTCTGATTCTTTTTAAATTTTAGGTATTTTTACCCAATAAAGTATTGAGTAAAGAAAATATACAATTATCTGAAGGGCTTTTACTTAAGTTAAAAGAATTAAAAGCGAAAATTTCTTGAACCGATATGTTAAGAACATTTACGTTTTTAATAAAACATAAAATTTGTATTCTTTAATATTTATGTTAAGTTCAGTTTACATTTTTACATAAAACATAACATAAAATGAGTGGGGCACCCTGTATGCAATAGGAAAACGATGCTCATACTGCCCTAAAGAGGGGGAGGTGTTGCAGGTTTTTTTTTGTTTTGGACTGGTGTAGTTGAATGAATTGTTGGGTTGCCGGCTCGTTGGGCTTTTAGTAGTACATATGTGGTGTCAATTGATGTGTGACGCCTGTGCGCAAATGAAATTTAATGAGCCAATTTAAAGCTTAAAGCCATCTTTATAAACTGTATCTGAATTGCAATTAATTGTGCTTTGTCCTGTGTGCTGTTGCAGTTGCAGTTACAAACCCAAAGACGAAGAAGAAAGAAAGCAAGGCAATGGCGAAATAATGTTAACTGAATATGAGGCAATATGCTTATAATATGTTTATTGTTATACAACTTTAATTAAACGCATTTCATATGCGGTTCAATCGAACGCATAACTTAATACAATTATTTTAATCTATCCTTTATATATATATACCTTACGCAACTCAAAAGCATAACCATAAACATTTTTGACGCTCACTTCACAACTCGTTTATTGGAGCGCATTCCAAAAACCTTAAACTTTCAAGTGAATGGCTCTCCGCATTTGAAATGGTTGCCGAATGTGGTAAATCAACACACACAACAATAAATATGGATGGAAAAACATAAATACATAAATACTATCAAACATACTGCTTTTGTCATCTATACTTTACTTAGTTACTACGAAATGCAAATACACTTGGGCAATAACAAGATAATTGAGATACATTAATGTTATAGTAAAAGGAATTCAATAATTTCATAGTTTCTCAAGAGGAAAATAATAACTTGGAATAAGATTATGACTTTGTAATTGTATTAAAATATTATTATAAAAGAATTGTTTATTGATAATATTTAAAAGTATAATATTCCCTTAAATATATTTTAAATTTTGTTTAAGCACAACAATCAAAGAAGAAATAGAAATCATTTAAGATTTGAATAAATTGTGACTTGAACAAAGCTTAAAGCTCTCTTGTTGATGGAAGTTTTCTGATACAAAGCGTAGTTGCTATACCCCCATATAAGCTATATGTTGAATCCAACAAATGCTCGACATGATGCCAAGCATCATCATCGCCATTACCATAATCATCATGCTCGTCATCATCATCGTCAGCATCAGTCAGCGTGCAGACGGAGCCAGCTAGCAAATTGATTCAATGCAACGCCCGGCAACAAAGTGTCCAATGTGGTTAGGGTTGCCAGCTGCGGCGGTTATGGGGCCACAGCAACAGCAGCAGCAGCAGCAGCAGCAGCATGGTTGCATTTTTGGTGGGTATTGCCAGGTGGCGCGGTTCCCAGCAGTGGTTCGCCTCCGTCCGGCAACCCGCTAGCCACTACCACTTCAACCCCCGCTCACCATTCCCCCCCCCCCCCCCCCTTCCATCCGACGAGCAACAAACGATTTTCATCTTTGGGTTTTGTACATTGCCCGTTTTTCGTGTGTCTTTGGGACAGTGGCAGCTCTGACAGTGCTTATGTTTGCATTCCTTTTTGGCATTTTTGCACTTGAATAACTTTGAAATATGGGATTAAATCGTCTCTTACGGGATTTTCTCGATTACAGCTATCAAGGCGCGCACGGGGCAATGGGCAACGGGCAATGGGAGCTTCTTTTAGTTCAGTTCAGAACATGGGCATGGTAAGGTCATCTTCAGCTTCAGCTCCAACTACAGCTACAGCTACAGCCTCCCCGCATTGCTTTAAGCGAGGGTCGCCAGTGAACCTGAACTCTGCACCCATTTAATGTGTCTCTCTCTCTCTTTCTCCGCCCGTCTATCTATGTCTGCGTTGTGAAAGTGTTGCCGGCAAAGTAAAGCCACCATTGAATCAAACTTTCCTTTTGCAATCTAAAAAAAAAAAAGAAGTTATTTCGAAAACATAATTAAAACACAATTTAAAAAGTGGCGAACACCAAATTTATACAACTTTACAATATTATATTCAAATCATCTAGCTTTATAAGTTATTTTGTTTTAGTTTAAAACAGTTTCTCCAACATTTTGTCATATTTTATTTTTGGCTTATTCATCCACTTTAAGTTTATGAAAGGTTTTTTATCGAAAAAACTTGTCATCATCTACTTAAAGGCGATTGAGTTAAAGCTTCACAAGCTTGAACTAATTTTATTTTAATTATTGGAAAATTAATATTTTTTAACAAACTTTTCATATATAGAGAGTAAGGTAATAAGCTAACTTAGTCACAAGTAACATTAATCTTTGTTATTCGGCAAAAGTGCTTCTGAAAGTAGCTTTTTGTTCCATAGTGCAGCGACGCGGCGGACAGCGCGCAGTCACGTCTCTGCCCTTGCTATAAACACTGGCGTTCCATCCAGACTGGACATCAGTCGTAAAGCAGTAAAACAAAGCGGCGAAACTAAGCTTAGCCGCACACATACAAACTCTCACACACACACACACACATACATATACAGATGAGGGCAGCTGTGAACTTTTCAGTTGCTGCTGCTTTTGTAGCTTTGTGGGGCATTGCACAATCTGCACACAAACAAATCGCGAAACATACACGCTGTGACATGACGAAGGGGTTAAAACAAGGATCGTGGTGGGAGGGGGCGGCGCGTGTAGAGAGAAAGAAAAGTGCAATAGCGATAGACAGTGAAACCGCTTTAAGCTGCCAGTCGCATTGACGCACTTATTGAAACGCTAAGAGCAGACGCAACAACAACGACAATTCGCATCATCGTTTATGCTTATAAAGCGGCAACAATATAAAAGCTCTTCATATCGTTGCTGTTGTTGCTACTGTTGCTACTGTTGCTGATGTTGCTACTGTTGCTGATGTTGCTGCTGTTGACAGCGACGCTAACTGCATGCTGCTTTTGCTGCTGCTGCTGCTGCTGTGTGCCAAAAACTGTTGCCTACTTCTGTTGGCAGTAGAAGCAGCATTAGTTGAATTTGCAAAGTTCTGATTCGACTTTATGCTGGCTGCTTCTGCGGCTCCCTAAGCACCATGGGCCTAATGTTCACAGTTTGCGTGTGAACTTTAATACCTTTGAGGTACTTGGAAATCACTAATGCAAATGCATATTGTTAGGTCAAAACAGCTATCACGGGTAAGGATCTTGGGGAATATTTGATGATAGCTTTGCGTTACGTTCATACTTAAAGCTACTTATTATCCGGCTTTGCACGGAACACAACGCAACACATTGAAATTCGAAATTTAAGCAATATAGAAAGAAAGTTTAAATGAAAGCCTTGTAATACATTTCTTTTCAAATCTTGATTCAGTTACAATCACTTCGATTTAAATAAAAAAAAAGCCTGTTGGAATATTCCAATCAAGCATTTAGTTATTGCCAATAAGATTTTCGTGCATGATGCGATAGTTACTCGATAGCCGTGTATATTGACTCAGCTGCGCATTTACCGATATATATATATATCGGTATGTGATATGCCATAACTAATAAGAACAGACGACGAAATAAATTGATTGAAAGCGAAACGAATTTCTGCAAGTAAGTAAAAAATTAAATTTTGTGTTAATTGTGCATTAAAAACTCCAAATTAACGCAAGCTTTGCTCAACTGAAGTGAAAAACCTCTGAACTTTAGCTGTGAATAGTAACAAATAAACGAAAAACTTAAATTTTGTTGCACACAATTAAATTGGCGTTAACCTGCAAAAGCATGACACGTGTTTTTTGTTTTTCATACCCTGAACCCATTAAAAATGAGTATAAAGGGTATAATGGTTTTTTGCAAAAGTATGTAACAGGCAAAATGAAGCAATTCTATATAATAATAACGTATATATGCTTGATCAGTATCAACAGCAGAGTCGAAATAGCCATGTCCGTCTGTCCGATCCGTCTGTCTTTAAGCTAAATGAACCACCTTCAGTTTTACTTGTTGTCTTTTACAGCAATTTGTTGCATTCGACCCACGCGGCATACATGTATATACTATATACACTATATGTATGTGTCTTTAATTATCTTAGCAATTGTTGACATAATATAAAAGCTTACCAATCAAACGATTTTCCTAAATTTTTTTAACAACCATTCTATCGTTTTATCGATGCCAAGTTTGTTGAAACCCTTATTGACTGTAGGAAATATATTTTAATCTAGTAAGCATTCGGTTATACATTCAATAATCAATTTAAAAGTACGAAACTTACATTCGCTTTAACAATTTCATTAAATAAATATTTCAATAAAGTTTAAAGATGGACAAAACAACCAAAAATGCACTCAACATACATGAGAAGATGCAGAATTTGCTTTTGGCAGCTCCGGTGAAGCAGTGCAACAATAATGAGTGCATCATCTCGCGTGGCAACTCACCCAAGAGTTTCTATGTGCATCTAAAGAAGAATTCATCGAAATTGGATTTGCTTGCAAAGATGTTGCAGGAGCTGAAAAAGGAAGAGCTGGAGGAGATTAAGGATCCTAGCGAGTATGCGGTGGGCATTTGCTCCTCCCCAAATGATGATTGCTTTTATCGCTGCTGCATTCGTAAGCTGTTGCCCGAAGGCTTTGAGGTCTTTCTTTTGGATCGCGGCGGCACTCTGATCACCGATCAGATCTACGAACTAACGAATGAGCTATTCGAAATACCGCTGCAGACACCATTGCACTGCCAGCTAAATGAAATACCCCACGATGTGTCCGATACTAAGTTGGAGCAGGCATTCGCTGCCCTGTTGGAGAAACATGCTGGTGAGGTGTTCGAGTTGGTTGGTGATTTCAAGGAGGTCGCTAAACCACAGCAGGTTGTCCAGTTGCGTGTCAACGGCAAGGATTTTGCCGAGGAGCTGGCCAGCATAGTAGAAGCCGGTATCCAGCAACCAGTCGAGGTGGTTCTGCACAATTGCTTTATGGTGCAGTACGACAGTGTCAAGTCTTTTTATGTGCACATGGAAGAGGATGTGCCGGCCGTGGAACAGATGACCGATAAAATGTGCGATGCCGAAAAGGATTTTGAACCCTTCACACAGCTCGCCGTGGGTGCAGTTTGTGCGGCCAAATTTCCCGAGGATGAGTTCTTCTATCGTGCCGAGATAGTCGAGCTACTGGATGAGGGCAAGTGCGAGGTGAACTTCATAGATTTTGGCAACAATGCCATCACCAATGAGTTCCGTCAACTGCCGGAGGATCTGGCCAAGGCACCCGGCTACAAGAAGCACTGTGAACTGGAGAGCGCCACCATTGCCAAGTTGGATGTGGACGCATTGGACGCGTTTATCGATGCACGTTTCATTGACTCTTTCCAGCTGGAGATACTCAACGAGAAGGATGACAGCGAGACACTTGTGGTGCGTCTATATTATCAGAACTCAAACATAGCCGAATCGCTGCATCTCCAAAATCAAATATAATTGAAAAAATATGAATTTATAATTTTCCTTAACATTAGTTCATCCGTCAAGCTCACACACACACACACACACCCTTTATACACACCACAACACAACATGAATACAAAAAACAAGATTGTGATTGATTTTTGGGCCAACATATATCTTATGTTTTATGTAATTCAGTTTGAGCAAATAAAACTTATAATAAATAGGATGGAACAAGAGGATTGTAAAAGCTTTTAATTAATGCTAAATCTTTTTATACTATATAGTACATAAATATAGCCAGCAAGCTTCATTGATTTTTAATCGAAAACCAAAATGGAAGTGCTAAGGAATAATTTGTAATAAATAAATAAAAAAGGAACGGAAAAATATTTTGATAATAGTTTTTATTATATTGAAACTGTCTTCATTTATATACAACGATATTCACCATCAAGTCTAAAGGCATAAGTCTATTGAAAGATCGCAAAATTTACATAAGGTTAGTTATCGAACGAATTCTTTTAAATCTACTATCTAAATTATGATATTCATGGCAATCACGTATCTAAAAGCTTTTTAAACTTGTTGTTTGCTTCGTAGCTCTTGGTCACAATTATGAAATCGGTTGAGAAACACCAAAGATTTGGAACGTTGAAGTTAAATCAAGTATGTAGTATGCTCGTACACACACACACATACTTGCAAGCATTGACTGTACGCGTAAGTATAGCATTCAGGGTATCGTCTAGTCGGGATATCTCGACTAGAGCCTTCTTACTTGTTTTATTTAAAGTCGGTGCAAAAAAAAATAGGCAATGTTGAATAGTTTTTGCCGCTAGTACTGTGTGTATGCCTGTGAATGTACTTGTGTGTGTGTGTGTGTGTGTGTGTGCTGTGGACACTCTAATAGTGCCTGCTCTGGTTTCACTTGGTGGAGACACACTCTGTGCCGCTGCCTGCGGCGGCAATGAAAATAAATTTTCAGCAACATGACGACTATGAGGCGAGACGTGGACACAAAGTGCTTCTATGCTGCAATTGTTTGTATATGTGTGCATGTGTGTACATGTGTGTGTGTGTGTGTGCGCAAAAGCATTTGCCATTTTGCTAGAACCGTTTTATGCGCAAACGTTAAGTCAACACAATTTGAAATTTAGTTTTATAAATAAGAAAGAAAAAAAAAATATTGTCAAGCTTTCGTCCATTTGCTTTCGCTTTTACCAAGCAATCACCACAAGCTGTCTATCTTTGTCTCTGTCTCTATCGCTGTCTCTATTGGTGTTCCTGTCTGTCGCACACTTGACTGGCTTTTGCTTTTTTTCAATTTGCAAATCTTTGGCCGCACCAATTACCGTTTGATCACCGCCCGCAGCAGTAACAGTTGCAGTTCCGTTTGCCGTTCGCCGTCGTAGCGAATCATTCAAGCATCCGTTCCCAGCCACTTCATAAACGGTTGACACTTTCCATTTCCCCTTTGGCTACAAGCAAGCTGAGTTCGAGTTCGAGCTGAGTTCAGTTGACTTGAGTTAAGTTGAGCGTCAGGCAATAATTAAGTCGACTTTCAATTGCAAGTCCTTTATACACACACACACACACACTAACACACACACACATGCTAAGAGACGCGAGGTGCTCGACTTAATGAATCCGAATGATGCTGGATAAAGCAAGCAATGGCAATGGTTAAAGGCAAAGTCAAACCCAATGCTAAAGCTGCCACGTCAAACACTGCAAATATTTATGCCAGAGCCAGAGCCAGAACAGAACGCGGCATCAAAATGCAAATGGTGCGCAGCCTAAATGTCAGGACGCAGGACGACACCCAACCAGCCAGTGGATATGCTAGCGCATTCTCGAGGACGTGAGGAACGCGTTCCTCGCTGCTGCTGCTACTGCTGCTGATTGCATGCCTCCTCGTCGACTCTTCTGACTCGAACGAGTTGAATTGCAAATGTGTCAATTGTCAACTTTCTGACTGCCAAACGGAATCAGTAACCCATCCCCTAACCCCACCCCAACCCATCCCATCCCACCATTAGACAACAGACATCAGTTTGAGGGGGCGTGGCTATGGTGTGGAAGTAGTTCATTTTGTAGTTACTGTTGATGTTGTTGTCCTATTTGTTGCAATTTCTTGGGCACTTTTCTTATTCTTTGTATGCAATTAACGCTGCAATTTGTTAAAGACGCCCCTCCGCCACGCCACGCCCCACCCCATTGGTGGCATACATTTTTGGAACATTGTGTCCCAGATGGCAAGAAGAGAATGTCGCCTGGGAGTGACACTTGACAAGATTTGGCTTCGGTTTGTAGCCATTTGGCAACAATTACACGACTTTTGTTTGCCACTTTTATTTTTGTTGCAGTTTCGTCTTCCAATACCCTGTTTCCAGAATGTCCTTTAATGGAGTATGCTATGTAGAAAGCAGATAAGAACTTTAAGTATATAAACTTCAAATAATTAGGTTTGTTTCCTTGATTCAAGATTTTTATTTCTATTTTTTAATACTACTTGAACATAATATAAATATTTATTTCTCATTTTAAGTATTATGTACATGTTATCAAGATTGGAAAGGTAATCGAATTTCAGTTTAAAACGACTTTTTCGCTCTGTGTAGGAAAATGATATTATTTATCCTCCTTTAAGAAATACACAAAGATTGATTGATAGCCTCGAACCATGCAAATCAATCTAATTTTTCGTTTTATTATTTTTACATACTCTCATATGAGAGGAATAATTGAAGGGTATCTTATAACTTCTTAATTTCTAGTTTGTTGCCCTAATTTATTTATTCTTTGTGTTGCTAGACGAAGATGATGATGGAGCATAGGTCATCATTTAAACGGAATCCGAATTCACTTGGGTCCTTTAACCAGTCGAGGAAAAGGGGTCAAAGGGTAAAAGCAGCTCGACCCGCTTAAAGTCAAACTTCCGCCTACAGAGAGCACACATGTTGCATGTGCTTCTGCCTCGTCGTCGTCACTTTAGTAAACTTTGCCACTTGACAACTTAACAAAAAACAAAAAAAAACAAAATGAAAAAAAGACAGGAAGTAGCGATAAAAAAAAGAGTACAGCAAACGAAAGATTTGAGGAGCTGATGCGCAACAAAATAAAGTACTCCTTAAATATTTACGTTCCATGGATTCAATATGTGCGGTTGCTCTGCCTCGAGCCACACACACACACACACACACACACACACATACATACTGACTGATACGTACACACAGACAGGCAGACAGACAGACAGACGCACAGACATTTATGCACTAGTCGACCAATCAAAGGCCACTCGACAGGCTTAGCCAGCGTCTACGTTTCGCTTCTCGATTCCAGTTTCTGGCTACTTTTCTCATCTGGCTCGTGGCTCGTGGCTCGTGGAGTTCAATGCACGCACGGTCCACAGATTAGACGGACACGGACAACTGCCCGGCCGCACACTTTATACGCAAACAACAAAAACACGATGGAATATAGAAAAATGGAAGGGGGCAAAAAATACAATGAGAATTGCGACATAGCTGGTCAGCTGAGAGCAGCAGATAACCTCAAACCCCAACACTAACCCCAACCCAACCCCAAACAATAAAGCAGACCGCGTTGTTGAATCATTGAGTGAGCGTAAAATAAAAAAAAATAAGATAGAAAGAAAAAGAAAAGCGAATGGTGAACTGAAAGCCATCTAGGATGACTATGAGACCATGTGCGCATACTACAATCAAAATGATGCAAACAGATTCAAGAATTTCCCACACATAAACTTATGCATTGACTTCTACACAGAGCAAAAAAGTTAGTTCTAAAATTAAGATGCAGCTTGAATTGGCTAACACTGAAATGAGCATTAACAAGCATAAATCGAGTGCAATGATTATTTATATAATAGAAAAACTAATCTTGAATAAAGTAAAACTTTAATATTACTTAAACTAAGTGCGAAAATTCTATAAGAACTTCAAAACTTATTGAAATCCTTGAACCAAGTTTAATTTTACTTGCTTAAAGTGCACAAAGTCTTGATCCTAAAATAAAAGTATCAATTTCAAAAACTTTTATGAACATTCAAATCAACTCTGAGACTTTGTGAGTCTTAAGTACGAAACAGATTTTCTTTCTGTGCAAAATTGTTAACACAATGCAAGTTAAACATGCCTGTTGCCTTAAATAAGCCTTTGAGTAAAGCTTTAATCACAGTTTTTTTCTTTTCATTGAATTTTAAGAGAACTAGCTAAACTATTCCTAACTAACCAGTTGCTCAATTCAATGCACTTCAATGTACTTAACTAAAGCCTTAAATTGAAACTTAAATGTTACCTAAACAGACAGCTTGAACACATGAATATTTTGTGTTGGCTGATATAAACAATGTTGGCTTTTGTAAGTACTTAATTGAAGCATTTTGCTTTTATACTTAATGAATTGAATCCTTTTTTTGTTCTACCATTGAATGGCGCCCCTACGTAGTAAGCATATGTTTTATTATTTTCAAAGTTATATATACTATACAATTTTAATTACACATAAGTCGATTAGGTTGAAAAACATACAAAAACACACAATATTCAGATACGAATGGCTGCTAGTTTTTTCAGCTCAGCGATGGTTGATGGTTTGTATTTGTATCGGCATATACACACATATATCTTTTTAAATGTTTAATTGAACGTTTTAACGCTGTCAATAAACAGAGAATTGACGCATGGAGTGACTGATTGACGCTTCTTCTTAAATCGTTTTGGCCAAAGCCATCAAATGGACTTCTCGTATATAAAGGGCGCGTAACTCAACTCAATGGTATTATAAATATATATATATAGTTGAGGTTTTTTGTTGATGTTTGTGCAAACGTTGGTTGGTTGGTTGATTATGCTTGCAATAATTGTTAAAAGATTAAAGGGCATTTTAATTAAAAATTATACTTATTTGATTTAATTTTTATTGGCGCTTTTTAAAAAGCCATTTAACGAGCGACAACACAATCGGCGAGGACAGAAAACCAAACGTTTCAAGTGGGCAATGACCAGAACCATTGCTAGTGTGGGGGGGTGGGGTAAGGGGGGTTTATGTGGACTTTCTCTCTCTCTCTCTCTTTTATACATAAGTGTGAGTTCAACAACGCAAGGAAATTAATCTTAAGCCGCAGACAGCGAAAAGCCAAAAATAAATCAACAATGCAATAATTTATCAGAAAATATGTGTCCGTTGCAAGTGCAACAGCAACACCAACAGCAGCATCAGCCCACACGCTGCGAGTGATGCTGACTCGCTTACTCACGCTGCATCTCGCTCTGACTCTGGCTGCACTTGGGGCTAGAGATGAGTGCGTGCCATTTAAAGTTAATAACTATAATCGACACCTAGTCCAAAAGTTCATTTGGTTGTCTTTTGGATACAAAAATCACTTTACTTTTTTAAAATATCTTTAGTTAAATGAAAATACTAATAAATTCTTATTAATTATAATTTGAATGGGTTCGTGACACGGATAAAAAAGAAGCCGACACGCAAACAGCTCTAAGCAAGGAAACGCACAAAAGTATGCAACAGTGTTTGCGTTTGAATTTGGAGCGTCAGCAGAATGAGTCAGCTGCATATATCACAAGCAGAGCGGCAGAAAAAGCGAGAGGGATGAGACGAATGTTTTTATTGTTGTTGCTGTTGCTGTTGGATAGGATGAGGCAGAGCTGGCGAGCGAGTCGGCACTTAAGTCTCTGTAAAATCCACTGTCATGGCAACGCCAGGCAGCCAACACACACACACACACACACGCACACAAAAACAGCATCCAAAAGCAGCTGGACAAGCTGAGTCCGGTTTCGGACACCGACACTACTGGCCACGTTTGTGGACGCACGAAATATGAGCTAAAGCGTCACACACACACACACAAACATACATACACATACACACATTACACATAGAGCGGCTCAGGCTCAGGTTGGCCGCCGGCTCGTTGTCAGTTCATGAATCAGTCGAGGCGTCAGACAGTCCACACAGGCAGTCAGTTTGTCAGTCAGTCAGCCTTTTAGTCTGTCTGGCAATCAACACCAACGTCAGCAGCGAGCACACACGGGGCATGAGCAATGACTACATTGTATATATATGTGTATAGGGTGTTTAACTAACCTACCCTATTCTTCTATCTACATATCTACCAACTCATACTGCTACCCATTTGTTTCAACGTGTTTGCGCATTTGCCTGGTTAAAATGTTGCTGCTTCATTATCTGGCCTCTGTGTTCTGGCATGTGCGCCACTAGCAGTCAAATGCAATAATGTGGGTGCATATCACACCTACAACTCTCTACAACTCTCTACCTCTCACCCTCTCACTCCCTCTCTCTCTGTCTGTACACCAAACATGCACACAATCCCTGCCATTACCACCCCTCAACAATCTCTCACTTGTCGCTGTCATCGGGCAGCGTCGTCCGTTGCAGTTGCACAAATTGCTTAAATTATGCAAAATATGCGCGCGACCAAACCAAAAGCACAATTCGCACGGCCATCAGCCCCTTTCAACACCATACCATCGGCAAAAAAAAAAAAAACCAGTTAGAAACTACAATGGGACAAACAGAATGATTCCTTAAGGGAAAGTCCATTCTGTTGGTGTGCTAACATAAGGAGAAGCTGTTAGTTTAACAGCTGTTAAGAAAAACAAACCATAAAGATGAACATGAATAATTTATGTCAGATAACTAACGTGTCAACTTAACCCATTGTAAAGTGTGGCAGGGATCCGGTTGTCATGTGCTCCATAGCAGATGAAGTGCTGAAGAAGGGGAAGTGATTGGGGGGAGCAAGCATGTTGCCTATCTATTGGCCAATGCCTAGGCCCGTTGTCAACGCACATTGACGACGACAACAACAATCTCAATAACAACAACAAGGCGAACAAAAACAACAATAACACGCACAAGAACAACAACACTTTCAAATTCATTTTCGAAATTGATGAAACTGGCGTTTGCGTGTGTGTATGTATGTGTGTTTGTGTGTGTGAAAAGAGCAACTCGACAAATTCCTGGCTAACGTTAGAGGAGTGGCAAGTGGCAAGTGGCGAGTAAAGGTGAGAGTTTTTGGGGGTTTTTGTTAGCGGACTTTGAAGTTGTTAAAAGATTCGATTGGCAGGTCATAAAATGCTGCTGCTGCTGCTGCTGCCTAAAACTTGAGCAGGTCACTTTTAAACCAAATTTATACCTTTCCCAATTTTCCCTCCCTTCTTTCCCCGAAATCACCAAAGCAAAAAACTCTGTGCAGCTAGCTTTCCTTTTTGGCCCAGTATCTGTCCGCGTTGTGCTTTGTATTCACAAATCCAATCCAATTTAAGAGTGTAATTACATCAATTAAACTTAATCAAACTGTTTCAAAGAGACGCGACGCGAAAAACGCAACTTCAACTTCCAAAGGCGCAATGTCTGTGAAGCACAGTGAAGCAAGCAACTATAATAAAGATGCCAACATCAAAATATATATTCACTATCACTATTTTCTAGTTAGTCAACTATAATCAATGAAAAACAACTTTGGAATGTAATTAAAGAAATTTATTTATTTTCCAGTAAGTCAGATAAACTTATAACATGCCGAATTGAATGCATATATATGTTAGTGATATACTTTGAGAAAAAGCTATTCTTAAAATCGAAGAGAATTATAACGTTGCGTTTTTTATTTGGAAACCCTTCACAACAGGTTAGAACTTATCTCAGTATAATTCCTTTGTCCTAGTAATATCTTTATTTATATACATATATTAATTTTCTAGTAAGATAAACTAATAACAAGTCGAATCGAATGCATATTTATGTTAAGTGATATAATTTTGATCTTAAAATCGAAGAGAATTGAAAAGTTGCGTGATTTATTTTGCAACCCTTCAAAACAGGTTAAAACTGATCCAAGTATATTTCCTTTGTCCTAGTAGTATCTAATAAATTCTCTCATTGTGCATTCTGTGGTACGAATTGCTTGCATATTTATAACATTTGAAACCACTGTGCACATTTCGAGCTTTGCCTATTCCTTCTTAAATCTGCTCCTTACTCTTTCGCACTAACTGTTATTTTCTTTTTATTTTTTTTTATTTGATTTTATTTTTATTTTTTTTCTTTCTTGTCTTTCGCTCTTTGTCTCTTTCTAGCGCACACTTGCTAAAATTCACGTGCTCAAAATTCGCGTACACTAATTAAGTGCCTGGCAAGTAAGAAAGTAAGTAAGTTGCCTCATGATGAGCAGCAGCAAGATGCCGCCACAGCACCAGCCCCAACCAACACTCTCCCCCCCCTCCGCAAACCAAAAACCAACCAGCCTACCCCTAGCACCTGCTGCTTCTGCTGCTGCTGCTCTTGGGCTTTGGCATCAAGTTCCTGCGCCTTTGCTTCATATAATTTATGTTACATTTGCTGGCTGTGGCATAACTTTGCCCTGTGCAACTCGTATACTTGCCACTTGGCCTCGCTCTTTCTCTCTCTCTATCTCTCTCTCTGTTTCGATCTCTTTCGCTCTGTCTGTCACTTAGTCAGTGCGTCAGTTCGTCAGTCACTTTGAGTTCCAAATCAAGTCAGGCAGCCAGCTAGCTGGGCAGGTGTATGTGTGTAAGTGTGTGTGTACGGAGGTTGGGGGCATGTGGCACGTGACTTAAATAAATTGCAAAAATCTTTCTAGCTTTGCTTTCGTACAAGTATTTCGCATAGTTCGCCGAGCTGCTCAACCCTCAACCCCTAACCCTAATGCCCCTTAACATCCAAAGCTTTTGGGTTTGGCCTTTGTTCTGCGCCCAAAACGTTAGCATTTATCTGTGTATGTGTGTGTGTATTTGTGTCATGACTTTATTAGCAGTCAGAACTTGGCGTAGCGCCACCTGTCGACAAGAACTTTGCCACACACATAATCAACACCTTATCAAAGTAATAGAAACTTATTGAATTAATCGCTAGGCATTGAATTTCTACTTGTTTTTTTTTTCTTTTTGCACTGATTTGTAATCAGTTTCCCCCAAACTCTTCTCTTTCCCTTACCTGCCTGCTCTTAGTTTCGCTAATAACGTGCACAATTTTATGCATTTTATGTATAATTATAAGCACTCGGCTCGCTAATCAGCTAAATTGGTTAATTCCCATTTTCGGTTCCTTCTTTCTCTCAGCATCAATATCTTTTGTATTGCTTAGCCAGTGTTGACAGCTGTCAACATTTGTCGCTGTGTCCGCCATTTGGCTGTCCATCAATTTTCATTAGTTCAGCATTTTGTGGAACGTGTCAATAACTCAAATTATACAACCAATGCAGACTCACACACACACACACACATATATATATATATATCTCACGGCAAGCGAAATGGATATCCGATTAACATAATATCTAGTTCATTGGCACATAACGTTGTGTGTTGATGGTAACGGACTTAAATCGCATATCATGATGGTGTTGTTATGCAAGGTGTGCAAGGTGTGAGTATGAAAGGAAGGACTATTGTTTCGTATTGCTTTTATCGACCAACCTCCACAACATGTGGTTTTATGACTACTTAATTAAATAAAGTGATATAAAAGTAATCTTGCTAAAACACCTAAGTCAATTTTTAGTAGTTTTTTCTAGTTTTTGACTCCAGTTACCTGGCGCACAGAATCAGCAAATAAATAAATTCTCATTATATATATTTGCATACTTTTAGGCTGGCTTTTTTATTCATATTGTCCTTCATATTTTTGTAAAACCATTGCTCTAACTGCATATTCTGTTCGCCTGGTACTTGGCGTCGGAAATACTTAAGAACACGATGAGATCGCAAAAGAATACCGCCGAGCTTTCGTCGAGTTTTTTCTAGTTTTTGACTCAAGTATACCAGGCGCACAGAATCAGCAGCAAATGGGTTGAATTGACTTTAATATACGACCTATGTCGTATGCAATGATTTTTTTCCTCTTGATCGCATTGAAAGATTAAGTGATTTGCCTAAAAGTATGTATTCGCCAAATTATTTTTAGAGGGTAATTTAGCCAATGCATCAACCTTATTTGTTTCCACACAGGTCGAGAAACCGCTATGGGGTAATACCAACCTAAACAAAAATATTTTGGGGTAATGATTAAAAATTCATTCATTTTTCTAAGAAAAACATTTTTATTTAAACATATGAACAAACGAGAAGCATCTTAGTTTATATGTATATCTAATTTCAGTCCATGTCTTATATTACTATTAATAATTGATTGTAGATTTTTTATTAGTATTTTTGGTTTTTGAGGTAAATAAATACGATCTTTAACGATACGAGCAATACAAAAATATCTTATTTTTCCTTTGTTGGGTGAAAATCACAACCATCCTTGACTGCAAACCGATGGATCCTTAATGATATTGACGAATTTTGACCTAAAATGTGTTGCATTTTTTTTTTAAATAGTCCTAAGCCACTTTAATCCTTATGGATTTTGAAAGGACATGTTACGTAAGAGTTTCAAGGACCAACTCTATCGAACTGCATTCAAGGATTATGGGGTCATCTAAGAACAAAAACAATTGTAAAAATTTCACTCTACGGCCGAGCAAAGATAAGAAAAAACCATAAAAGTGCAGTTTTCTCAGAAACCACAAGGACGATTTGAATGTCCTTTGGCCAGTTGGTAGCCCTGGTCAAAACAAAATGTCTGACACAGGACACGTTTGAATCCTTTATGATTTGGCCGAGTTATAACCAATTTTGTGTTTTAAACATTTATCCTTTTATTTCAGCTGTTTGAAGGACTATCGTCCTTTGAACTACTTTGCTCGTATCGGTGGGCCTAGGCCTACCTGTGGTCCAAAGGACATCCGGAGGGTCCTTTAAATAGCCGAGATATAGACGATTTTGTAATTTTTAAAATTTTTTCTGACCTACCCCCTGTAAAATTTTTTGAACATTTTTTTTCGCGAATCCTGGATATCCTTATAAGCAAATCGATAGATCTTGTTGCTGTGAATTCAAAAATGTATTTTCCTTAAAGATCTTTAAGGAAATGTTCAAGTTATGGCTTAAAATCTAATGTCCTTTTTGCCGAAAATTTATATATAAGTAAGAATAAGCGATCTGCCTAAAAGTATGTATACTTTTTTTTATTATTTTTAGAAGGTAGTTAAGCCAATGCATCAACCTCATTTGTTTCCACACAACAGCGGTCGAGGAACCGCTATGGGGTAATACCAACCCAAACAACAATATTTTGGGGTAATGATTAAAAAAGTTCCCCGACCACTGATCTAACATAACATTTGTATCATACCGAATATTTTAAATTTCTGTCACTCACACTTTGTACAGCTTGTCAGCTCTTCGATAATTTGTTTGAGAGACGTACTACCAACAAGATGCGCTTGCTGTTGCCTAAACAGCCTGCAGCAACGTGTGTGTGTGTTGGAAAGAGATGGAGGATGATAGAGTTGCCAATGATAGAATACTGTTTATATTTGTTTTTAGGCGCTGACTATATCATCGTTTATCGTTGACGCAAAACAAAAATAATATACGTATGTGTGTACACATTTATATACATATATATAACTATATGTATATATATATATATATATGTATTTAGAGAGTTGGGGCATAATTATACAAATTGGGAATGCAATTAAATTTAATTGTTCAATGTTGCCAGCACTCGTGAGAAGCTGGCAACTGTTTTTCCTCAGCATCTCTCTCTCTCTCTTTCTTGCTATCTCTTGCTTCCTCTGAAGTGTTAGTGAGTTTGTGTGTGTGTGTGTGTCATGTGTGTGCGGGTGTTCTTGCTTGTGCTGGTTGCTTGTGTTTCGGTGTTTTCTTCTTTTGCCCTGGCGCCCAGTCAATGAAATGTAAAAACGTTTTGAGCACGAACCTTGTCTTTCTTCTTTGCACCCCGTTCCATACCCCCGACCCGCCCCCACCCTCTTTTGCCATCCCTCGGTGGTGTTGAGTAGAACTGCGCGTAAGTACCGTAAATAAAACAAGCAGAAATTATAACTGTCGAGCTGCAGCTGAAGCTGGAGCAGCACAAGAAGCTCCCCCCCACACCAATAAAATAAGAACAAAATGAATAAGAAGCTACAGCAACTATCTAAAGCGGCCTACCAATCCCCCACCCCCATCCCGCAGGCAAAAAGCATATTTTAATGATACATCGCCTGGACCCGAACAGGAATGAAAATGTACAAGTAATGAGGCGCAGAATGTGACAAAACGAGAAACAAAACCCAAACAGAAATGAAATGAAACACAAGAAATGAGCCAAACACAAAAACAATAACGGCGACGCCACTTGGTGGATGGGGAGAGATTCCAAGAATTCTTTTTTTGGCACAGAGTCCTGCAACAATTTGCGTACGGCATCCGCTGACCTTCGCTGCGGCGAGTTACGGGTACGGAAATGTGTTGCCGTTGCACATCTTCAGTTTGAGTTGGGCAAGGGTAAAACAAAAAATAACCTGGGACCAGTTCCCGATAAAGCGCCCAGGTAGCGAATGAATGCAAAACAAGGCGACTCCAAATGCTAGCCAAAAAAAAAACACTGCACAACAAAATAAGCCAAGCGAGTTAATTTTGGAATGTTTGTTAACAGATACATTGAATTGTTATCTTGAAAACTGTGTCTCCGATTGTTTTCGATAACCGGCCTATCGATATAAAAGGAATATACCTAAACTGCGCAAAGTATACAAGAACTTATAGTTTCTGGCCATTATATACCAAACGGAAAACAGTTCTTGGAACACGCAGTTGTTTTTTTTGGTTGTTTAAGATTAATCTTGATAAAAAGATTTTAATACTTTACAAATCAAATTAATTCATTAACAGGAATTTTTAATAGTTTTCAAAAGAATTTTTTAACATAAGTGCAGCAGGAACTTGCGCTTGGCTTGCAAAAAGTAGTACAGAACATGCTCTCTAGTAAATGCTGTTTTAGAAAGTTTATATGCATGTAGTATTGGGTCCTGCTTGTTTGGTATTCGATTTGTAACGAAATAAGTTTTCTCTTTCATCTCCGTCTTGTTCTCCAACCTTATAGTGATTCGTATGGTATTAATAACGTTCTGTAGTATTCGATTTGCAAAAAATAAATCTTCCCTTGTTGCTCAACATTATTTTTGTGCTCGGTTTGGTAGTTTTGAAGTATTCTTATTATTGGTTGGTACTTCTTTGTGTGGAGATTTTGAGTTGGTCAGCTGGCAGGTTGTTTGTTCTTGAGTGTTTACCAAAGGCCGGACGAATAACCACCGGGTGGTATACGAGTACGGCTATTTCCGCTTCTATTTATATTGATCGATTCACTGGAGTTTTTACAGTTTGCTGGACCTATATAATCCTGTTGACCCGGTTTGTAACCCTCACCAGTTAGTGGATTTCCCTCTGTGAAAATCAAACAATTAATATTAATACACATAATAATCTACTATTCTATAATACAAAACTAACCTCGGATCTTCAGTGTCATCGGCTTCAATCCTCCGACACCGTCGCCTTTGAGTCCATTACCAGTTATCGGATTGCGTGAATAAGCGTCATCATTCTTCTTGGAGTCGACCTGAATGCATGAACGATGCTCAACCTCAGTGGATAAACCATCGTTATCATTCTTGTTGGAATCCTGTTGGTCCATCTTATCGAAAGAGTTGGGATGTTTCGTATTCGTTCCGGTATCGCAGCGAGTCTGTAGATAAACGTCGTGCTTGTCCGACTCCGTGAAGGTATCGTTATCGAATGGAATATAGTAAACTCCGCTGTCGTCACAAGGATCAGTATCAGTTCCAACCACACTTTCTATATCGCCCGATGGCACGACTGTTGATGGACACTCGGAATCTCTATTCGAAGTATCTTTTTCTTGTAAATCCTTGCTACTAGCAACTAAAAAGTAATATGAGGATGTTATCAAGAGTAAAACATTTCCTTAGTTGTGGTACTTACTGCTCATATTGAGTAGGCCTTTAAATTTGCTTAAAATATATCTTTATTAATTGTTCACACGTTGAGAGCTTAATATTAATAAGGAAATAGGTTATTCTTAGTGTTGGCTGCAAAATTTAAGCATTTTGTACTTACTGTTTGTATTTTGTTTGGTTGTACAAAAATATATTTATATACAGCTCGAGAAATATAAATATTTTATTTTCTTTGAAATGTTTTCTGTTCAGATTCTCAACAATGACTGAATATATATTATATTAACACGCTACAAACACAAGATAAGATTAGAAGTTTTATGCAAAGCCTTGTGTAAATTTTAATTTTAGTTTTTATTCACGGTTTTATTCTGCGTTTCTATTTTAAAAAAATATAATATGTTTCATTGTATACTGTTCAGTTTAGTCCAGTTGCTTGGCAATGAATGAAAATTATTTTATTTGTGCGTTAGGAACTTCAAATAATTCAAGATGTTAAATCCAAAGCCTACTTCTGATATGAAAATATTTTTCCTATTTGTGCAGCAAAATGTTATTATTTTAGTTGCAATCTCTTAAGATATTAAAAGCAGAAGAGTTAATTTGATTAAGGTATAGTACATATATATTTGTTCATGTCTGCGTCAGCCACAGAAAGATTTAGGTTTTAAATATTGCATCACCATTTTGAACTTGATTTGAACTTTGTTGAGTTTAGAACTGTACAGAACTTTATGATTTTTATTGATTTAAGATGTGTTCAGCTTTGTTTCTAGACACTTACTGTATTCTATTTTATAAATCGATAAGTAAACTGCGACGTTGCTCACTTGATTTAAAAAAAAACTTTGATTGTTAATTTCATATGTTTTGTTTAAATTAAGTACAAGAAATGTTACTAAATGATAGACTGTAGTGTCCCGTTCATTATGTTTCGTTATCTACTTTTCAGTTTTGAGTTCTTTGCCGACCAGTGTAAATATTTGTAGCGAGTGCAAAGTGTTGCCCTCTGCATTTAGTGGCCTATTCAGAACTGACAGTTTGCTCTTATCGTGCTTTGTTTACGCGCCACTGCACCAAGCTCCTCCAGCTTTCAACCCTGCCGCACACAGTCCTTACCCGCTCCCCCTCCCACACTGATGCTCCTTTTGCACTTGCTGCTCATTTACGAACGAAGAACTCCGTGGGTGGGGAGGGGGGGATTGGAAGGGTTGGGGTTGTTGTTTGGGTTCATTTGGGCCAAGCAAAAGTGGGTCGATTGTGTTCGGAGGATTCGGTGTTTGCGGATGCGGGACGTTGCGGTGCGGTGCGGTGCGAGACGGGGCGGAAGGATGTGCGGTTGGTAGTACATAATATCTTAATTATTTCTTTACATGTGTTTTAATTTTAAGTAAGCTCGCTTCTTGCTGCTGATGCTGGCTGGGTTTGCTTTGAGGACCGCACACGCCGCTTGGCATTTCAGTCACGTGCTGCAACTAATGCGCCACGCCCACACCAACGCCCACGCCTTCGTGTGGCACGCCCTGTGTGGCATAGAGTGAGTGCCAAGCATTTCATTGGCAACTTCAACAGATGAGTCCGTGTGGCAAGCAGTGAAACGATTCGCCTTGTGCTGCTGCTGCTGTTGTTGTTGTTGTTTTTGTTGTTGCACCAGGCGCCGGCTGTTGAATGCCAGACGCAAAGGTAAATGTTAAAGCAACTAACTAAATGTGCTAGCACGACAAGAGTGAGGAATGTTATGGGGCAATGGGGTACGAAGGTGTACGGAGGTTGCCTCAGCTGACGCACGAATGCCAGCGGCATCGTCGACATTACATGATGCAAGGGGGCAGACGAGGATGAGGTTAGATAGAAAGATGGAAGGGCAACACTTGCTGCCCAAGTTTTCTCAATTACTTGGGCTGAGCCTTGTTGCAGGCCACACACACAGTCAGCCAGTCTACACCTTGTCGATCCCACCGCCCCCCTAACACGCCTGGCTGACTGGCTGACTGCGTATGCATGTTGATTAAACGAAAAAGAAGAATAGAACTATGAAATTTTAGTGGGATTCTGCCAGTTGCTTCGTCTCTGACTCTCTCTACACACACACACAAACACACAGAGATAGAGAGACAATTGTGTTGGACGCGTGTCGTGTTTCTTATGTTCTGCGTGACACAAATAATTAAATTAATCGGCGCACTTGTATTTGAAGAAATATGTTTTCGTATTTAACACAACTAATGCTTACACGTTTTAATATTCTAATATATGTTTTCTGCACTCGCGATCGCAAAATGAATGGCGCGTCGCTTTTAACATCTTTTAAAAGCTTAACATATCTTATTGAGTATAACATGTTGTGTTATGTGTGAATGGTAATTTTCTTAAGGTGACCATGCTAATATTACTAAGCTTAGTATGCAAATTGATATTGATATGAATGAATTGGCAGGCAACTTAAAATTATAATAAGTCCTTTATTCTGGAACAGTTCTTAGACACGTTCACATCTCTATACACTACATTCTCTTAAGCCCTATTCCACACTCTATGTGTGTGTGTGTGTGTGTGTGTGTGTGTCTATCTGTGTGTGTATTAATCCAACATAATTAAGAAATTTAATTAAAGTGCAGCGCGCACTGAATGTTGAATGTTCTTTTCTGTGTGTGTGCAACTCTCTCTCTCTTTCTTTCTTTCTCCCCTCAGTCTTGCCGCACACTTCACCCTTCAGTCTAGCAGGCGATGTGCAGGCTGTCAAACAGCTCGAATGCTGACTTCATTTCAGAATTCAACTTAGTTGACCCCAAGTTGTTCAGATAAAATATTTTTAAAACTTTATGAAAAAAACCAAAAAAAAAAACACAGAAAAATTCGTTGTTAAGCAAATTTAAAGTTGACAGAACCGTTAAACAGCAGGAGCAGGAGCAAAAAAACATTGTGGCAGTATCCAAGGCACTTTTATTTAGTTCTTAGCCATGGACATCAGCAAGCAACAAGAAGAACACCCGGAAGTGAATACGAACAACAACAGCTTTAATGCAGAGACAGCTGCGGCGAGAAGCTGGTTCGTGGATCTGGAGACAGATTCGAGCACGATGGTAACAATCTTTAAGCGCGACCACGTCGAGATCTCCGAGGATGATGAGCTGGTGGATAATCTACAGGATCTGGGCCATCATTCCGAAACTTGTGCCTCACTTCACCGCCTTAATGTTGAACTCTCCTCAGTCAGTTTGCCGCGTGTCAATCGCTTTTGCACCAAGTGGCTCAAACAGACGAACCGCAACGATGTGGCCAGGCAGGAGACGCAGGAGCAGGATAAGGAGCAGCTCTTGAGCTTGCCAGGCGATGTGTTTAACAGCCAAACGCTTTTGGCCTTTAATGAACTCGACAAGACAATTGGTCAACAGCCAGAGGAGCAACTACTCGAATGCTTCACTTCCAGCAATAACAGTAATGCCGACACCTGAACCAGACCAAAAACAATTAACAAGAAATATTCAAATATATTTAATGTTTTTTCTGGTATGTTTTTGTAACTTTGCGAAGAAGAAAATTTCAAAATTTCATTAATTGGTCAAAAACAAAACGTTTATATAAATATATTATTAAACAAAATTAAAAAAATTAAAAAATATTTTGTATTCTTAATTCTATTCTACAATCTATCATCACTCGTTTATATAACAGTTCCACATCAAGTTACGTCACAATTGATATACTACGTTGTTATACTACGTTATAAGTAAATAGCTGCAATCAGCCACAGAAGCAATGCAAACCTTTAACAAATTCGTGATAAATGTGAATGTTAATTTTAATTCTAGATTTTTAGTTATAAGTTCAACTTAATTGTTTTGTTTTTTTGTTCATGAACGTGCATATTTTATGGTTAAAAAAAAAGCTAGTTGAAAGTTGTCTGTTTTACCTATGCAAATTCCATTGATTTATGGCTAAAAATCAAGTTGGCCAACAGTTATTCACCGTGACCAAGCGATTGTGCAACGCGTGAGTTGCAATGTCAGTCAATGAGTCATTTACTCTTAGTTAGTCAGTTAGTTGAAAAGTTGTCTGCGTTTTTTTGTTCCTGTTGATCGACTCGAACCTTTTTCGGCTGTCTGGCAAATTCAATTATCGTGAGGGGTAAGTGTTATTGGGGGAGGCCAGCTTAAAGGTCAATGCAGCGACAACAGTGCATACAAATAATGCAAAATTGCATTCAAAAAGCCGAATGTTAAATACCCTTAAAGCAACTGTTTTTCGATTTTAGTTTCGAATTTTACATATTAGTTTATAAGTCTGATAAAGCTGTTTGAAAATGTGTTTAGGACCAATAAGTTGAATTTTCAGCTTTTTGTAAGGGTATAAAAATACTCTTACACACACACACACAAGCGCGCGTACACGCACACGGACACACACACATATGCAACTGAATTTGTTGCTGGCATTTTTGCACAAAATATGCATAAATACATAAATAAATGTCTACATGTCTGCACAACACACACACATACACAACACACACACAAAAACACACTCGACTTTTTAACAGTTGTTGTTGTTGCTGGCATTAAATATTTTTTTGATGTTTGCGGTCGTTTGGCGAGCGTTTCGATGATTTTTGCCGGTGCCCGACAGTTTCGTTCCGTTCCGTTCCGTTTCATTCCATTCCAGTCCGAGTGCTGAGTATGTTATATATGTGTTCTTTGTTTTATTCTGCATTTGTGGCAAACTGTTTGCCTGTTTGCATTAAAGCTGCAAACTTTTGTTGTTTTAGTTGCTGTTGTTGTTGTTGTTGTTTTTTGTTGCCTGACTGTGTTTCAAGTGTACAATAAACGCGGATTCTCTGCCAATATTTGTCTGCAATCATTTCGGCTCGGCTGTCGCTGCCTTTTTATTTTTTGCCTGCCTGACTGCCTGCTAGTTGACTGTCATGTCCTATCCCTCCCCCCCTTCCCCGTTCCTCCCTCATACGCTGGTGATGTCTTTGACTGGGTTCTAGCTGCGTTGAGGCCATGAGGCACACCAATAAACCGTATAACGACAACAACAACAACAGCAACAGTGCCAGCCGCTGAAGCAGCAATAACGCCGCATCAAACGCTGTTGACGTCGCCACTAACACGCACACACACACATACACACATACACTTTCACGTAACACGTGGCGTATGCGCAATTTTGAGCGTGCGTATGTGTGCCTTGTATGGCTGTGAGTGTATGTGTGTGTGTGTCTCAATCGAGACAATTGGTCTGAACGCCGCAAGCGCTTAACACATTCCATTTATGACCCGCAGACCGTCACCTAACACACTGCCGCAACCCTGCGATCCTTCTCTCCACAACGCAACCCCCTCCCAACCCACCCACCCAACAACCCACAACAACTCGCAACGCCTCACCCCGTTTGCTTGTTGATTTTACGTTGCTTGTTTACTTTGGTTTTTGTCTCGTCGTTGTCCTTTTTTTTACACTACCTCACTCTATCGCACTCCCACGGACTCTCTCTCTCTCCCTTTCTCTCTCTCTCTCGCTCTATCTATCTCTTTCGCTCCCTGTGTGTGTGTGTGTGTGTGAGTGTTCGCCTTTGGCCCGGCGATTTTAAAGCGTCTGCTGCGTTTTGATGATCCCAAAAAGTATGCTATGGTTTTTTTTATGTCCCCGCCGCGATTGTAATCACTTTGTCATGCAGCATGCAACATAACACACACACCAACTGAAGCAACTTTGACGCAAGTGATGCTTTAGGGCTACAATGAGTGTAATGCAAGCAAAGTTAATAAAGTATCTTAAAGATCTTAAAGCTACGGCCAAAGGAGCTAGGTGAGGAAGCTTTAAGTCTTAAGACGGTTGTTAAATATTGAATAACTTATATAATACTAATGAGCTTTACAACTTTAAGCAGCTTTAAGCTTTGACCTGACTTCAACTTGAAGCAGCTTAAGAAATTATTTCAATTTAATCCAATCTAATCGTAAAGCTTAAAGCTTATTAACAACAATCAAGCGGCTTACAATATGCATTCCTCTCTCTCTCTCTCTTGCTCTATCTCTATCTCTCTCTCTCTCTCTCTCTCTCTCTCTTTCTCTCTTTCTCTCTCTCTATTTAAGTAGTTTACCCAGAGTTTGCCAAAATTCAAATGTTTTGCTAACGGTTGCAAATGCGCACATGTTTATGAGTATGTTTTGTGTGTATGTGTGTGTGTGTGTGTTGGTGTGTTGCACGCTATATTAATATTGTTGTGCTTGTTTGCGGCTTGGCTGTTATTCTTGTTGTTATAGCCATCGTTACTGTTGTTGCAAGAAGCGCAGCCGGTGCAAGCGTTTGCCGGACGAACATGAATGAACTTGCCAAGGGCTGCAAGCGAGTGAGAAAGAAAGCGAGGAAGGCAGAGACAGAGAGAGACAGAGAGAGAGAGCTAGTAGCCGTATCTTTAATATGGCCAATAATAGAGTTGACCACAAAAGCAACAGGCCAAAAGCAGCTGGCGTCGCCCGCTTTAAAACTACAACGCAAAGGATGTAGAAAAACAACAACAACAAGGGAAACTAAGAACGGAAAATGGAGTCGGCAAACAAAAGCGATAACTAACTAAATAAATAACATAAATTAACAAAATTTGTAGACAATTTTGTCTGTTAAGTGTAAAACTTTGTTGTTGGCTCTCTCTTTTAAAGCTTTTTTCCTGCTTGCTGGGTCAAGGCGAAATGGCGTCGAGGAAGAAGGGACCGAGGCGAATGGTGGCAAGGGGCAAGCAACATTGCTGCAAAAATGTTTACGCTTCGTTCGACTGTGTGTCTGCGTCGTTGTCGTCGTCGTCGTCGTCGTCGCCGGCGTTAGGAAAATGGGCAACGGCAACGGCAATGGCAATATAACCATATGGAGGTTCCACCACACATGCATATAAAGGGGGAGTGTGGGGGGGGAGTTGGGCGCTAAAGGCAGTGTAGGGTTAAGAGGGGTGCAATGTTGTGACATCAAATGTTCATGTTAACAACTTTTCTGAAACTCAATGAGCTGTTGTTTGTATTGTTGGTGTTGGCCCCGCCTCTGCTTTTTGGGGCGCAATAGTTGGACAGACACACACAGAGACTGAACGACAGAGAGAGAGAGAGAGAGAGAGAGAGATAGTGAGCGTAGACAAGCACACATTCAGCCAGGCGCAAACACGTCGAGTGCTTTGTAGCAAATAATTTTGCACAAAGTTCTCGCCTTAACGATTTGAACACATGTTAACATGAAGAGTAACAACTATACAGCAACAACAACAACAACAACAAGAACAGATACCAGCATAGCCTGGCAGATAGGATAACAACAAGGATAACACTTCGACATGATAATAAATATGGTTTGAGGACGCAGGACGCGAACAAACCAACAGGACTTTCAGCTTTTCTCAATCTATCCACGCCTAACTCTTTAAGGATCAGCTTTACTAACTGCAATCATTCCACTGAAAGAAATGTTTTTAAAGGTTAAGAAGATTACGCTAAGAAGGATTGAGGTTAGTGAAATGGTTCCACAATGCGTTACGGACGAGAATCTTGTATCCCATTGACTGGCTCGTATTTTTACTTGTGATTCCATCGATTAGTTCGCTCCGCAGGGACTGTTACTTAACAGAATAGTTCACAATAGACGGCTACTTTCGGTTGTTCCGCTTTAAATGCAGATAGACCTTCATTCATTTGAGTGTTATTACGTCATGTGTTACTATTAAGAAAAAATAAAAGTTAGTTTTAAAACAATTATAGGCATTGCATTTTTGTAGAACTGTAAATGGGGTGAGGGGTTAGCTCGTGACAACTCGAACAGTGACAAATTATCACACGAAAAATCTGTGTGGTGTCATTTGTTGCAAGTAACAGTTGCACCCATTCATAACTGTGGCTCTGACAGAACGAATGGGTGTTAGAATAAAGTGGAAGGAAAGGTGGTTGAATAGTGTGCTGCGATTGCGGGGGAAGGGTAGGGGGCGTGTACGCGCATATAGCTTGGTTTATATGACGGCTAATAAAACAGGCAACTAGTAGAAGAGTGTTCATTCGTATGCACCAAACGGGACGCAGCGAATGCCGATTTCGCATACCAAATTCGCATGGGCGTTTTTTTTTCGGGGCGATTTTGGTTGTGAACGAACGGGTGGGTGGGGGCGTGAGTCGGGTAGATGCGCTTTGTGGGCGTGCCGTGGCAGGCTTATTGTGTATTTGAAACACGTTTGAGCAGCTGCTGCAAATGCATGAGAAGCAATAATGCAAAAATAGACGAAGAAACGAAAAGAGCTAAAAAAAATAATATAAAATAAAAACACAAAAATAGAAGTCAGCGTCGACGACCAATGGAACAAAAGATCCAAACTGAAGCGTGACAAAAAAAAATTAAAAACAGGAATCAGGAGAGAAAATCTCTTTGGGTCCAACCGAAAAGCAGATACCCTTGCATACGCAAAAAATAAAACTGTCGATAAAAATATAATTTTATTCGTTAATGTGTATCAAAGTACAATTGAGCAACAAATTATGGTTCATTTGAGCTGATTGTAATTGAATTGGATCGTTGAGCTGAATCGTTGCAATGTTTTAGTTCACTTCATTTCATTCATTTAGTTCAATGTTTTAGTTCATTTAATATATGTATTGTGATCGATGGCACCGAGGAGGCGGGTTGCCGATAACTTTAAATCGAAGCCACAGTTTATTGGCGTACAAAGCGAAGAGAAAGTGCAAAACAAAAGTAAATTAATTGGCAACGTTAGAGCACAAAATGTAATAAACACATGTGAAACAACAAATCGCAAACACCCTATCAGAACAAGTGCGCATTAATCAGTGTAAAATTATGGTATTTTTACTCAAAAGTTGAGTTACAGCCCAAAAAGGCGCTTTGTGGCTTTGTTGCTTTGTGTGGTAATAAAAGGGTGCAGCCAGCACTCAATGGATCGCCTGATTTAGTTGCAATCAGCATTGACAAAAGGATCAGGCAACAGCTGTTGGACCGACACATAGTTAGGGCGAAGAAGAAGAGCTTTGGGCGACAAAAGGATCAGCTTAAGATGCACTTTGAGCGAGCTGCATTATAGACAAGTTGTTTTTGGTATGCTATTCCTAATGCAGAGACAGATGCCAGGTGGTGCCGGAGTTGCCATCTGTTTTGTTGAAATTGGATAAGCTGGCACTAAGCTAAACCTACTTGCTTGCTTGCCTTCTTGCCACACATGGAACAACGCAACGCACCGCATCGCATCGCACCGCACATGTGAGGCAGCCACCGATTTGTGCATACATATGTCAGGAGCAGCCTTAACAACTTGCCCGGCGCCAGTTGCACGTGTGAAGAGATTTGACAGGACCAGAACCCCCATCCACCCCACTTCGCTCACCTGTGGACCGCCCACTCAAAGCCAATGTGAGCTGTGGGCAATAACACATAGAGAAAGACAGAGAGAGAGAGAGCTGCAGGCAGTCGGGCAGGCAGCCAGCCAGCCAGCAAATCATTTGCTACATCTTTTGTCTTTGCATTTTCACGAATGTCCCGCGGATCGCTTTATGGGCGAGAGGGAGGAGGAGAAGGAGAGACTATGAAGTAGCATTGTTCCGTTGTTGGTTTTACTTATTTTCTACAGCTCTTTGGCTTGTTCGCCGTTTGCTTTTATTATTATAAAATACGCATGAGTTAGTGTGCATATTTCATGAATTTTTTTGTGTGTAAAGGGATAAAAATGCAATCAGTCGCAAAAACCAGCAAAGTGAAACAGACACAAAAAAAAAAGAAGAAACAAAAAGAGACAACCCAGTGAGAGAATGATATGAGAGAGAAAAACGTGACAATGTCGGACCCCCCTTTCTATGCTATAAACTGCCCCATTCCAGCCCAAGTTCTCGCATTCATTTAGTTACACACAAATTGCACTTACAACAAAAACAATTTACATTTTGTATAGCGGAATTGGATTGCTCGAAATGTACACGAACATGTCAGTAACACCCAATTAATGATGCTTAATTTGATGCTTAAAACGAAACAGAAAGTAGAACAAGTAATCATATGGATTTTAACTTAAGAAGACCGCCGATGTCATACGTATTAACAATTTTTGTTTGTATGCAGAAAAAGCCCAAGCTTGTAAGTTGAGTTAATAATATTATACGATATTATCTGTAATTGTTAACAAATTTCAATGAAATTATCAACATTATATGTGGGTTTGAGTAGTGAAAGCTCAATCAGCCCAAAACCTAACTGTTTTGGAACATTCTATTCGAAAAGTCCCTCAGATTATTCAACGAACTAAGTTCAGGCGAATCAAATGCTCAATACTCAATAGATTTCCATAACTTAAGTTAACCTCAGATACCACAATTTAAATTGGTTTAAGGTTAAGCCACATCCTTACTAATGATGCAACGTTTGAAACTACATGTTATTCATTTGATTAGATTTATATCGAACATAATATGTTAACAAGTTAATTTAAATTCTGCATGATTGAGAACTAAACCTCAAACTCGAATAGAACATTGTTATCCTTTTAACGCTCATATAAATCCACTTATTCAGGAGAGTGCATCTGGAAAAGAGGCGGCGACGGAGTCAGTCAGCAAGACGAGGAGGAGGAGGAGGTGCAGGAGAAGCAGTGGCAGCATCTGTTGCAAGGATATCAAAAAGCTGGAAATGTGCGTTGCCAATTACTCAATAGGATGAATGACACCCAAAAGCCCAATGAGCTGCCAAAAGAGCCAAAACAGCACTTGCAACATGCCACACACGCGCAAACACACAGCAGATAGCTGGTAACAGGTGACCTCAAGCCAGAGCCCGAAATTTGAGCCGCTAGATTGAGCCCGAAAACTTGCGACGACGGTGGTGGAGCGCGTTGTGGCAGAAGTAGTGTACCATATGTTTTTTTTTTTGTATATGTATGTAGGTGTGTATAAAGGCGGCAGCACAAGTCATGGTGAGAGAGAGATAAAGGGAGAGAGAGGGTGGTGGTGGTGAGGGCAAAAAGGGGTTTCAAGTGGCGGCTTGCTTGCTTCCTTCCTTCCTGTCTTCCTTCCGCTCTCTCTCTCTCTCTCTCTCTCTCTCTCTCGCGACAGGACAAAGTGCTGGCTGGCAAGTAAATTTCAAGAAACAATTTTCAGGAATGACTTAACTTTTGCCTTTATGTGAAAACTTTTTGGCAACGTGATGTTATGCGAACGGCAAATGGCGAACAGCGAATATGCAATATGCACGAACACTGAAAACTGACCCAGTTAAGTATCTGTGTTGAGTATATATATATAATATATATACATGTATATGTATATATATACAAATTGGTGTTTAGCTGTTGAAACGCAGCGAAAGACTCTGATCAAGATCCATGTTGCGTGTTATAAATGCCAAATCGTCACAGTTAATGCAACCAAGCAAATGCTTTTCACTTTCAGATTGATCCAATGCCTGGGCAGCCATTAGCTGTTTAAGCTTCCAACGCATTGCACGCAGCTCGTGTCTTGTGGCCGGCAATCGATTGATCAGCTCCTCGCACTGTTGACCGCTAAGCAGACCATCTCCATCGGCATCGTACATCTGCAGCAGCGATTTCAGCTTGAGTTGCAAAGGAGCACTGCGACGAAAGTGCGAGAGACCGAGCATAAAGTGCTGAAAACCCATCGATGGATACAGATACACATCGACCAGACGATCTCCGAATGGATGCTGCGCCACTTGGTAGATTTGTAGGAGCTCACTTCTTAGTACCAGATCGTTCGTGTCGCGCTTGAGGTATTGGTACTGGCCCAGCAGATTGTCGATACGGTGTTGCGAGAATCCCGACTCTTTCTCGATCTGTTGCAGCTTCTCGGCGCTCAAGTTTCGCGATGCAACAATGCCCATTTCGGGATCGACAGCCCAGCCAACACAACGCACACAATATCACACACATTAACACAACAGCAACTCTGTCTTAGTAAGTTATTAACGTATTTATGAATTTGTACTTAAGTTTTGTTACAGAGCGATGTATATATATATATATTTGAGTATCGAGATTTTTGAGTATTTTTTGTTGATATGTTTTGCTTTTGTTGTTGACATTATAACAGGCGACAGCTTGTTCTAAGATCATATAGTCATAATGTATAATACTAAATGACCAAAAATTTTCCAATAACTTTTGGTAATCTACATTCTTTCACTATCCGTCACTTTATCCTTGATAAGTCAATTCAATCAATCAAATATTAAGATTCTTTCTATTTTTGAATAGATTGTTAAACCGATGTTAAAAAAAAACAAATTATTTTATTGAATTTCATATTTCAACATATTAATATTGAACTTTTGTTAAGATCTTAACAAGACACGTATGTAAGACTTGTGCTTAGCGGATTTTTTTTAAAAGGGTTCAAGTCAATATTTGATATATTAAAGTTAGCTTAAATTGTATCACAAATAAAAATGTTTCTTATGTATATATATGATTCATACTTTAACACTACAATGTTAAATGATAATTACTTTAACAAAGACTTGTCACAACTAGAACATCTGTTATTCAAAGCTCTGCTCAATGCTCTTATTTATATATATATATATATATAGGCTTTGACTATTATAATATCAACTATTATGCATTGCGCTAGTCAAAGTACATATTATTTGTACACACACACACAGAGAGAGAGAAAAGGCTTAGTTCCGCTGACTGAAATAAAACCGAAATTCCCTATGAACCCAAAAATTGTTGGGCCAAATCAGTAAACAACATTTCAAACACGTATTTTCAGTTTGCGCACTTATTTTATAATTTAATAAATACACACACACACATGCACACAACCATACACACACACACACCTTACCTTTCAGTCGTATATGTGCCTTTATGTGTGATATCTACTTACCTCACTCTTTATACCCTGAACCCATTGAAAATGGGTAGAAAGGGTATAATGGTTTTGTGCAAAAGTATGTAACAGGCAGAAGGAAGCATCTCCGACCCCATAAAGTATCTATATTCTTATAGAATTAACAGCCGAGCCGATATAGGCATGTCCGTCCGTCCGTCCATCCGTCTGTCTGTATGTATGTATAACGCGTCGATCTCAGAGACTATAAGAGCTAGAGACTCCAGATTTGGAACTAAAGCGCGCCTAATACCTTTTCGATAACTCTTCCCGTTTCCGATATACACATAGGATCGATAACAAAAAAATCCTGAATTTGGAAAATTTTCAGATGGCGCTTTAAACAATCAATGAAACAATGATAATCTATGATTGAAATCGGTTGAAAAACAACATTGAAGTAAATAGGCAAGCGATTATATATATGATATAACTTTAAATAAGGAATAGAAGTGTATCACACACACACCCTCACAAATACACACCCACACCAACACACACACATACCCATAAACACATACGCACACACAAACACACAGACACATACTTTTAAGCACTGAGTCTACACGAAAAGTATCAAGTATAAAGTTCAGGGTATCGTCTAGTCGGGATATTTCGACTAGAGCCTGCTTACTTGTTTTTGCTTTACTTTTGGACGAATCATCAGTTGAAGCCTTCACGTATTTTGGCATATGTCAAAATTAATTTCGTTGCCAACATTTTGACAGCTTCTCATGCAAACACTTGGCCAAGCAGCCTACCTATCGTGCCCATCGAGCGAGGGTGGAATTGTAACGAATACGCTCCAGGACGGAGTGGGGGTTGGGGAATTTGTAGTTAAAAGCGGCGAGGGGGCGTTCGTTGGCATTCATTGGCTCTCTGGGCTGAGTGGCATTGCTTTTGATTATTTATTTTGTTTGTTTTCTGCGCAATCATCGGCAAACATTTTTGCCACATCAACACAAAGACACACATTATCCCCTCCTTAGCACAAACAACCCCCCTCCCCCGGCAACACCATCAACTTCCTTCCTACCTGCGCTTTCTCACATTTGCCGTCATCATTGCTTTGATATGGAAAATCATGATAAGTCGCGCCTTACACCATTTCCCACGTTGTCATGCAGCATGTGCGAGCGGATGGTGGAGGAGGTGGTGGGAGGGTATTGCCCCTCTCTAATCAAACTAACTTCTTTTTGTTGCAAAGAAAGCTGGCAACGATTGGTTCCCATTCCCGTTTCTTTCCTTCTTTTATTTTTTTATTTTTGTTGGTTGGGAAAATTAATGAAATTAAATCGCCTTCTATTTAATGGATGTTAAGCTTGACCCTAAGGTCAGCTCACACCACCAGCTATACCTGTCCATGTTACCTTTTCATTCCACACACACACACACACACAATGTAAGAATGACCTCCCAACTAGAGTTGAGCTCATTTCACAACACGATATCAAAGAATTGACTCTGTATGAAATAAGTTTAACGCATACGGAAAAAAAACTTTTAAAAAACTATATCTTTCGAATCTTCTGAAATTGAACGGATATTTTCGAAAAGGTATTTTCAATGCTGACTTTTAGCCTAATAAAACTCATTGTGAGTAAACATTTTTTTAAAAGTTTTTTCCTATTCTCTTAGTAAGTCCGTGTTAAGTATATTAAAGCCTTGAGTTTTACCCGCGCACTTTGTATCAGAGCAAACTCCTGAAAGAAAGAAAAAAACAACTCCCCTCCGACTCGCTAGTTGTGATGGGGGAATGAGAAAGAGAGTGAGGGAGAAGGAGGGGAGCTGGGGTGAGGTGTATTTTTGGCTGTTTGGTGTTTGTGTTTCGCCTGTTTTCACTTTCGACATCGCGTTAATACGTATGAAATTGTTTGGTGATGGAATCTCGGACGTGATTCGAATATTGTGAATTAATTGCAAACGATGCGTAGCGAGGGGGGAGCGGAGAGCGTGGACGCTGGGAAGTGTGTCAAACATATAGACCTCGATTCCTAGGTTAAAGGTGCGACTCAATTTTTTTTTTTTGGCAAACCATACAGCATATCGATGAACCCAACAACAAGTAAGAAGGCTCTATTCGAGAAATCCCGATTAGAAGATACCCTGAACACAACATTTAACGCGTTCAGTGACTGCTTGCAAGTATGTGTGTTAGTACGCATATACTGCATACTTTACTTAAATTAAATGTTCCATATCTCCGGTGTTTCTCAACCGATTTCAATGAAAATTTAACAGATTATCATTATTTCGTCGAATGTTTCAAACGTTTTCTCAAAATTTTCGAAATCCAAGATTTTGTTGTTATCGATCCCATGTATATCGGAAACGAGAAAAATTATCGATAATTTGAAATCGACTCGACTGTTGATGCTGATCAAGAATATATATACTTTATGGGGTCGGAGAAGCTTCCTTTTGCCTTTTGCACATAACCATTATACCCTTTTTATCAATTTTTAGTGGGTTAAGGGTATACAAATTAACAAGCGTTGGGGTTTTGGGGTAGGTTTATACATAGGTCTAGAAGAACAAGGTAGTCGCACTGCAAGGCATTGAATGAGAAGGTAGTGAATAAATGTGAGCGTAAATGGCTTGAAAAAAGTTGTTGCTTGGGGTGGCAACTCTGGCCGGAATACAAAGTTCTGTTTACAAATTCGTTTTTTATGATGTTGTTTCTGCATTAATCCATTACAATCGAACAAATATCAAAAGTTGAAGCCAATGGAGTCATTAATGTTTAGGCACATTATTTAACCAGTAGACAAAACAAGTTCTCACTCAGTGTTATCGAATTATTGTCAATCGACCTGCAGTCATTGATGTGTCATTCACATTCAATTTGATAGGAATGCAACAATGGTTGATTTGTTGATTACGACTGTATATAGTCCTAAAATTCCAAACAGTGTGGCAGTTGCAAAACTGATTGCAGCACACTGAATGAGTGAATAAGTGAGTTTTTGTTATGTAGTTAACAACATTGATTTAAATGCTACTTGTGTTATAATTATGCTTTGAATTTTGTTAATCAAACATTTAAATCAAGAATGTTTGAATGTGTGTTTGATACTGTTTGACGCATAAACTACCGAAGGGATTTTAATGAAACCTTACAGTTATAAAGCTTATATATCAGAATAGCACATGGGCTATAATTTATGATAACCTTTCGATAACACTTCCCGTTGCCGATATACACATGTGATCAATAACAATAAAATCTTGAAACTCATAAACTTCGAAACGGCGACAATATGTGAATCTGTTTTTATTGAAATCGCTTGAGAAACACCCGAAATATTGAAGTTAAGTCAGGGGTTCAGGGTATCTTTAAGTCGGGATTTCTCAACTAGAGATTTCTTACTTGTTTATTTTACTAATTTAATAAAACGCTGCAAAGGCTTTGAATCTTAAATAACTAAGCTAAAAAGAAAAGAGGAAAACAAGAATGAATATTCAAATAACATAATAAAAATAATAATCATCATATTTAATAATAAACATAACCCAAAACAATCAATTCTTAAATGAACCAAGCTGCAAATCGAGTTTCTTACACACATTTATTATGCTCCTGGGATTCGAGTGTGTGAACCTGGCCAGGGTATGAATAATCACAGCTGTTGTGGGCTTTAACTCTAACAACAACAACAACAAAGATATCCAATCCAACAAATCGCATGTGGCAAGATTCGTGGCAAAAGAGGTGCGGTATGTGCGGCTCTTTTATTTTATTTCTTACTTTCATTTCTTTCATTTCGCAAGGCCCCGCATCAGTTGCATTGTCAGTTGATTTGCCTGCCGTCAGTCAACAGTCACTTAAAGGACACACACACACACACACTTACAGTTACAGTAAACAAAAGAGAAGGAGAGCAAGAGGTAGCAGCAGTAGCAGCAGCAGCAGAAGCGCGCGCGTTGTTGCAATTACGCGAATTCCCCATACACCGTTAAGAGGTTAGCCAACAAAGATTTTTCTCAGAAAACCGCAGCAGCAACGGCGCGGCATTCCAAACTAAATTACAAACAAAAATGTTGCTTGCAACATGAAAACCATGGCGGAAACCGCAACAGCAGCAACTGAAAACGTAAACAACATAAACAAGCAAACAAAACGACTTAAACATCAAAAATAATATACAAAAAAAATCACAAGCTAAAACATAATAGTTCGTTGAGTTCTCACGCATTTCAAATACACTTTGAACCCATCTTTCAAACTGTACATTTGACTATCAGTCAGTCACTATCAACGTAAGGTCAAACTGTTGGAGCTACAATACTGAAATTTTGAGAATTCCTTTCTTTTAACCTGTTTGTGCTTGTTCAAAAAGGATTTTAAGGGAATCGGTCGGGTTATGTGTTAAACAAGCAAGAAACTTTGATATGAAATCTCTTTTAAACTCATTTTTAATAACTTATATCGAAAATTCATAAGAAACTATACTATATATACCAACTTGTCGGAAAAATCCGAAAATGTTGTACAAATGTGGAAAAAATGTATAAAACAATAAAAATGGTAAGTTTATGCTTAAGTGTCATTTGAGTATATAGATATTTCTCTCATAAAAAAATCCTACGGCTTAAAATATACCCATAAGCATGACAATTGCAAAATACCCTTTGTTATAGTAGAGTTCGGCATAAGGAAGAAGAAAAAAAATGTTTAACATGAAAATGCAACGAAGGGCCAGCGTCAAAGGCAAAGGCAAAGGCAACAGCAACAGCAAGTGAGTGACTGGCGGCGCCGTCTTCAAGTCGCCAGCTCACACACACAAACACACACACACAGACACGTACACGCCCGCACACCACTAGGCAATGTTGTGCTATCTGTGGAGAGAGAGAGGAAGGGTGTTCGCAGCTCATGCAATTTGGTGTGTGTTTCCCAAGAAACCTTTGTTGCATTATTGCCGCAATTTGCAGAAGTGGTGACGTGAGAGCCATCAGACTGCTGCGGCCACACGAATATTGCCCCGAAACACACACACACACACACATACAGTGAAGACCCTCCCCCCTTTTTCCATTTCTCTAAGATTTTCAAATCACCACACCCTTCGCGCCGTAACCGCAACGTCGTACTGCCCAGCACATTCTGCGCCGTCAAGCTGCCAGACAGCCAACAAATAACAACTAAGTTGGCAATTTGGAGTCGCGCGCACAGCCAAAACTAAAACCAAAGCAGAACAACAAACAGCCAAGAACAATACACACACACACACACACACACACACAAACAAAAAAAAAGAATAAACCAAACGAATTTAGACCAAGTATATAGCAGATGGAAAAGAAGAAGTCAAGAAGCAGAAGTGAAGTAGGGCACAACAACAACGACAACTACTACGACAACAAAAATGCGCAGCTCATCTCCATAGGTGGTTAGAGTTGAGCCACTTGAAGCAGTAGATTGGTAGATTTGGTTTTGGATTTGGGTTTTGACTGTGCCAGGTTCATAAATAAGCAAATAACGCACCTGAAACATAAACAAAGCTTGATTAATTTTGGCGTGTTGCAACTCTGGCAGCGCAGCTATCGATAAAAATCAAAAAAGTGCCAATTATAAAAATAAGCAACTGCCAAAAAACTTGTACAAACAGCGAAAAGCACACACAGTTTAACGTATAATTAGACCAAATGAAAACAAAATACAACAACACTTACCAAGAAATAATCGCTGCAGTTACTTAGGTAGGTTAGGGAATGGGGAAAGGGGGAATGGGTTTTTTGTTGTATTGGTTAGACGCAAAACAGTCATAAGTCCACGTCGAAGTCGTCACGAAGTCATAGAGTGTACACAGTGAACACTGGCTAAAGCGATCCATGATATTCGATTTTGTTTGTAGAAGTTTATTGATATGTTTGGCATAGCTTAAAGAAAAACTATCTTTCTGTATAGAATTCCTACAAGTTTTATTCCAAAAGTTGCAATCGAAACAAAGAAAAACTATTGGGTCTTTTATGGTGTACATTTTGAACGCATAAAAATTTTATATATATATATTTTTATACTAACATATATGTATTTATATTTTTTTTATAATTTATTCACTCTTTCTATCATTATCTTCGCTCGTCTAAGCGTGTGAAGACTGAGGCATGTTCTTCAAGTGCAGGCAACAAATTTGTAGCATACTTTTGCGGGCTACTGGCAGCCAATTGGCAGCCCAGTGTCCAGTGTCCATTGTCCATAGAGTCGCAGAGTCAATTGTTGGGGCCAACTTGAGCTGTACGCAGAGGCCCGAAGCCAAGACAACAGACCTGGCAAGGGTTTGGCAGTGGCAAAGAACAAGAAGAAGGAGAAGAAGGAAAGGCAAGTGGGCTGGCAAGTTAACTGCAGCTGAGGCCGCAGCACTTGAACAAGCAAGCGCCCCAAGAAGTTTTGCGAGTTGCCAAAACAAGGCCAAGCAGTGACGCAAACAACAGCAAAAACATCAACAACTGCAACAACAACAACGACAACGACAAGAAGGGCAATAATATGAAATAAATTCCAATGAAGAGAGACATAGAGAGTGAGAAAGGGGGAAAGAAGAGGTGAATAGTGTGGGTTAACGGGTAACGGTACAAATCCGAACAAATTGAATAAGAACTCAATCTTGGCTACTGTCAAAACAACTTTTTTTCCTATCTTTTTGTTTTGTTTTTGGTCCTGGCAACCGGACACAAGCGAACCCAACGCCGGACACTGAGATGGATGGACAGACGGACGGACGAACGGACGGCGGGGGACGAGCAAGACGAAGTGGAAAGATAAAAACATGGAAGCGGCACAGAAATGCGGCAAGAAAAAACATGCACACAAACCCAAGAAGTAAAATGAGAAAGGGAAGAAGCGGAAGCTATATATTGAATTGAATTGAAATAAAAATGCCTTGGCAATTGTTTGTGTATCATTATCGACTCGCCAGATGTTATGGTTTGTGTGTGTGTGTGTGAGCCGCATGCCGCATGCCTCATGACTTGATTGATATATCTATCATCTTGCAATATTTGTTATTATTTTATCTTGATAGCTCTGCCCAAAATCAGTTGCTGCATTCTTTTTTATAACCAATTTTCTTATGTGTTTTGAAGAAATATTCCATTCGATATTATCATTTATTTTTGGTGTTCTTAAATCCGTTCTACACTGTTTGTTTGTTGCAATGCAATTGCAATTATTAACATCGCTTGGCTAAATGATTGATAGACCCATGTTAAGTCGAACTCGAAATCGGAATGTTAATTCAAACCCAACTGTCAACTGTCTCAGCGAAATAAATCTTTAAATGTATGTTTATATGTATGTATGTATGAATGTTGTGCACAAGTATGCAAATTTTCTTATGGGTGTGGGCCATAAGTATGTAGTTGATGGAACATAGATACTTCGTAATGACAAATTTCAAAAGAAAGTAAAATGCAACCCTAGCAATTTATTTATCAAAAGCTGTCAAGCTTAATGGTTGCATATAAAGTTATCGATATCAGATATATGAAATACAATTTGCCAAAAATTCGAAGCACCCACAAATTGTGCGTTTATACGTGTGTGTGTGTGTGGGTTGTCATATTATGTCAGGCGATCAATTGGTCGGTTTGGGCTCTAGCTGTCGTCTCGTCTGGCGTCAGAGTTCGCGGCACTATTAATTATCATGTTAAAATGTAATTAATTAAAGATGTCGTCAATGCTGGGGCAGCAGCGTCGCCGCCGGCGTCCGCACATAACTTTCAATGAAAAGTTAATAAATTACATAATACCGAAAACGAAATTACAAACGCCATCAACGACGACAGCCAGCCAGCCATTACAACAACAAAAGCAATCGTTACCTGATAACAAATCAAAACGAACATTTTTGCTCTGCCTATCGACAAACGCCAAAGCCATCAAAGCACAGTGGGCTATGCACACCAGTTTTGCCCCTTGAAAAGTGTGGGGAAAACTTGAAGTAGCATTTAATAATATAACAAGATTAATTAAATGCACAATTTTGTATTGGTTTCAAACAACATTTTTCATTTGCAATAAAAAATATGAAATCCGCTCCCTTCTTAATGTTATATGTTGGTTTGTAAAGTTGTTGTAATTGTTGTTCTGTAGTATTCGTTCTGTAGTATTCGATTTATAACAAAATAAGTCTTCCCTTGTTGCTCAACATTATTTTTGTGATTGTGTTGGTCAGCTGGCAGGTTGTTTGTTGTTGAGTGTTTACCAAAGGCCGGACGAATAACCACCGGGTGGTATATGAGTACGGCTATTTCCGCTTCTATTTATATTGATCGATTCACTGGAATTTTTACAGTTTGCTGGACCTATATAATCCTGTTGACCCGGTTTGTAACCCTCACCAGTAAGTGGATTACCCCCTGTTAAAATCAAACAATTAATATTAATAAACATAATAATCTTCTTTAATATTGTTCAAAACTAACCTCGGATCTTCAATGTCATCGGCTTCAATCCTCCGACACCGTCGCCTTTGAGTCCATTACCTGTTATCGGATTGCGTGAATAAGCGTCATCATTCTTCTTGGACTCGACCTCAATGCATGATTGAGGCTCAACCTCAATGGATAATCCATCGTTATCATTCTTTTGGGAATCCTGTTGGTCCATCTTATCGGCCATCTTATCGACAGAGTTGGGTCGATTTGTATTCGTTCCGGTATCGCAGCGAGTCTATAGATAAACGTCGTGCTTGTCTGACTTCTAGTAGGTCTCGTTATATGGTAGACTTTGCTGTCGTCACAAGGATCAGTGTCAGTATCAACCAAAATTTCTATATCGCTCGATGGCACGGCTGTTGATGGGCACTCGGAAACCCTATTCGAAGTATCTTATAGGGCGCGTTGGTTTTATTGCTTATTTAGACGCTGGGATCGTTATATGAATAAAGATGTTGCTTAGTCTTGGTGTTGGCTGCAAAATTGTAGCATTATTATGATGTCGTCCTGTTTTCCCAATTATTTAAACTGGTTGATAATATTGTTTTGTACTTACTGTTTTTATTCATTTGTGTTGAAAGCGTTAACGTTCAATGTTGATATAAAATATATTTATTTGTTTTTTCCGATTTTTGTTCCATTCACTTTCTCGACAATGAATGATATTATTTATTGTTAGTACGCAGCTGGAAAATAAATGAAACGAAAACTTTAAACTTTGCTTAAATGTGTTTAATATTATATTTTACTGCATCACTTTTGATTTAATGTTGATTAATCTTGATTAAAACTTTTTTTTAAAACGTATTGAATCTTGTCTTATACTTACTGTTTATATTCTTCACGGTAATATAAGAAAATATATTATTGAATACCGATCGATAAATTGTTTATTTTTGGCGATGTGTTTAGTTCAATTTCTGAGCAATGACTGAAAATAAATTATTCAAGCGCTGGAAGCTAGAAAAGAAAAAAGATGTTATATGCAACGCCTACTTTCAACACTTACTTTCAAAAAAAGTAAGAAGTCTCTAGTCGAGATATCCCGACTAGAAGATACCCTCAACTTCAATGTTCCACATCTCCGGTGTTGCTTAACCGATTTTAATAAAAATTTCACAGATTGTCATTATTTTGTATAATGTTTCAAACGCCGTCTCAATGTTTTTCAAATTCAAATATATACAGACGGACGGACAGACGGACGGACAGACGGACGGACAGATGGACGGACGGACAGATGGACGGACGGACACGGCTATATCGACTCGGCTGTTGATACTGATCAAGAATATATATACTTAATAGGGTCGGAGATGCTTCCTTCTGCCTGTTACATACCTTACAACAAGACCATTATACCCTTTTTCACTCATTTTCAATGGGTTCAGGGTATAAAAAATTTATGCAATAATAACCAATTTTTTTACAATGGACCTAATTGCATGCAGCTTTTGATGAGTGTGCAAGGAAGCGTAATGAGTGGGTAATCAGTTCGACAATGAGTACAGGATTATTGAAACTTTTTTCATTCTTTCTAACCATTGATATCTGATTGATTCCGCAATCGGTTGTGGTTTTTAATAGATTTGTAGTACTTACTTTCTTGAATTCTTAGCTCTTGCGTTCCTTTTTACAAATATATATATTTATATATATTTGTGAGTTGCTCGAGAATTTTGATTTTTATTTTCAGGTGTGTTCAGTTCAATTGCTCAGCTTTGACTGAATATTATTTTATTTGTGTGCTAGCTAGAAATCAATCGATATGTTTTACAAAACGCTTACTTGGACAATTTTTACTTTACAATTTTCAAATCTTAGGTGTTTATTATTATTTTAATCTTGTTTAAATATCATTTTCCCAGGCTTAGAAGTTTTTTAAAAGAAAATATATATATATATATAAATTATTATATATATAGTATAGCAGTTAAAAATGTTTTAAGACTCGATTAGAGTTTGGTGCCACTGTGCGTCCGTCAAATCGCTGATGTATGTGTGGATGTATGGATGTGTTTGTTTGTGTTTGTGTTTGTGTTTTTGTCAGGACAGCAAGCATAATCCGCATGTAAAACAAATTAATAAAATAAATAATAAATGTGCGTAATAATAATGACTAAAGAAATATCAGAAACGATAAATTTTATTTGAGTAGTCGTCCAAAACCGCCGACAAATGCCAAAAACAAAAGCAAAATTATTAATGAAAACGTTGTTTTAGGTAGGGGTTGCCTGTTGGGGGCTAAGAGAAAGATACAGGTGGTGGAACAACAGGGGGGGGGGGGGGGGGGTGTTCGTACTGTTGTCATAAACGTTTATAAATTTTTATGAGCGTAAAATATAATTCGTAACAATATTAAAACTGATGCGTCGCGCCACATTAAATAGAGATGCAAAGGGGGTGAGAGGAGGTGGGTGTTTGGTTAGAGAGGATGAAGACAGGCGCTTTAAAATAATTTATCGTATGTAATATTTAAGCACACACACACGCCTCAACTGTGTGTGTGTGTGTGTGAGTTGAGTGCGTGAGCCTTGGTATTTATATTTTTTTTTTGGTTGGTTGGCTTTTGGCTTCTGCTTCATCTTTAGCATGTGGCACGTTTTGAGGCACATTTGTAAGCAAGTCAGGCAATCGTTTGCCCAATTAAATGCGTTGAAGCACACACACGCACACACGCATACGCATACGCATACACTTGCATGTTATCACAATAGCTAATTCTCGAAAGTCAAAACATTCAGATTTCAGCTCATAACAGTCAAAATGTATACAACGTAAACACACTTGATTCGCCGCCCCTGGTTCCCCCCCTTCACATATTTGGCATTACTGCCACGCACCTCTAAGTATCTTTAAGCAAACGCCTCAATTAAAAGTGTTATACACTCAAAAACACACACACGCACACACACAGAAAGAGATAGAAATATTCGCATAAAAGAGGGAAACTTGAACAGCTACATTTTATTCGAATACTGTCAGAAGTTTTTTACCTTACACATGAAATACATTTTAAGCAAAATATATAGTTTATTGTTTAGCCAATAAGTATGCTACAGATTTCTAAAAGTGATTTCATTGCACAAAGACTCTCATGCCAAAAAGCATGCTACACATTTCTTAAAGAATTTCTATTGCTTAAATGTTAGCGTGGATTGAATACAGAAATATATATATATATATATATTTGAGGACGTCAACTCTTTTAATTGCTGAGACAAACATGTCCAAAGCTGCTGAACAAGAATTGTTAGCCCAAATAAAATCTGCCTGTAACATCGATTTTTAAAAAAAAATTGTACAACCTTTTTAAACAATTTTGAATCATTTTTGTAGTTTATAATGTAATAATGTAATAAGCCAACAATAATTATTAGATATGGTAGCGTTTTGTTCTTTTTACGTTGATCGGAAGACAGAGTTGCATTTTATTTATGATAAATTACTGTACACACACACACACACACACATACACAGAAACTATACAAAAGAAGTGCTTTTATGAAAAACATTTGTTTTGCAAGCCGACGGGCATTTTAGTTCTTCAGCGCTCTCTCTCTCTCTCTCTCTCTCTCTCTCTACCGTTAAAGCAGCGGTCGGGGAACTCTTTTGATCATTACCCCAAAATATTTTTATTAAAGTTGATATTACCCCATAGCGATTCCTCGACCGCTATTGTGTGGAAACAAATAAGGTTGATGCATTGGCTACCCTCTAAAAATAATAAAAAAAAAAGTACACATACTTTTAGGCAGATCGCTTATTCTTTCATATTCAAAAGGGAAAAAAATCATTGCATACGACATAGGCCGTAAACGGCAAAAAGGACATTAGATTTTAAGCCATAACTTGAACATTTCCCTAAAGATCTTTAAGGAAAATACATTTTTGAACTCACAGCAACAAGACCTATCGATTTGCTTATAAGGATCTCTAGGATTCGCGAAAAAAAATGTTCGAAAAATTTTACAGGGTGTAGGTCAGAAAAAATTTTCAAAATTACAAAATCATCTATATCTCGGCTATTTAAAGGACCATCCGGATGTCCTTTGGACCACAGGTAGGCCTAGGCCCGCCGATACGAGCAAAGTAGTTCTAAGGACGATAGTCCTTCAAACAGCTGAAATAAAAGGATATATGTTTTAAACAGAAAATTGGTTATAACTCGGCCAAATCATAAAGGATACGCATGTGTCCTATGTCAGACATTTTGTTTTGACCAGGGCTACCAACTGGCCAAAGGACATTCAAATCGTCCTTGTGGTTTCCGAGAAAACTGCACTTTTATGGTTTTTTTTTATCTTTGCTCGGCCGTAGAGTGAAATTTTTACAAGTGTTTTTATTCTTAGATGACCCCATAATCCTTGAATGCAGTTCGATAGAGGAGGTCCTTGAAACTCTCACGCAACATGTCCTTTCAAAATCCATAAGGAGTAAAGTGGCTTAGGAGTATTTAAAAAAAAAATGCAACACATTTTAGGTCAAAATTCGTCAATATCATTAAGGATCCATCGGTTTTGCAGTCAAGGATGGTTGTGATTCCCACCCAACAAAGGAAAAAAAGATATTTTTGTATGGCTCGTATTAAAGGATCATATTTATTTACCTCAAAAACCAAAAAATCTAATAAAAAATCTACAATCAATTATTAATAATAATATAAGAAATGGACTGAAATTAGATATACATATAAACTTAGGTGCTTCTCGTTTGTTAATATGTTTAAATAAAAATGTTTTTCTTAATTAATAAGGTTGATGCATTGGCTAAATTACCCTCTAAAAATAATAAAAAAAAGTACACATACTTTTAGGCAAATCGCTTATTCTTTTGTATATATTATGTATTTTGTATTATTTATGTGTAAATTAATATTACCCCATGGCGATGAAAAATATATACTTTTAACTTTATGAAAAGTTTCATTTTTACCCCCCATTTGGGGTAATTTAACCCGGTTCCCCGACCACTGCGTTAAAGCATCATTTTAAGGCTGGCTCAGTGCTTAGTGCTCGGCTTTTGCGAAATCATTTGACTTGTCAACGTCACACCCTTTCAATAGCACGCACACACACACACACATACACCTCTTAAACTCACTCTCTCTCACACACACACACACACACATTTTGTCGCTCTTTGTGTTCAGCTTAGCATTGCGCTAGTTGCCCGTTTATCAAACGCTTTTCGAATGTTGTGTGACGTCTTCCACGGACTGCTCTGCCGTTTATCTTCCTCACGCCTCTCGTCACCGCCTTTTACCTCGACATCTTTGCATTGCGTTTCCTCTTCCTCTTCTTTCTTCCTGCTGCTGCTGCTGCTGCTGCTGGTGCTGCTGCTTCTACCTCTTTTTTTCAGTCAAAGTCAAGCAAGAAAAAGCGCAAATCAGCCACAATTGCCGCTGACAGACGCAACCATTGCCAAGCTTTCTTCCTTTGTGTGTGTATGTGTATGTGTGTGTGTGTGTGTGTCTGCTTTGTGGCTGTGACCATATATGTATGTGTGTTTGTGTGTGTGTGGCTTTGACAATATTTTTGCTGCAAGCTGACAGATTTTTGTTACGGCAGCATTAAATTGAATTTTGACATTTCTTTGAATGCATATGGGAAATAGACGACACACATACACACACACACACAAATATATATATATGGTTATTTTTTGTCGCATTTAAGATGAGCTAGTACAATTCTTTAAACGAATAATTCTTTACATGCTTTTGCTTTGCTTTTTATTATTTGGAAACTAGAAAGAATTCCGTAAGTTTGAACTATTTTGATTTAGTTTCAAAAAGGATTCCATAGATGTTTTATTGTTGTGACTTAGTTCAGCACTATTGAAAAATATATGTATTTGAAGGAAATTTCCTTTCATCTTTTTTGTTAAACAAAGCTCAATAATTTTTAACAAATAAGATAATTTCATAAAGCAATTCAACAAAAAAAACCAAAGAAAACAGATTTTGTACGGTTAGAACTAGATTTATATTGATTTGAACAACAAAATTTAATATGACAACATATATATACATAAATTTTTTTCTATTAATATGATGCTGACTTTAAACTTCTCTACGAGACATTTACCAAAAGCAACAACACAACCAAACTTAAAGCTTGTTAATATAAATTGAAAACTTTTTATGTCCAACATTTTATAGGGGTTTAAGTGATTTAATATTCATATTCATTCAAAGTGGGAATGAATATATTTTTAGACACAAAGAAAACAGCTGCCCGATTAAGTATGCAACAAATTTCTTTCCCTCTTGCCTTTCTTGTTATAATTATAATTGCAAATATTAATTGTTAGTTTTCAACTTAAGATGCACTCAGGCCTTATTTTAATATTAATGCTTAACAATTTAACAAGGATGTTTTTTTTTGCAGAATGTTGTATATATATATATATATATATGTAAACGACTATAGTATACAAATTTACTAAGATATAAAGTTCTGTCGTTCTTTATCTATGATTCTTTCACACTACTAAGCTACAAACCTGCAATTTCGACAGTAGTTGAAAGTAAGAACTTAAAAATGATTTTTTTGTAAACTGTCTTGAAGAACTTGAAGAAGAATCGCATAAAAATAAACAATTCTGGTTAAGAAATATATCCAACTCCAACGTTTCTATTCCAAGGTACTTGAACTTACGATATTACAAAGAAAAATTGGGTTCTGTCCTGATTTGTGGATTAAAGAGTGTTTCTGGGTAATGTCTGATCGAAGCGGTTAAATTTTGATGCCCATTAACTACGAATAAAGCCAACATCCAATACCCCAAAGCTCTGTCCCTCGCTCTTGCTCTCTTTCTCTCTCTCTCTCTCTCTCACTCTCTTTACCCTTTCGAAACGTAATGTGCAGTGCTACTTGGTGAGCACCTTGAGAATTAATTTCTCACGTTTCACGTACAATTTGTATGGCCGGAAGCGTTTTCAATGCGACGCTGCCTGCTGCTTGCTGCTTGCTGCCTCAACTGGCTGCAATCCTCAGCTCGGCCACATAAATCCCCATTCCTGTACAAACTAGCTGCTCGCTAATGAAGGTTTCATATTGCTGGTGCTGCTGCTTTTGCTACTGTTGTTATACCCTGTTGTTGATATACCAGTTCAAACGGGTATATTGATAATCGGCAACAAACGTTCAAGAGTTTAAAATTTAAGATAATACATTCAAATAAATACTAAAATATCTTTACAAACGGTATAACTTACTCATTATTAAAGCTCCGATACTAAAGAGTATTTCTTAGTCCATAAGTTGTGCGTAATTGATACACTTGAACTTAGTTCTAAGTTTGTTATTGTTGTTGTTGTTGCTGCTGGCTTTGGCTTTGCCGGAGCACACAAATCGCCGCACATACACAATGAGTCCAATTCCGCATTTGGCTCAGGCTGGCCAATAAGGCCACGCACCAAAATGCACTTGTGTGTGCACACACACAAACACACACAAACACAGATATTGTGTGCTGTGTTTGTTGGACATAGCGTTCCAAGTGATATTTGTACCCTGCAATCGTAGACAAACAAAGTATAATTGTAGCTGTAGAATTGATTCACTTTATTGTGTAGTCAGTGAAGTTGATCTTAAGTATAAGAATTTGTTTTATAACTTTTTAAAAAGTTGCTTGCAAAAATACAAAATATAATCAGCTGTAACTGCAAACTGATCATTTTCGTGAACTAGTTCAATAACACGATATCATTCCCGAACCTTGACACCGTGTCACAAGCTGCCTGCTATAACTGTTCATAGGGTATTTTAATAATCAAAACGCATTTCTTTCGTCTCTTATACATTCTTACATATTGTTGTGGCCTTTGTTGTTGGTGTTGTTTGTGTTGTTGGTTTGGTTATTACTCGTATACGCTTGTGGCCAGCATCAGCTTCAGCTTTGTTTCTTCCGTTTTCAGCTGCCCCGCCCAACAGTCTTGGTATCGTGGAGCGCGCCTCCTTGTGTGTGTGTGTGTGTGGCAGAGTTGTCATGCGTGTGTACAAATTGCAGAGGATTATGGGTCTTAATTTTATGATTGCTTCTTTAATCAGAGACCCAACTGCACACCAATTATGTCCTGACCGGTGCTAATTGTTTCTGTTCCTTTAATTCTCTATTGCCAAGTCTCTCTCTTTCTCTCTCACCTCTCTCACTTGCTCTCACAGCTGTATTGCTTTCGTGATTTCGATTTTAGCCAACTCATGTGATGTGGCCCTAATCGATGTGCGTTATTTGCGATTAGTCGAGCGCCAAATGAGCCACGTAGCCAAAACCATGTTCGAGTAAGTTGTAGTTGTGGCGGGGGAAGGAAGGTAAGTAGGGAAGTAAGAGCTGCGTCTTGGCTATCATTTGTCTTACCACCCAGCCTAAACATCCCTCGAGCTCTCCCTCTCCCTCTCTCTCTCTCTCTCTTGAAGTTACCGCTCGGGAGCATAATGAATGCGTGTTTAGCCATAATAAAATGTGTAGCGGCATTTTCCAAAAAGCCACAAAACATGGCACAAAATTCCCACACCTCGTACACTGAAAGAAACAAACACAAAATTCAGATGAGTAGTCAGCAAATTAGTAAGAAAGAGATAGGAAGCAATATGAGGAAGGAAAATCTTTAATTTAGGGAAAAGAAAAGTTTTCAGTCGTAGGAATTCGAAAGAGACAAAGTTTAGGGGGGAAAGAATTAACTTTAAATGATTTTTTTTAAGCAGTATCATAATTATATTTAGTTTTATCTTTTAATCAATGTATTTCAAACAGTTGTCTATAAGCAAAGTTTAAAAAAAACTGCCAAAAATAAACTTTTATTGTAAAAACATTTTCTGTAAATTTGTCTTTTTTCTGTTGTACTGTTTTTTCCTCAGTGTATGTGACTGCCGCCCGCCCAATGCTGATTATGGTGCCACCCACAAGTTGCTGTTGTTGTTGTTGCAAGCAATGCAATAAAACATGTTGCAGCAATGCAATGCAGGACCGCAATCATTTTGCAGTGCAACATGTGGCGGTTAGCCTCTCACAAAAGAACCAAACAAACCAAAATCCGTTACCAAAAGCTCCCTCTGCCTTTTTTTCCCCCCCCCCCCTCACCCTTTCCATCACAACTTTACTATTTTGTCTAGTCATGGTGCACAAAGGTCGTGAATAAATAATATGTAAGTACATGTTTGTTGCAAATAAAATCGCTTCGCTTAAATGTAAGCATTGTTGTCGATTCAAAGACACGACTAAAAGTTTCCCTGTTCGTCGAGTTTTAGTAAAACTTTATGGTTGAAAAAACACGTAGTATTTCTTAGTTAAAGTTAAAACAGACTGAATCGAGATCAAGGAAAGGATGTTAAAACTTCTAAAAGGTGCTACGAAAGTTTAATATATCAAATTTTGTTGGGTTATAAAGAGTCGGAGTAAAAGTGTTATGGAAAACTTGAATGTTTATAGTTCGAATAGATTTCAAAGAATATTGTATTTAAGTTTGTTTTAAGATACAAATGAGAATTTCTTATCAACTGCATACGGAAAAATTCAACTTCAATCCACATTGAAGTACCCAATAAAATCAACTTGAAGATAGGTCAGCACTTTCCGAACTCCCCCAAAACCTAACCGACTATCAAATGCAATACCTTATAAGTATTGGCTTGGCATCTAGATAAATATTGCATTTCCAGTTTATAAGATTATTTTTAATTGTAAACTCAACTTGAAGATGAGTCAGAAGTTTCTGCAATAATTGATTTGACAAACTTGTTTTGAGAACATAAAATAAATTTAACAAATATTCCCTATACAAAATTAGCTTAAATAACAACTAAAATAAATTTCAAAGCAACGCAAATGTTAAACTAATAAATTAATAATAGGAAAAATCTCAAAACTGGATATCTAGTGGGAGTGAGAGGGAAAAAAAAGGTGGAGAGTGTTATAACTGTTGAGGAAGATTGCGTAGGAAGCGGTTGGGAGGAGGGGGGAGGATACACGCATGTATTTGTATATTATTTTTAATTTTATTTTATTCAGATTTTGTGCGACTTAACTAATTAAAACTTTAATGCAGTTGCTTGTTTTCAGTGTGTCCTCTTTCTTTTCTTTTTTGTTTTCTTTTTTTTTTTGCAAAAGGGATTTTTGAGGTTTCTTTGCTTTATCGTGTTTTTTTTTTTACTTTTTTTCTTCTGTTTTTCTCAATTATTTACCGAATTTCCCGTTAGCGAAGCATCATCAAAGGGTTGGCAATGACAACGTTTGTTCTTTTAACCGCCGGATTTTGGTATCGCTTTGTCTCTGCCATTCAGCACACAATTGCAAATGGAATGCTTAAAACGAAGCTGAAGATGAGATGATGAAGTTTAAAAGGGTGAGTGCAACAGGGGACGGTGGTGGCAAGGGGGGGATGGTGGTCAAGAGAGAAACTGTATGCTTGCTTGCTTATCAGTTTGGCTTGATTGTGAAGAAGAAAAAAAAACTTGAAAGCTTTTAGGCGATTTTCAAGCCACAAAAACAGCAAAAAAAAAAAAAAAAAGGCCAGCACACAGCTTCGAGAGTCATTAAGTTTATTAAGTGTGTGCCAGTGCAGATAACCTAAATGAGTGCAGGCCAAAATGGAAAGCCAACGCAATTTACGCTCGCATTGCAAGCAATAACCAAAAAAGGAAATCCCTCTCACTCTTTCTCTCTCTCTCTCAGTGTTATGCCTATGCAAATACAGTGAAGCTTTCATAAAGAAGAACTGCTGAATGTTACAAAACTTTAAAATCGATTTCGTTTTGTCAATTTTTTGTATAATCCAGATAACTAATCGATTACTTTAAGCCACAAATCAACCGAAAAGTTTCAATTAGCGAGCGTGAACTGTACTAACTGACCTAGGGTAGCTGTGCCTATGCATATTCGGCGAAACTTTCATAATGAAGACTCAACTTTAAAATCGATTTCGTTTTGCTAATTTTTCGATTATCCAGATCGATTACTTTCAGGCACTATTCAACCGACAAGTTCCATTAAGCGAGCGTTAACTGTACTTACTGCCTTATGGTATCTGACTCAAGGCTTCCCCATTACCGCCCCCCCCCCCCCTCCACCAACACGCCCTTGCCGCTTACAGCAAAGTTTGCCACGAAAATAATACGAAGAAGTGGAAGAGATAGCAAACAATGTGCGGCTGCGGTGCCAAGCAAATTGCTACTGCAAGCCGCAAACTTTTGTGAGGACCACAAAGATTATCGCAATCGCAAGGTTGTGTAAAACGGAAAGAGAGCGTGGAAACAAAAACACGATAAGCCGTATTACTTTCTTATCAAGTGGTATTTGGCTTATCGCTGGCAGTGGCAATGTTGAAAAATAATTGCATTGTGCTGCGGATCAAATGTTGGTGACCAAATAGCGCCAGCCTTATCGCAGCAAACGAACAACTTTTAATTGATAAGAATGGCGCTGCAGTTTACTTAAGTATTTTTATTGTTTTTGCTCTTGAGCAAATGATAAAATTCAAAGTTTTTCATGCAAACTTTTTGTAAGTAAGTCAAACAATTAACTAACTCTTTGTATAGCAACTAATGCAAGCATTGGGTCAAACTTAATTAAAAGATGGTTTTGAATGCATTTAAATTCAAATTCAAATAACGATGAAATCGGTTATCTAATTTCGATTCATAATTATTGACTTGCAGCATGTCACTTGCTTGTTGCTACGACACAACACAGTATGGCAGTAACGATGGCAGTGACCATTGATATCGATAGCACAGGAATGCAATCATATGGTGCTTGCTTACATTTTGATACGCAGCTCATAACTGTTGCTTTGCGGTGTAAAAAAAAAACATAACAAAGTTAACAAACATTGTAGCGGTATGATAACATTACGATAATATAAACAAAACACAATCAAGCTTGTTAGACTTATTCGTGACACGTTATCAGAAAATTGTAAGTTTTTTTTATTTATATAAAAAGCAAGCTTGAGATAAACCAACTTATAACTACGATTTTGCTGATTACCGAAGCGAACAGCATACCATTTAAATGACAAGCGCCGGCCTCGCAGCTTGTTTATATATTGTAGCTACGCGAATATGAAAACATTCGCGATTTAGTTTCCCAACCACGTCATTCAAGTTCGACTTGTTCGTTATTGTTTTGTTTGTTTTTTTTTTTTTAATTGTGTTGCTTTCTTTTTTGTTTGCGACGTTGAGATTTGTTTACCAATTCCTGCGCTTCGTTTGTTGTTTTAAGTTATTGTTGATGTCGAATTAAACCATGTCAGAAAAGTGCAGCAGTAATAGTGTTAGGCAGCTAATACAATTCACCAACTGTCGCCTGGTGCGCGACCATCGCCTTGTACCTGATGATTTATGGGTGCGCGATGGCAAGATCATTAATCCGGAGCCCATTTTCTTTGATGAGCGCGTCACGGCGCATCGACGCATCGATTGTGGCGGCGCCATCATTGCGCCCGGCTACATAGATCTGCAAATTAACGGTAAACCTTCTGTGTGCGTGTGTATTTGTGTGAGCTAGTTTAGTTTTCACTTTCGATCTGTTTGCCAAGGTCGTCGTTTAATTCACTTGATGCCCCACTTTGAGCAGCTTAGAGGTTGGTTAAGTTCGCTAAAGGGGTGGTGGGGGCGGTGGCGTAAGCACAATCTGCCTATTAATCTTATCGGCTCTGGTACTTAGCTCATTATTGTACTGTATCACAAACAATCAACGACAAAATTGCAATCGTAAACACTGCGAGTGAGAAAGAGAGAGAGAGAGATATCACGCACTTATTTTCATTTTTTTCCCCTATAGTTCGCCTACCCAACAACAACAGCGCTTTATTGATTTACTCAACTCAATTGCTTTTCAACAACAGGTGGCTATGGCGTTGATTTCTCCCACGATACAGAGACCATTGAGGCGGGTGTGCAAAAAGTGGCCACAGGTCTCGTCAAGAGTGGCGTCACCTCCTTTTGCCCCACCCTAGTGACTTCACCCAGCAAAAGCTACCACACAATATTGCCACGCATGCCGCAACAAATTGAGGGCGGCGCTGGCATTTTGGGCGTTCACGTCGAGGGACCGTTTATCAATCCGCAAAAGAAAGGCGCACATCCGGAAAATTGTATACAGACCATAGACAATGCGAGTAGATGCCCATTAATATATTAAATTAAGCTTTAATAATATTGTATTATTATTGTTTAGGGCATGGAAACACTGCGCAGCACCTACGGATCATTGGATCGCATTAAGATCATAACACTGGCGCCGGAACAGGTTATGGATGCAAGCGTTATTAATGAATTGGTCGATGCGGGCATCACAGTTGCCCTTGGTCACTCCATGGCCAAGCTCGACGATGGCGAGCGTGCTGTCAAGCATGGAGCGACGCTAATAACGCATTTGTTCAATGCCATGTTGCCATTTCATCATCGTGATCCTGGGCTGGTGGGACTGCTTGCCTCGGATGCGATACCAGCTGGCAAGACTGTCTACTTTGGCATCATTGCGGATGGTGTACACACGCATCCAGCTGCCTTGCGTATTGCATATCGCACACATCCTTTGGGCCTGATACTCGTTACGGATGCGATTTCCGCATTGGGTCTACAGGATGGCATACATCATATTGGCCAGTTGCCGTTGGAGGTTAAGCAGGGCAAGGCATTCATTGCCAATACGGATACGCTATGCGGCAGCATTGCGCCCATGGATGAGTGTGTTCGCATCTTCAAACGTTCCACGGGTAAGCCCAACACGTTCCACAACTTCGTCAGTCAAAGTCACAAAACGCACGTTCCGTTTTCAGACTGTTCCACTGTATATGCAATTGAGGCGGCCACACTGCATCCTGCACGCTGTTTGGGCATTGAGCGTGTTAAGGGCACACTGGACTTTAACTCCGATGCCGATTTTATACTCCTCGATGACAAACTGCAATTGCAATCGACTTGGATATCGGGCATATGTGTGCATCAATGTAGCCAATACTAAAAAATAAATTCAACGAATCCCAAAGCTTAATTTAATTGATTTTGTTTTTATGATTTTTTATTTATTTATTTTTTTATTATTATTGGATTAGATGACGCTTTAAATTGTTTCTTTCTCTTTTTTTGTTTTTATATATTTAATCATTAAATCATTTGGTGTGCACGACTACGCTAAATCCATATACATTATACAAATAATAAGTATTACAAAAAAAAAATAATAATAATAATTATAATAATAATCATGTTTTGTATATATAGGTACAGTGGTCGCTAGGAAATTGGTAGTCAGAATCTATTTTATTTTATTTATTTATTTTTTGATCTTTTTTTCTTCTGTTTTCAAACACTTCGAGTATCGAATTTTGGTATTTTACAATTATTTATAGTTTTCGGTGTAAGTTGAAGGTTGAAAGAGGTTCATCTAACTAAAATATGAATTATTCGCTAACTCGAGCGACCACTGTATGTACGTATTTGCCAAGGCTTATATGATAGTGCGCCGTTAGCCAAATTTAGTTTATTTCTGATATAAAACATTTAATTTAGACATACAGAACAGATATCATTTTATAATGCAGCTCGATCAAAAACTGGATCAATTGTTCGTCATTCTTATGTTTGTTTTTTTTTTTGTATTTTGTTTTTTTTCTTCTTTTTTTTGGCAATAACAGAACAAAAAGCAAAGTTTAAGCTAAGCTAACTAACGGTAAAACCGCAAAGCAGGTAGGCAGACAATGAACAAAATGTTCTAAAATATATATATATACTATATATCTTTTTTTCGTTTTCGTTTTTAGCAATGTGGAAGTGTGTGTGTGTGTGTGTGTGGGTGTGCCTGGTTTCTTTTATGTGTATACAAAAATTGTTTGTTAAGCTTTAGAAAAATCTTTAGTTACCGTTACATTTTAAAAACATATACACACGTACATGCATACATAAAAAGTTGTTGTTTTTTTCAAGTTATTTTGGTTTTTTTTTTGGGCATAGTACTAATCACATACATATACAAAAAAAACAACGTAGTTTAGTGTGTCTGTGTGTTTCGTGTGTGGTCGTCTTCGTAAGTAAAAGAGAGAGAGAGAGAGAAAGAGAAAGTAAGTCAGATGTGCGTCCGTTTCAGTTCCGTCCGTTTCAAGTTAACTAACTAGGGTCGCAAGTCACAAATACATGTACATATGTATATATATGGTACATACTATATATATATATATATATATATATATATATATGTTGTGACATTGCAAAATGCATTTGAATCATTTGTTGTTTTAACAACTATTGCTGTTTCAGTTTCCGTTTCAGTTTTCAGTTGAATCTTTTCTGTTGCTTTTCCATTTCGTTACGTTGTGCGTTAACTAACTAACGTACGTACACAGTATGTTTGTATGTGTTGTTGTAAATTTACTCCAAATAACATTATACTAGTTATATATATATATATATATATTAGGTAGGTTCTTTAGTTGGTTTTTTTTACTGCTGTCTCAGAGTGTGCCTAAGTTTATTGCTTTGTTTCGTTTGTTTGTTTCGTTTTTGTTTTTCTCTCTTTGTATTACAATTACAGTTAAACACACTGTCATTAATCGCCTTAAATAAGGTTATGACACTTGTTAGTTAGAGCGAGACAACACCACCGTGTATAGTAGAAAACGCATTTTGGTTTTGGTGTCTTTTCTAATGTTTTTTTCATTTAGTTATATTAAACGATTTTATATAAAAAAAAAAATATATAGAGTTACAAAAAGGAACACACACAAGAAGAAGCACTAGGTTTTTGCCAAGTTTGTTAAATATATATATATATATAATGTATTTATGTATGTATGTATGTATGTTCCATGCGTACAGTATGTCAAACAATTGTTCGAAAGATAAAAACATAACACACACACATTTACAATTGAACTTGATATAGTTTGTGTGTGTGTGTGTGTGTGTGTGAGTAGTTTTCTCATATTGCAATATTGGCAATTGTTTGAAATACTGTATGTAAGTGTGTATGTATGTATATTTAGATCACAAAAGCAACCCTGTGTGTGTATGTGTGTGTGTGTGTTAACGTTATTACAACTAACAAGTGTGATAACCCCCGTCCCCCACCCCATATTACGCACAACACTTATTATAGCCCGGCGCCTTGTCACTATTGCCGCGATCAATGACCACACGTTCGGGATTCTCGGCCGATTCGCGTCCAGATGTCTTATCTAATATGGCCTCGGCAAGTTCACAAAATGCTCGCTCAATGTTTATATTTGATTTGGCGGATGTTTCCATAAATCGTATACTATGCTCCCGAGCAATCTGTTTTCCAAATAAACAAAGCATTAGTTTAAGTAAAGAGTAAAAATGATAAGTAAATGATTTAAATAGAATTTGGAATCGAGTCGATTGTTCTAAACAAAGATGAAAGTACGTACGAGAAGTACGTACGATCAATAAACTAAGTTTCGTTTGATACAATATATATTTTTGATCTGTGTTTGGTAAACAATAGAAAAAATCGACACGCTTCCATCTCTGAATGTTGATTGAATTGTTTGTATGTATGTATATTACCGCTTCGCCGCGCTCTTTGCTGACCACTCGCTTGTCCGTCATATCGCACTTGTTGCCCAATATCATTTTCTCCACATCCTCATTTGCATGCTATATATGCACATATACATAAAAGAAGAAAGAGAGAGCGAGAGAGAAGATGTGATTGTATTGTATTTGTATATGTATGTGAAGATAGAAAGATGCTGCTCACCTCGTCGATATTTCGTAGCCATTTGACAATGTTCTCAAAACTTTTCTCATTCGTTATGTCATAAACGAGCATTATGCCCATCGCTCCACGATAATAGGATGTTGTTATTGTGTGAAATCTCTCCTGGCCGGCCGTATCCCATATTTGTAATTTGATTTTTTTGCCCCTCAGCTCGACTGTTTTGATTTTGAAATCGATACCTGCAAGGCAAACAACAAAAACAACATATTTAGCTTATTTCAACAATGACGTCACAAACGCATACATATTTATATATATTTATTGTGGTTTATCATATAATGATATGTGTGTGCATTTGATAACGAACGCCCAACAGGTCGATTAGTTGAGTTAAACTTATTTGAAAAATATGACGTCATAAATGTTTCGTGTCTATCGTTAAAAGCGAAATGTTTGTGATAACAATTTATTAAGAAAAGAATTTATTTTGGATTCGCTCTTGAATGTGAATCATAACACAAACTCACACAAACAGATGAATTTTATGTATACATATATATATATATATATATATATATAAGTATATATGTATATGCGTCACAACAATTAATCAAGTTTGCCAGCCAACTAGCTTGCTTTTTGCTTTGTTAGCGCAGTGGTTAACCAGCAGCAGCAATACAACAACAAAGGCAACTGTTATTTAAGTTAAACGCAACGAATGCGGGCTGCTCAAGTCCAAAGGCTATCGGATCCGGCGCAATAAACCGTGCAAAGGCCACGGGAGCACCTATACAAATGCTTATGCATGTACATTTAAATATCTCAATTATTTTGACCATACAGACAGACAGACAGACAATTTCTGCAAGCATGTTGCTGATTGTTGTTTGTTTTAATACGGAGATGCCACGCCCAAAATGCATACTCAATTCGCCGTGTCCTTGTTGTTTTTGGGCGCCGCCTACACTTAACATCAGAAATTGACAATGCCGCTTACCAACACATGCGAGAGTGTGTAGAGAGCGCAAGCATCTCTGCAGGTATGTACATATGTATGTACGTACACACGCACACTTAAGTGCATACACACACACACAGATATTTATAAGTGAAGACTGCACTGCGCCATTTACTTACCTATGGTTGATATAAATGTGGATGTGAAGGCATCATCTGAGAAACGGAAGAGTATGCAGGTTTTTCCAACTCCTGAATCACCAATTAGCAGGAGTTTAAAAAGCAAATCGTACGTTTTCTTTGCCATTTCACGTTACGGCACGCGCACAGACGCACACGCACTTACAGTGACCAACACACACACACACACACACTAACAGCAGAGACACACTCAGAGGCTCTACAGAACAAAGAACAAACGCACAGCACAGGTGAAACAACAATTATACGGCTGTTTGCTTTTGTTATGCTTATTTAATTGGCGCGCTGGTTATTGAGTCAATAATAGTTCGCTGCAAAGCTTTTGTACGCTTTAGTACTTTATTTTTCTACGCAATGCAATTGTTGCTGTTGGACTCAGTGTGACCGCAGCAGCAAACGCTAAAATACCAACAAAATGAATTAACTCATGTTTCTATGGTGTATTTTGAGTCTGTGTATCGCTATTTTTGGCCGATACATTTTAAAAAATACAACTCTAGTTGGCACGCGACCTATACCAACAATTTTATTAAAAACCAATCAAAAACACTATAACACATTGCCTATTAACATGCTTAATGGCATTTTGAAAACGTTTTGTACATTGTTCTAAATTAACATAAGAAATTTAATGTATTCACAACAAACAAATTTAGTTGCTATCGATATTTTTTCAACGAAATGTTTTAAGCTTCGCAACACAGCATTCAATGCATTAATCAACACTAAAGCCGCGACATACATATAAACAAAGATACACAATAAATAAATACTCTCGTATTATGGACCTAGACTGGCAAAACAGTCTAACGGAGATCAAGGACCGTGGCCAGTATTTGCTGCATTCAGAAAAATGGGCCGATTGCCGATTTTTAGTCGGCACGCCGCCAAATCAACGTCTCATTGCTGGCCACAAGCTGCTCCTGGCTATGGCGTCGCCCGTCTTCGAGCGCATGTTCTTTGGCAATTTACCAGACAAGACTGATCCGATCATTATACCCGATGTGCAACCGGAAGCATTTGAGGCTATGCTAGAATACATTTACACGGATCGTATCACAATTGGCTCCTTCGACAAAGCCTGCGAACTGTGCTATGTGGCCAAAAAGTATATGTTGCCGCATGTTGTTACACGCTGCACTCACTTTCTCTGGGCAGATTTGAGCCCAAAGAACGCTTGTCGCGCCTACGAGTTCGCCAAACTGTTTGACGAGCCGCGTCTAATGCAGAGCAGCATGGATCTTATAGCGGCCAATACGCGTGAAGTGCTCTCCGATCCCAGTTTTCTGGACATTGAGGTGTCCACGCTGATGGCTATACTCGATCAGCATCGTCTCAACATTGATTCCGAACTGGATTTGTTCAATTGTCTGCTCAAATTTGCCAGTGAACGTGGCATTCTGAACGAAAATGGCAACGACGAAGCGGCAGGTAAATCTTCTAGCTCCGCAGAGCATCAGGATGCGAGTGACAGCATTGCCAACGATGTAGTTGTTGAGGAGATCAAAATGGAGCCCGATGTAGCGGCAATGGTGCGACATTTGAATCAGGATGAGGATGTTGATACCTTTAAGCAGGCGCCCAGCAGCAGTTCTCCCTGCAGCTCACCCGCCGCCGCATCCAGTTCGAACTCGAATGCCAATTTAAGTGCCTCTGCTGCACAGGATGATGTTGTAATCATTGACAGTGACGCCTCTGGCAATGCAAATGATGAAATGAACGCCGCCGAGGCCGCAGCCAATATGATCAACATGATGGATGCACAGCGCACAATTATGGATGGAGCAATGCTGCGGCAAGCGGTCAAAAAGATACGCTTCCTCACCATGACACCACAACAGTTTGCCGAAGGCCCTGCACGCTCCAAACTGCTGCAACAGCACGAAGCCCTCGCCATACTCATCAAAATCTCCAGTCCCACCCTCAATGACTGCAATATGCCCGAGGGCTTCTGTGTATCGCGCAGCACACGAAATTTCTATGAATCTTCGCATCGTCAGCGTGAGCTTAGCTCCTCGTATCGCCATGTGCCCGGCTGTAGCCTCAGCACCGGTGGTGGTGGTGGTGGCGCTGGCGCCACTGCCAACAATGCATCATCCATATCCGCTTGCTTCGCGAACACAGCGGCACGCAGCACCAATCAGCCACTGTTCACACGACAGCGCATCAGTGTGCCGCTCAATCTGGGTGCCTCGAACATGGATCATGTGCCCATGAATGCCAGCTTTGGATTTGGCGATGAACTGGCGCTCCCCAATAATGCGCCAGCCAATGGCGACGCTTTCGGTGATGCCTTCGAGAATGCACCAGCTCAGGCAGCCGCTGCTGCTGCTGCTGCAGCTGCTCCAGCCGGCAACGATAATGATAATCACGATATGACGCGATCCTATTGTATGCGCTCGATATCACGACAATTTGACTATAGAAATACCAGTGTTACCGATTCTGGTGTCACCTTTCAGGTAGGAAAGCTAAAAACCTGGAAACGAAAATTGAATCTTAATCTTTAATCTCATTCTCTCGTATGTCTTTCAGGTGGATACAAATATTTGGATACTGGGCGTCCAGGTGCCCACGCAGGTGCTATGTGGCGAACTAATGAATTCGGCTGGATTTGCTGAGCGTTACACCGAAGTGCTGTATGCCCACATTCAGGATATGCACGGCTCAAGGATCACCTATACGCACTGTACGGCACGCGTACGCTATGATTCGCATTTGGACATAACGTTTGATCGGCCCGTTTATATCTATCGCAATCAGATCTACAAGATCTATGTTGTGTTCAACAAGATGGGCTGGTATCCGATGTACTCGTGTGTTCCGGATACGGTGAGACAGCGTGTCAAGTTTATGTTCAATGTGGGCAATCCATCAGAATCAGTACGCGATGGCCTCATCTATGCAATAATATTTTGTACGTCGCTGGATCATGCCCGTCATTTGGTTGACCAATGAATGACACTAGCCATATATGGCTGGCATATCGTCTGAATATTTGATGTGATAAGACTATTTTCTTACGGTATTATTGTACAGTGAATACTCCCCACACACACACTGACACTGATACAACCTATTATTATTTTGTATCTTAATTCCTTAGCTTCCTTTGCTTCCATTCTCTAATAAATAATATTTTCTCAATTATGAGCTATTATTTATTATAGCAGCCAAATACAAAACAACACCTTCGACCCTCGATAATATAACTATTAAAAAAACTTAACGCAACGAAATTTTTCATTTTTCAAATGTATTACAATAAATAAATTTACATTTTATTGCATTTAGTGCTCATTTTGAAAACAACAAAAAAAAATATACAAATGGTGATTAACAATATATAGTATATTATATATATAGAAAAAAGAAATTTATCGATAATTATTGCAACATTCGATGCTAGAAATGGGAACAGTGCGAGTGAAAACACAAAGTGAGTGTGTGGGAACGGTTAGAAAAAAAGGAAGAAAGAGAGAGAGAGAGAGCGAGCTGATGTGAGCTTTGAGCGAGGCTCAAGCAGCTTTACATACATATGTACAGTTGTGTGTGTGTGTGTGTGTGTGTGTGTATGTGTATTCACACTATTTGCCATAATTGGCACAGCTACCGCCAGCATATTCGGGCTCCTCACAAGTAAGCGTATGCTCATCAAATACCTTATCCTCGCCACAGCTGATGAGACGTGGATATCCCTCGACGCAAGTGATCAAACGATGGCAGTCACCGGACACTGGGAAACGTGGGAAGGGCCAGAAACGTGCGGCAACCGAATTGGGATCCACTTTCGTTGGGCACTTAAAGCCCACAACAGCTGAAAAAAAAAAATAAAAAGTAAGCTTTTGAAATTTTAAATGAAATCGATTGCATCTTACCCTCGGGATTGCAGTGATCAAGCAGCTGATCGGGCCAATTGCAGCCATGGATGCGTTCATCGTAGGCCAAACCAGCATCACAATCCTGCTCATGGGGTTCACCATGGGCGCACTTGATGTACGTGGTCGAGCACTCCTTGGACACCGCATACAAACCAAACTGATACTCACAGCCAGGCGTTGAGATGGGCGTGGCTGCAAAGAACAGTAAGTTGGTATGCATTGTAGATGTTTATCGAATCGAATAGTGGATGTCGATTATCTACTTACGATCCCATTGGCGTCCCTTGCAATCGACGGCCCAGTTGTAGTTGCAGTGATTGTGAACGGCGCCCTTGCCATCGAAGAGTAGACCATTCTCGCAGGTCTCCAGGGTCAGAGTACCATTGGTGCAAAGGAAGAACTGATCGCAGTTCTCGGTGTGGGCATAGGCCTGTTCACCATATTTTTCGGGACATTCGGGTGAGCCGACGGCTAGACCGTGACCTGTAAAATGATATATGTTTATCAATGGATTATTATCGAAATGTTTTTAACAGAGCGAGACAGACGACTAGACCTAGACCTGTATAACAATTTAAATTAATCGATTATTATCGAAACGCTTTGGTTTATGGTCGATATCAGATTTTTTTAGTATATATTGTAACGTTTACAAGATAGACGGCTGGACCTTGACCTGCTAAACTATTTATATTAATCGATTATTATCGATATCCGATGTTTTTTTAGTATATATTGTAACGTTTACGAGATAGACGGCTAGACCTTGACCTATATAACAATTTTAATTAATCGATAGTTATCGATTTTTTTTGTTATCGAAATCAGATTCATAACTATACATCGTCACGATTTTCAGAATGAAAGTCGATGTTCTCAAAAACTTGTCCAAAAATTGATTGCAAATGTTATCGTTATCGCTTGAATTGTCACTACAATCAGCAACTTGCCAACAGCCAACAGCGGGAAGTATCGTCGAGCAACATTGTTATCTTTGTTGTTTTGTCAATTGTCGGAGTTTTCCCACCCATTCCACTGCCCATTATTAAACTTGAATGCTTACTTCCTTCCTTCCCACAACCACTTTGTAACTGATCCAACACACACGACTGGTTTCTGTTACTGTTTCGCTTTTTTTCAACTTTATTTTGAAGTATGTGTAAGTGCAAGTGACGTCGTTTGGCGCCCCGGCAATGAGCCTCTGAGCATCTGAGCATCTTCGCGCGTCTAGCGCCGGTGGTGATGTAACCGGGCCCAAAGTGTCGCCACAGATAACAGGTTGAAACATTTTGAACTTTGTATGTATTTGTGTGTGTGTTTCTTTTTGTTACTGTATATTTGTGTGTTTCTTGAAGCTTATGCATACAAATAAATACATTTAAATCACCTGAAGATTTCCGGTAATTACTTTCTCAAAACTTATCGATAAGTTGTGAAAACGTTTTTCTCTTCATTTTGCTTTTTTTCTTAGTACAAGTTTTTTGTTTCGGTGTTTTTGAATAGAAACAAAACTTGTTGGAGCGGCAGCTTTTAATGTGCGGTTGATTTCAGATCTAGATTTTTGTTTTAATATATAATGGGTTTTAATTATCAACTGGTTTGACGGGCCAAGTTCTGTTCCATTTAAATGTTTGGTCGTTCGGTATACGCAAAACAAACACTTTTGAAGCTTTAACGTTGACATTTAGTATTAGAAAATCTAAATCTAAGTATTTGGTATAAAGAAAAGTTTATTCTAATCGAATTTGACAAAGAATTGCGTTTAACTTGGGAAACAGATTAGAAATGAAATAAAAATATTCCACAGATCTTAACAAAAATAATTTAAGGTCTAGAGTTTTTAGTTCAAAATGTGTTTATATCTAATAAATATTATTAAGGCGATCCTAGATAGGTAAAATACAATTCCTTTGAATAAACAGATCTTTTTTCTCAGTGCACTTATGTTTATGGCTGTACAGGTGGTTCTCTTTGGCTGACAGGGTGACTCAATGTTGTGAAGTCTACCAAACAAAAGCAAAATTTATGAACGTGATCTGAATGCATAATGATTTGATTTGATTTGTGTTGGTACTCAAAGGGTTGCAGCGGGATGGTGGTCCTACAGGGTGTTGGACAAACTTCAGGGTTAAACAATAGACTTGCACGTTAGTAATTGGAGCAGAAAGCAATAGAGAGAGAGAGAGAGAGAGGGCAACATGAAACATATCTTTGATCTAGCCTTCATCAAACTAGTAGACTGTCGTTAGACCAAAGTATTTAAACTGGATTCGAGAACAAAAAAAAAACACAAAAATAAAGAAAAAGGTTAGCAAACAATCGTTAGCACTCGAATACGGTATGGTTTCAATGCGATTGCGATTGTTATTGGAATTTTTGAAAGTAAAAGCTCAAGCAATGCCCAACCCAAGCCCAAACCCAAACCAAAACCCAAACCGAACCGAAACCCAACACGCAATGGAAGGTTGCGTTAATACCAAATCGAATTTCCTCCCACTTTGTTCGCCTCAGTGATTGTTATATTACCCAAAAAATAAATGCAATACATAAACATAACGAACTTACCAAAGGCAAACATGGCCAGGATCAGGATACTGCTTATTTGCAATCGTTGCATGTTTGCGGCAAAATTCGTTAAACAAAACAACAACAAAAATGGCAACAAACCAAAAAAAATATATATAACAAAGCAACAACAACGACGTCAACGATGGCGATGGCGTTGGCGATATTTAATTTGAATTCAACAGCGCGACACTTCAATTTCCGCTGCGGACGTTTCACGTTTTAACGGTTACGCGTTCCAAACTCAACTGAAAAGATTTATACCGCGCTCAAGAAGAAGAAGAAGCAGAAGTAACAGCGCAGACGGCAGCAGCAGCAGCGGAGGCGGCCGCAACGGTGGCGACAGAAACAAAAGTTTTGCAAAAGCTTTTTTTTCTTATATGATTTTTTTTTGTTGGTTTTTTTTTTACATTTGCGTTTGCGCGCTGCGTTTCGTATTTGAATTGAGTGTGAAGCGAGGGCAAGATGGAAGGAGATCACCATGGTGCACAGGAAGGGTGGGGGGTGGTGTACATTTGCGCATTTGTGTATGTATATGTATTGACTATGTTGTCACAGCGCAAGAGCATGCGCAATGATTGATCGAACGATTTTTAGTACAAATACAAAATGCAAAACGTGATTTGGGCTTTTCTTGTTTGCTGTTGTTGTTATTGTTATTGTCGATGGAGCTGCCAACATGTGTGATTGAAAGTAAAAGGCAAAGCTCAAGCAGCTCGTAAGCTTCCATTCATGATTGCATTCGGCTTTGCCTCGGGCTTTCAGTACGTGTGTTGTTTAGTAGTTCGGCTTTGCTTTGCTTTGCTTTCGTTCGTTCGTCTTGCCGATAACCGTTACATTGTTAACTATTGCAAAACTGTTGTTACACTCGTTGTTATTGTTGTTGTCAGTTAACCCAAGCAGGCGATTGCATAACCAACTTGAGCCCGAAAGCTGTTGCCTCCAGCAGCGAGCTTTTGCTCTTTATTTTGAAGTGGGTATCATGACTTTGTCTTGTGAATTGTCAAATAGTATAGCAAAAATTTCACACTTTCAATTTCACTTTCAAAACAGATATCAAACCTTAAGTAAAACATTTTGATCGAATTAATAACCTTTAACCATAACCATGTAGAATACCTCCCAATATTTTATAACCTTTAGGTAATATTAATAATAAAAATATCATACCTCTTAATGAATTTCCTTTTAACAAAATGTATTTGAGTATTTATTTAAAGTTTTCCAATTCGAAATAATAATTATAAAAACATTGTAAGAGTATCTACAATTCCGTTTGTTATAGATGATTTCTCTTGACCATTGACTTATCGGCTAAATGTGCAATTAACGTTTATTGTGTTTTGATTAACAAAGGGTTAATGAAGCTAGCTTCATCTGGCGACCCCTTTGAACCCACTCCATAAAAGTTGTTGGTGAAGGAAGGATGGACGAAACAGTCAAGAAGGGAAGGGCGGGGGGGGGGGGATCTCGATGTTAAACGTCAAATTGATTTGCCCTCGATTTGGCCGACTAAGCAGCAATTAGGTGTATCTTATATACATACATAAATAAATCTTTGCAATCGCAAGATAAACACAATTGGCATAATTTCAAATCTTGTTATTTAATCGAATGAGTTGGCAAATGAATATATATATGTTTGTATGTTGTTGTTGTTGTTGTTTTTGTGTGAATGTATTTGTTGTTGTGATCAATCTGTGATTATTCGATTAATGCAGTTCACTTTGAAATGTGTTGAAAGTCCAGATAGAAGATATAGTATAGTACGGAAATGGATTATAAAAACAAGTTAAGAGCAACATTTTTAAGAAATTTGAAAGGTTAGAAAGAAGAACGGAGATGGTAATAGCATTTTTAATTAAGAAAAGTACACAAAAGAAAGGAAAAGTATAAATTTAAAGAATTTTTTAAAAAAAGATGAAGGAAAGTTAAGAAAAGATAATAAGATAATGAAAACGGTAATAGACTAGTTAAGGAAAGTACAAAACTTGATGAGGGTGTCTAGAACAAAGAACCTGGATAGTTCAATAAGGTGCAGGAAATTGAAAAGTTTTGAGAACCACACTAGAAAGAAGAAACAGAACAGGAAGGAAAAGAAACATGCAAGAAATTGTGAAGATTTTTAATCGGTAAGAAGTAGAATCTTAAGTAAAGTTAAAATACTATAGAAAAGGCTCTCAAAGAGCAAAGAGGAAATACAAGAAGAAAGAGGGAAAGTACAAGAAGAAACTAGTGATAGAAATATAGAAAAAATAGAAACCCAAAACTGTGAAAGATGATAAGAAAAAAGTGTATACAAAACGATAGTCATATAGATTTAAAAAAAAGAATAACAGTTTTATATATATTTTGTTTTTAAATAGATACAATAGTTAGGAAAATAGGTAGTAGTAAAAGAAATATATAAAATAGTACAGATAGTATGTTTTTCGTGCTAGTTGAGAGATAAAAGACTTTAAAGGAAATATATACACAAAGATTTATAGAGAAAGGTATAGAAAGAAAGGAAGTTAAGAGTCGAGTCGAAAGAAATGCACAAAAGAGAAAGATAGATAGATAGTTCTGAAGGAAAGAGATGTGAAAAGAAAGAAACAAAATACTCGTTACTCGAGTAGCGATTTAAGTAGTTACGAGTAACGTGTAACGAGTAGTAGAGAAAGTTAAGTGCTACACATACGCGCTATAGGAATAACGCTAGAAACTACTAAGTTTTAGTGACTACAACGCGCGCTTTGTCCATTGGCTTCAGCTTCGTATTATCTGTCCAAGTGTAACTGTGTGTGTGTGTGTGTTTGTGTACGTCTTTTGTAGGGTATCTGTAAGTAGATGCGCGCGTGGATGGATGGAGGGGGGTGTGAGGGGAAGTAAGGGTATGCGGCAGTGCATTGTTTATCGGCGGGTGGCAGACGGCAGAGCGGCAAGCTTTAATTTTTATCATCGGTCTCCTTGTACCAATCCTCACAGCCGGGCACATTCTCAGGTGCATCGCACATCTCGCTCTCATCGTTATAGACCTCGCCCAGCTGGCAGCCCAGATCGCGTGGATCTTCGCCATTAAGGCAGACATAGAACTTCTGGCAATCGGTGGGATGAGGATATCTGGGATGTGTGACAACCTGACCGCGTTTATCGCTCTTTGGCTGGTCCTTGGGGCAGGTAAAGCCGCTCTCCGATTTTTCTGCGCAAAAGACACGAATGAAACAAAGATGATGGCAAACAGGAAAGCAGATAAGTATCGGATGGTAATCGAAAAAATAATCGAGAAAATGACTTACTCTCTGGATCGCCGCAACCCTCACGCTTGGCAGTATCGGGCCAGACACAAGTGCCCGAATACTCATCAAAGTGCAGACCGACGGTACACTTCATCTCCAAAGCATCACCATCGATGCAGTTGTAGAAGATGTTGCAAACACTTGCCTCGGGATGCGCAAAGAAACCGTTCTTGCGTGGACAATATTTGCTGGACTTGGGCTCCTCTGTTGGTAAAGGTATCTGTTGCTATATATATCAAAACGATATACGATTTATATACTTACGCAACTCTGTGCGATCCTCGCAGTCTACATTGAAGGGCTGATCGCATTTGTTGAACTTGCGATTGAGTGGATCAAAGACGAGTCCGTCTGGGCAGAGATGTGGCTTGCCTACACCATCGGCGCAATCAAAATATTTGTCACACTGCACCTCATCCGCAAACTGGCCATTGGGTTTTGGGCACTCGAAACCAGCTGCGCCTAAACATCAAAAAAAAAAACACCACCAACAAATTCCATTAAAAAATATCGTTCAAAAAAAGTTCATTAAACTTGAAAAGAAATGTGTGTGCACGCTTTCACCAGTGTTTCCTACTTGAAAAACAGAAAAACAGAAAAACGAAAAGAAACAGATCAATTGATCGATCGATCGCATTTGGGTTTATTTTTCCTGTTTCTGGGCCTGTCTTACAGCTTAATTGTAGCGACCGCAGCAGCAGTTACATAATTCAGCTTTTGGGCTTGGCTTCGTCTTATTCGCAGTCCCAGTTTTAGTTTTAGTTTCAGTTCCAGTTCCAGTTGGGCGTCCGGTTTTTCCCAGACGCCCGCCCAGAGGCCCAGAGAGACGCAGCGACAGCGTCTCTAGCCGGTTTTCTATTACCTGTTTTGCAATCGAACTGCGGCATTTAAATGCAAATGCAAATAACGCGACATTTGAGTGCCTTTTAAATGTCAGACAGGGTCGACCCATGGCATACATACATACATATGTATGTATTTCTCAATACATTTGTCAAATGCAAGCGTGCAGGCAAACAACAAAGAAATTTACCGTTACGTTAACGACAGTGTTGCAATAAAGCTGCGTAGAGAACGACTATTTAACGAAAGCCTGCACACATACATAAACAATCGTTCGTATATGAAGTCAATGTCAAAATAATTAGCACAGCGTTGCAAATTTCTTGTTGTTGGTTTGTTTGTTTTATTTCGACAGCTGGCTTAAGCAAACGAAATTCAAGCGATCGGCTGCACTTAGGCTGTGATCGATTAATCGATCTCTGTATGTCTGCGTGTATGTGTGTGTGGGTGTTTATGTGTAATTAATAGATATGTTAATTTATAAATTCTTCACTCACTTGTCGCCGCCACATAAAGCGTCACAGCAATTGCACATAAAAATAATTTCATTTTCTTGTTTATTGTTTTAATAAAACTAAATTTAAAAAAAATTAAATGTGTCACAACAAAAATATTTGTGACAATCCTTCCAGCCGATGGTTGGGGAAGGGCAAAAAAAAATATATAGTATTTACTTTTAGCGGACAACTATATCGCGACTCAAGCGTGCGATGGTTAAACTTAAACTAACAACGGAACGCCAAAGAGGCGCACTTTTCAAGACTTTTTTACCGGCAACGGCAATGCTCGGCGCTGGCAGCGCCGTCGACGCCAGATACGTTGGCGACGCTTGGGCGCAGGCGCAAAAGTTAACCTGGGGGAATGCTGCGGTTTACCATCAGCAGCAGCAACAACAACAACGGCGGCACTGGCGACGAAGAAAGGCAAGACAAAGCTGTAATGAAGCAAGTAAATATGTACATACATAAACAAACACACATATGCATATGCATTTGTATGTGTGTGTTCAATTTGTATGTGCTTGGAAGCCCAAAACAAAAAAACAAAAATAAAAAAAACATAATCAAAAACAATAACAAAAACACAAAAACGTTTCAACTGAAACTTTGCCGGTTAACGACGCGCATGCAAATGCTTGACAATTTACAGCAATAAAAATTCAAAAATTATAAAGCAAAAAGTGGTAACAATAACAACAACAACACAAATGAGCATTAAATTCAAGACGAGCGACAAAACCTTTCCAACAACAACAACATTGCAGTTGAATTTAATGTGTATGTGTGGGTGTGTGGGTGGGTGATCGCTTATCCCCACTAAAGTCCATGCCTTTATAACCTTTCGCTGGTATGGCCACACCTTAATTTAAAGTTTCAGCCGCCAGGTGGCAGGCCTTGAAAAGGATGCGCAAGCGAAAAAAAAAACAAACACTCAAAAGGCGGAACTGTGTCAAGCTGATTGAAATTGTATATGTAAATATATAAAATACTAGTATCTGTATTATACATAATATAAAGCATGCATACATGTATGTAAATATATGCTAAATGTGACGCACACGCAATGCCCGAAAATGAATAAAAACAAAAACAACGAAAAACTTGTTGTCCTTGAGCCGGCAAAACAAAACGAGCATAGCACGAATAACAACAGGCTGCGGAGACCTAAAAATCAGTTAGCAACTAGTTAAAGCTAATTAAATATAAACTTTTACTCTCGTTTATGTTCACGTTCACAAACTACATACATATGTACATACATACATGTATGTATACGCATAAATGCCAAACGCAGGTCTGGCAACTTTTAGCAGCTTCTTAGTAGTAGACAAGCAAGAATATTAAAACTGTGTGGAATCTAATAACATGAGTAATTAATTTTTAAGTTATGCGCGTATCGAATTGCTATACCGTTTTCATAATAAATGCAATTAGCGAAAATTGAACAAAAAGCTGATGAGAGAAACAACAACACACACACACACAGACAAACAAACTGCTTTACAGTTTGGCAACAATGAACGCTGGCTTCGTCAAGTTTTTGTTGTAACAACAGGCAGATGCGCTGATTATCAGCTTCTTCTGCCTGGAGCACCATACGATAGCCCGACGAAATATTTTGTAATTCAAGGTTTTTTTTTCGTTTGGACTGCAATCAAATTGGCCAAAAAGAAAAAGCTTCAAAACTTTGTGTTGAAAAAACAAAAAAAAAAAAGAAACAAAATGCTGCAGAGTTAATATTATTGGCATTACGAAATCAATGCATATGCAATTTATAGGCCATCAAAATAAAGATGCCCAAGAAAAACCAAAAACTGGTAAAACATAAAGAAAAAGATACTTTTGTTATATACCAACGCATGTAAAGTATATTAAAATATGTATTAATGTTCAATTTTTAAGGCTGGGCTTCGGCAGTCAAAAGTTAACGAACCGCCCAACTATGTCATTGTCATTAGGTGTGTGTGTGTGTGTATGCATGTATTTGTGTGTGTGTGGGTGCCACAAAACTTGGCAGACAGTCTTTTACATGGGATTTGGTGCCAGGTCAGCCAAACAATTAACAGGTGATTACGGAAAAGGCCGCTTAATATGCCAATTGCACACACATACGGCTATAGTTAACAGTTATTTACGTTTTTTTCGTTGCATGAGAGTCGCATAAAAAGTTACATTCTCATTAGCTTTCTATTTTCATGGGCGGTTCAGTGACGACAACAACAACAATTGCAGGTTCTTATGATTTCTCTTGACAACTATCATATGCGCATTGCATTAATTAATGCCACTGTTGTGCGTACATTGTGCCAAGTCATAGAGCTTAACACAGCGACAACGATTTAAATTTGGCGCCATTAGAGAATAGCCAGATCAATTGAACAAAGCGCCAGTGGAGTGCTGCCACACTAGCTTGCAGCAGTTCCTTGCAAATTACAGTATTTTATGTATATCGATTAAATGAACAAGTTGATTTAAATCTGCGGTCACACCGGTCTTGTACGCAAAACATTGCAGTCGCATTTTCAGTTGTAATAAAATGTTATTTTAATAACAATTCGAGATTGTCAAATTGGAAAGAAATCAGCGCGTTGAAAACATTTAAAGGTGTGCTTCATTTGTATATCAAATAAAAAGTGCGGTATTTCTTTAATAATTAAAAAAAAACGACGTCACATTGACGACAGCGCTGCTGCTGCTGCTGTTTCTGCTGCGCCGCCGTCATCACATCTTGTGGTTGGCATTTGACTATTGATTTTTTTGTTTTTTTTATTGTGTGTTCAACACAAAGTTTTGTCGGCTATCAGGCTGTACACTTGATTGGTGAAAACAGGAAAACAATTTGCATATAAGCACACTTATAAAATGTATTATAAACACACCAGCACACAGACAGTTGTGTAGCTTTCTTAACTTTTGGCCAGTTGCTAATTGTTGTTGTTGTTGTTGTTGGTGGGGTGACATCATCAAGCAGCTGCGCCAACAACAATATTGGTTACATTTGGCTTAGACTGATTCAGTGTTTTTCTTAACATTTTGCAGCAAGCATAGCTGAAGCTGCTTCCAAACTGCACTTGTTGTAGTTGTAGTTGTTATAGATTAAAAGTCAACAGCCACTTCCCCCACCCTCTGCACCCATAAAAACGTTCACACTTGCAAAAAACAGAGAAGCGTTGCCATATCTCACAAAAATGGATCGCAAGGCTGAGCTAGAGCGCAAGAAGGCCAAATTGGCAGCACTGCGCGAGGAAAAGGATCGACGTCGCCGCGAAAAGGAAATTAAAGATATGGAAGAGGCTGCTGGACGCATTGGCACCGGCACCGGCATTGACAAAGATCAACGCAAGTAAGTTCTAATAAGAAATTGCACTTATCTGTCCAACATACAACATCAAAATGTTCTTATTGTCCTTAAGGGATTTGGATGAGATGTTGTCATCGCTGGGCGTTGCGCCAGTTTCGGAAGTTTTGTCATCACTGTCTTCGGCCAATTCACTAACATCCGATAATTCCAATACACAAACGCCTGATGTCAGTTTGCAGGCGACCGTCAATGGACAGGGGTAACATATCAATAAGCACTATATATATTGCATCTGATCACATTCATATATACACATTGTATTTCACTTGCAGCGGTGGCAAGAAGCAGCCACTCAATCTGAGCGTTTACAATGTGCAAGCAACAAACATTCCACCAAAGGAGACACTCGTCTATACGAAACAAACACAAACCACCAGCACCGGCGGACACGAGCGTGATGGTGCGTAAACGATATATATCCTATGATGATACGATATATATTAGAACAAACATTGTATCGTATACTCTCCCTTTATTTATGCTGCTAGCTAGTATAACCCTTTTTAATAACCAACCAAATAACTATTGTGTAAACACTTTCCATAGTTTTGTTACTTATCTGTGACCAAAAAACTTTCTTATGTGTGTGAGTTCCAGACTTTGTATACTTTGTAAACTGCCTCTCTCTCTCTCTCTCTCTCTGTCTATATATATATATGTTTATATATATATTTCTTTGCCATCTGTTCGCTTGCCAAACTTAAGTATCTACTCGACACTTTCTTTCCAACTTCTTTTTCCCCCGCCTTCCTTCATTCCGCCTTTGCCACATTAATATGTTGCGCCTATTCAAAGCAAAGTTCTTCTCAACATAAAACACACACACCACAACAACAACATCAAAAAGATTATAGAGCAAGCAAATATCATAAGTGAAATAAAATAACAAATACAGTTCTTTCTTGCCACTCATCGCCTCTGTCAGGATATATGGAGGACTGGTGGCGTCCACGTAAAGGTATTAAATATAGTTTTAAGCAGTCAGCAAACAAAATTTTTGGACAACAGCACATAATTCGTTATGGTAACCACCACAAGAAATGTTTATATGTTTATGATTATACACTAGTCGTATTATCTATGATTTTTTACTTGGATACATTCAGTTATGTTTTATTTCAATTCAATTCATTGTTTGCTGCTTTTCAGTTATTGCATTACACACACACACACACACTCATACACTTAGGCAATGTATTTCGTTGTATTTGTAGGCATTGATTAAGCGCATTTAATAATTTGTCTATTTACTTTTTCTTCCCCCATTTTTTTTTTTTTTTGTTTTTTTATCTGTTCTTGGTACGCACGCAAAAAAAAAAACTGCAGCTCATGCTACGGATTACTATGGTGAGTAGTTGTTGAGTTTTGTATGTAACAACCTTAAATTCCCTATCCCTAAACTATCTATCTATATATGCTGCATATACATATATATATCTTTACCTCCTCTCTGTAACTGTATCTCTCTCTTTATATCTTTGTGTCTCTCTCTTATAAATTTCTTGCTGTAGTTATTTGCCTTTCTCGTTAGTTTTGTGCGTCTATATATTGTAGTATATATAGTATAATTGCTTGTCGCGATCTTGTATCTTGTATCTAAATAATAATTTAAATATTCAATTGCTTTGTTTTTTTTTCTGGCCTTTCGGTAAAATTCCCCAATTGGTTTTCATACAATTTGAAACAATTTTTAGTTTATTTTTGATTTCTTGTAAATTTTATATTGATTGATTTAATATATAGCATAATAATGGTTAAAATGCCAGAAAGTTCAGTTTGTATCAGCATTATTCTATCTGTCTATTTATATAAATTATATATTTATATATATATATCTTAACGAAATCGATATCTACGTACATTTATACAAATTGTTCAACTCCACCCAATTTATAAGTTTTTTTTTTTAATTCGTTTAAGTAGTTGACATTTTTTTTAAGTTCTTTTTATGTAAACATACTACATACTACTTTCCGTTAAGAATCGACAACAACAACAACAACAAAAATATTAAGCTCGCATTTTAATTTTGCGTATAGCTGTATAACAGTTACCAACTGTTATACACTAGTCGTATTAATTCTTAGACAAGGTTTGCCTTGTTCATCTTCTTATCTATATATATTTAGCATAACCAAAATTATACAATTACATACATATATATGTCTTATATATATATGTATATTAGAATAATGTGTTTTAGACAACTTTTTCAACGCAAGTATCGAATTTAACTACTAAAGATTATTAATCTTAAGTCTTAAACAAAATGTAAGCCACACACACAGACACACACACATACTCAAAACACTCACACATACATACACACATACACAAGTAATGAACACGTATGCATGTGTTATAAGCACTGAGAAAAATAATATCATGTACTAGACTATAAAAAACATATTGATTATAGTATTTATCAGTTATAATCTTAACCATTGTATTAGAATTTCGACTGGTCGACACTTTTGGGCCGACTTGTGTGCTAATTCTTAACGAAGAATCATAATTTATGTTTTTTTTTTTTATTATCTATATATACTCCAGATGTGTCTTATCATTACAACATCCCCCACAAAACATTTATTTCCATATAAATATATATATATATAGTTATATATATATATTCGGTTGCTTTTTATCGTTTTGTTCATACATTATTCCTCCTTTTTTTTCAATACCTTATATATAATATTTTTTTTCTTGAAGAAACTTGATTCATTTAAAGGGCGGTACGTTATAATTTTCTTTTTGTTTAAAGAATGAACCAAAAAACAATGAACAACAACTACAATGTATATGTACAATATATTTATTTCTTTATATTTCTTCAAGATGAATACAATCTTAATCCGGGTTTAGAGTGGGAGGATGAATTCACAGGTAGGTACACCCAACCGAAGGCCTTTTTTTGCCAAAAAAAAAAGAAAAGAAGAAAAAACAGTGACGGGAATCGACATGAAACAAAATATGAACGTTACCAAATTCTAACTACAAAACGCGTTGATCTCAAAATCTCATAAGTTCTCATATATCAAATTAAAGAAGAAGAAAACTTCGCGCTGGCTGTCACACACACACACACACACTCAACCACACACCCACACACAAATACAGACATATACACTACCCTAACGTCTCTTTGAACTGTATGTCTCTCTCTCTCTCTGTCTTTCACACCCTGCCAATCGTAACCGTTACTCGCTGTATGTAATCGTAACTTGCCTAACTTGCCGCCTGCCTGCCTGCATGATCAAGCATGATCATTTTATTCATGTTGTGTTCTCTCTAACCTCAAAATCAACAAACAAAAACAAATATCATCTATTATGCTAACTGCAATGTGCAAGTAACAATTCTAATTGCTAACTAAATAACTTAATTTCAGTATCAAGAAATTTTTGGGGAACTTAAATGCTAGTTGCATTTTTTTTTGGCTGTTGTGTCCAAAATCTCTCTCTCTGTCTCACTCGCTCTGCGCGCACAATGTCGGCAGTTGCCCAAAAACACACACTCTCTCTCTGTTGCTATCTCTTTTGCTCCTACGTCCTTTTCACCACACACACACACAATCTTGTCTCGCTCTCTCGTTCTCTCTCTCACGCACTCAATCTCTTTTCAACAAAAGCACAGCAAGCGAAGCGCGTTTATCAGCGGCTACTCCCTCTCCCATCTGTTTAAGATACCGTTAAATTTAACTGTAAACGGTGCGCCCAAACACAGCACACAAAATCAAATACAAAAGCGACCTCTGTTGGCTGATAATAATGTTAAATGTAAAGACAAAAAACAAAGAAAATGAAAGGAAACAAAAACCAATCTGTAATATATTCTAGCATTAATACATTTATAATTATTTTAAGTGCAAAAATTTATAAACTGGGTGGAGAAAACTGAAAACAAACAAGAAAATATGAAAAAAGTGTTGTTATAAATACAATAATTGAAAGTAGAGAAGCATAAAAAAAAGTGTTTATAAGAGTTTTGCAGATGTATGCGTTAAATATGAAACATATACTACATATCTATCAAATACTCACTACAATACATTATAATTATACTTGAAATATACCTCTCTATCTATCTCTATCTCTGTCTCTCTCTCTCTTTATCTCTCTTATGCTGATACACTATATACAAATGTCCATACATATATGTGTATATATATATATATATGTACATACCAACATCCATAGAAACACACACACACATATACATATATATATTAACGGCATATGAGATAAAAACAAAAAAATTCTTTATTTATTTTTTAATATATTTTTTTAATGATATTTTTGTTTTGTTTTATAATTGGCTTTGTGTATTAAGTTGTATGGTGTAAGTCGAAAGCACAACTAACACCAACTAGTACATTCGCACCCACACACACACACACACACACACACGCACACACACATGCACACCATGTACTAAATACTTAGTGTAATATAATAAAATAATTTACTCTTTGATATTGCACAAGTATAAGAGCGCGCGCATGTGAGTGTGCGTGTTTCCCTCTCTCTCTCTCTCTCTCTCTCTCTCTCTCTCTTATATCGTAAATGTCATTTTAATGATCGTATTAAACGATCGCTCCTTTATATCGTAAATGTCATTTCAATGATCGTATTAAGTGTTCGCTTCTTTTTGAAGCGACCACTGTACAACTCTTTCTCTCTCTCTCTCTTTCTCTTTGCTTCCCTCTTCCATTTATAACCACACACACACGGAGTGTCAGAGCATCTTTAGAGTTCAAGACTTTTGCTCTCTCTCTCTCCTTCTCACTGTGCCTTAATGTGTGCACTGTGCACTCTCTCCCACACCCAAAAACACCCACTCAACCACCCACACCAAAACACACACACACACACACAAGAGCCCGTTCCCTTTAACAAAGCCAAAACAAATCAATCTAAAAGGATATACAAAAATTTTGCAAGAAATGACAGAGACAACAAGCAAATAATATACAAATAACTCTCTTAAAATATATATATGTATATATATATATATAGTATGTGTATGAAATGAAATGCCACGAATAACCGTTAAAGCGCCCGTTCAAAAATCAAAATGCAGCTAAGATACAAATCAATCAATCAATCAATCAATCAAAACCAAATATGAAGATGAAGAAAAGTAGAATTGTTCCTGTTCTGTCGATTGTCATGTTCCTCTAGCTGTGTTAGTTTTATACATTAAACAGTGCTTGCATTTGATGCCCAAGGAGATGACGAAGAGAGCTCGCTGCCGCATCTAGATCATGGCTTTTGTTCCAAGCTGCCGCCCGGTTATCTAACCCACGGCCTGCCCACCGTGAAGGATGTGGCTCCGGCTATCACACCACTCGAGCAAAAGAAGGAACAGGAGGAGAAGAAGGAGGGTAAATATATATATATATATGATTTGATTTGATCCGATTTGATTTGATTTGTATTTGTTGCAGTCAAGGAACTGTCGGAGGAGCAGAAACAGATGATCATCTTGTCGGAGGACTTTCAAAGGTTCGTATTGCGCGCTGGTCGTGTCATTGAGCGCGCCCTATCCGAGAACGTGGACATCTACACGGACTACATTGGATGCGGTGATAACGAGGAGGCGAACGATGAACGTTCCCATGCACGTTTGTCGCTGAATCGTGTTTTCTATGATGAGCGTTGGTCAAAGAATCGTTGCATAACGAGCATGGATTGGTCAACACACTTTCCGGAGCTGGTCGTTGCCTCGTATCACAACAACGAGGAGTGTCCCAATGAGCCGGATGGCGTTGTCATGGTCTGGAATACAAAGTTTAAGAAACAAACGCCCGAGGATGTATTCCATTGTCAGAGCGCCGTGATGTCCACCTGCTTTGCCAAATTCAATCCCAATCTAATACTGGGCGGCACGTATTCGGGTCAAATCGTGCTCTGGGATAATCGTGTCCAGAAACGCACGCCCATACAACGCACTCCGCTCAGCGCTGCGGCGCACACGCATCCCGTTTACTGCCTGCAAATGGTTGGCACACAGAATGCCCATAATGTCATCTCGATATCGTCGGATGGCAAGCTGTGCTCGTGGTCGTTGGATATGTTGTCACAGCCGCAGGATACGCTCGAGCTGCAGCAGCGACAATCGAAGGCAATCGCAATCACAAGCATGGCCTTTCCGGCCAATGAGATTAATAGCCTTGTTATGGGCAGCGAGGATGGCTACGTTTATTCAGCATCGCGTCACGGCTTGCGATCCGGCGTTAATGAGGTGTTTGAGCGTCATTTGGGTCCCATAACGGGCATCTCCACACACTATAATCAATCGTCACCGGACTTTGGTCATTTGTTCCTAACGTCATCGATTGATTGGACCATCAAATTGTGGTCCTTAAAGGTAAGTCTTGACTCCCCATTGATCCCCCATTTGGTATGTCTAACGATAACAATTGTGCTTGTTTGTGATTAGGATACAAAACCGCTGTACTCGTTTGAGGATAACTCGGATTATGTGATGGATGTCGCTTGGTCGCCCGTTCATCCCGCCCTCTTTGCTGCTGTCGATGGTAGCGGTCGTCTTGATTTATGGAATCTCAATCAGGACACCGAAGTACCAACAGCATCAATTGTCATCGATGGGGCGCCAGCACTCAATCGCGTTTCCTGGACACCATCCGGACTGCATGTGACAATCGGTGACGAGTCCGGCAAGCTATATGTCTACGATATCGCTGAGCATCTGGCGCTACCCTCACGCGATGAATGGTCGCGATTCAATGCGACACTCAACGAGCTCAAAATGAACCAAAACGACGAGGTCTAAACTTAAGCAACAACAAACAACAATATAAAACGCTTAGTTCATTTCAAGCCGGGATGCTTAATATCGTTTATTGCTTAATCGCATATGTCAAAGCAGCAAAACGGGCAAAAAATTCTTCTATTATGTTTTCTTTCTCATTGCTAACTTATTTGAGAGCTTTGCTCTTTTTGGAATGTGTGTTTATAGTCAATTTTTAATCTATATATATATATATATATATATATATAATCGATTTCAATATTCCGATGTTCGATTCAACCTTTTTATAAATGCACAGCATTAATTCTTATATATATATATAATTTTCGTTTAACAATTTTCGCTCGCAAAAATTGTAAGCTTTCATAATTACCGTGCGGCCATTTTGTAAGCTCTTTCCCGTTTTCGTTCGTATTTAAATGGAATTCATCAAATGAAATTCAATACAAAATACAACAACAACAAGAACACACATCTGTACACATGCGATATAAGCTATAATACGATATTAGTTTGAAATACATACAAACGATATGTGTGTCTCTCTCTCTCCATTTGGTATTGTAATTTATTTGATATACATACATATACATATTAACATGCATGCATACGCATATTTGAACTGATTTGTATTCGCCTTCTTCTTCTTCATATTTTATTGATTTTCCATCCATCCCGATGTGTATAAAAAGTATAAAATGATACAAACATAATTGCTCTGTTTGTGACGGGTTGGGCAGGGGGAGGGGGTGTCTCCCAACAGCAAAAGATAGATGATACATATATACGATATACATACATATATTATACATTTAAAAATGAAAAAAACAATGTGAAGAAAACCCTTATATATATATATTTATTTAACACGATATTTACATACACAGAGTTACTTAATTGAATGAACATTTTTTTTTGCGAACCCTTTCCCCCTTCCCCTTTACACACCTCATATGTAAAATGTAGTTTATATTTTAAAATATGTAACTCATGCAAAGTGACAAACAACAACAACAACAAGAAGAAGAAAACTAAACTTACTATTAAACGAGATTAAATAAAGATACAAAAAAAAAATATATATATATACATTAAAAGAGATAAATGCATTCATGGAGAGGATTTATGTGTGTGTATACCGTTTTCCATAATTTGATGCTGTATGAGTGATGATTTAATTGGCTACACTCATACATGCGTATCTATTCAATTTTGATTCGCATGATTCATGGCATTGCCATGCGCATTGCAAGTGCATTGCCATTTCGGATAAAGCCGAAGTTAAAACAGAACTCTTCGTCATGCAAATAGCTCTCGTGAGTAGGGGTTAGTAGCAGCAGCAGCAACAGTCGCAGCGGCAGCGACAGCGGCAGAGACTACGTCAACTAAATAGCGGCCGAGCTTTTGTTTGTTTGGTCATCGAGAGCGTCAGTAGCAAAAGGTAGAGCCAAAGGACACGTTTATAGTTGATAACAGCAGCGGACAAAATTAAAATAGTTGTGCAAAAGCAACAAGAGAGCCGACTCGCAATCAACAGTTATACAGCGCAAATCACAGCTCAAAAAGCAACAACAATTGAAATGGATTACAAGGTGAGTAAATGCAATAGATGCAATTTTATTGATTTTTTATTTGATAGCCACTCACCCCCACACACAACACACAACACAATTATCTTATCAAATTGCTACCTGACCGAATGTACATACATATATATATGTCTAAATGTAAATGTGTAACTGTTAATGATGCAGCCAGTGCCATGTATTGTGCCAGCATCAAACTTTGATGCATCCGAAGATAGTCAGGAGCTGCGTGCAGCCATGCAAGGATTTGGCACTGATGAGCTGACGATCATCGATGTGCTTGCTAATCGAAGCAATGCTCAGCGTCAGGAAATGATTGCCGCCTATTCGGAGGAATTTGATCGCGATTTGATCCAAGATCTGAAGGGTGAAGTTGGCGGCAAGTGTGAGGATGTCGTTGTTGCATTAATGCTGCCACCCGTTGAGTTTTTGTGCCAGGAACTGCACGATGCCATGGCCGGCTTTGGCATCAACGAGAGCACTCTCGTCGAGATTCTCTGCACCAAGAGCAACGAGCAGATGCAGGACATTGTTACCACCTATGAGCGTAAGTATCGACGACCCCTTGCCGAGCAGATTTGCAGCCAAACATCGGGCTTCTTTCGCCGTCTCCTTACCCTGATTGTGACCGGTGTGCGTGATGGCTTGGAGACACCTGTCAATCCCGACCTTGCCAAGGAGCAGGCTGCCCAGCTATATGATGCTGGCGAGGCCAAGTTGGGCACCGATGAGGAGGTCTTCAATCGCATTATGGCCCATGCCAGCTTCCCCCAGTTGCGTCTCGTTTTCAATGAATACAAGGAGCTCTCCGGTCAGACCATCGAGCAAGCCATCGTTTATGAAATGGCCGATGAGTTGCATGAGGCCATAATGGCCATTGGTAAGTGGAAAATTATTCGAGAACCAAGATAACAAAGCTCCAAAATGGAGCAAAAAATTTTCTCTGTTTCTCTACTTGTTATGGATAAGCTCTTTTACCAATATCGGTTAATATATGATTTATCAAATATTTTGTCTTTATTTTTGCATACATATATAAGCACATTAGCTCAGATCTTTTAAAAATTGGTAGGGATAGTCCTTATCATGCATAGTTCCTTCAAAAGGAAAGTTAAGGGGAGTCTTGGGACAACACTTTCATATACATCTATGAATAAGAGTTCATACTCAAAACATGAATTATTGTTCTAAAACTTAGTAGGGATAGTCCTTATCATACATATTTCCTTAAGAAGGAAAGTTAAGGGAAGTCTTGGGACAAAACTTTCACATCTATGAATAAGAGTTTATACTCAAAACATGAATTATTGTTGTAAAACTTAGTAGGGATAGTCCTTATCATACATATTTCCTTAAGAAGGAAAGTTAAGGGAATACATCTATACATCTATGAATAGAAGTTTATATTCAAAATTTGAATTATTGTTGTAAAACCTAGTAGGGATAGTCCTTATCATACATATTTCCTTAAGAAGGAAAGTTAAGGGAATACATCTATACATCTATGAATAGAAGTTCATATTCAAAATCTGAATTATTGTTGTAAAACCTAGTAGGGATAGTCCTTATCATACATATTTCCTTAAGAAGGAAAGTTAAGGGAATACATCTATACATCTATGAATAGAAGTTCATATTCAAAATCTGAATTATTGTTGTAAAACCTAGTAGGGATATTCCTTTTCATACTTAGTTCCTTAAGAAGGAAAGTTAAGGGAATACATCTATACATCTATGAATAAGAGTTTATACTCAAAACATGAATTATTGTTCTAAAACTTAGTAGGGATAGTCCTTATCATACTTAGTTCCTTAAGAAGGAAAGTTAAGGGAATACATCTATACATCTATGAATAAGAGTTTATACTCAAAACATGAATTATTGTTGTAAAACTTAGTAGGGATAGTCCTTATCATACATATTTCCTTAAGAAGGAAAGTTAAGGGAATACATCTATACATCTATGAATAGAAGTTTATATTCAAAATTTGAATTATTGTTGTAAAACCTAGTAGGGATAGTCCTTATCATACATATTTCCTTAAGAAGGAAAGTTAAGGGAATACATCTATACATCTATGAATAGAAGTTCATATTCAAAATCTGAATTATTGTTGTAAAACCTAGTAGGGATAGTCCTTATCATACATATTTCCTTAAGAAGGAAAGTTAAGGGAATACATCTATACATCTATGAATAGAAGTTCATATTCAAAATCTGAATTATTGTTGTAAAACCTAGTAGGGATAGTCCTTATCATACATATTTCCTTAAGAAGGAAAGTTAAGGGAATACATCTATACATCTATGAATAGAAGTTCATATTCAAAATCTGAATTATTGTTGTAAAACCTAGTAGGGATATTCCTTTTCATACTTAGTTCCTTAAGAAGGAAAGTTAAGGGAATACATCTATACATCTATGAATAAGAGTTTATACTCAAAACATGAATTATTGTTCTAAAACTTAGTAGGGATAGTCCTTATCATACTTAGTTCCTTCAAAAGGAAAGTTAAGGGGATTCTTGGGACAAAACTTTCATATACATCTATGAATTAGAGGTTATACTCAAAACATGAATTATTGTTGTAAAACCTAGTAGGGATAGTCCTTATCATACATATTTCCTTAAGAAGGAAAGTAAAGGGAAGTCTTGGGACAAAACTTTCCTATACATCTATGAATAGAAGTTTATATTCAAAACATGAATTATTGTTTCGCAAGTACATTATCCCTTATTCCTCAGTTGTCCAATTTTTATGAAGTCTTATGGATTTTGGTATAAAACCTCAAAGGAAACAAAAATAACAACACGGTTAAGTGTGCTGGGGGTCAAAACTTTGCAAAGCGTCGTCTTATTTCTCACGTTTAGCCGAATAGGAAACTTCTGAACAATTTTCAACCTTGTGGTTCCTATGGATAGATAGATATTTAGTTAGTCAAAAAAAAAAAACAAATTTATAAGATGTATCTAAAAGAAGCATTAACTTCAAACTACATTTTTCTATTGGTCTCTTTTTCACTCGATCTTCCTCTCTCACTCTCTCCCTCTCTTTCTTTGTCGCTGTCGCAGTTGAATGTGTGCGATCTCCGGCTGCATTCTTTGCTAATCGTTTGTATAAGGCAATGATTGGTGTCGCTACCGATGACAAGACACTTATACGCATCATTGTTGGCCGCTCTGAGATCGATCTGGAGACCATTAAGAATGAGTTCGAACGCATCTATAATCAAACTCTCATAAGCACTGTTGTGGTAAGTAGAACTTAATGCATTCCTTTACAGCTATTCGTATTAGAACTTCTGCACGATTGTGTAGATATTACATATTTCATTTCCAATGAATTTCTCTCAAACACTTTGCTTAACTTAATCCACCAACACTTTTCTTTCATCTCGTTTCTGTTTGCAGTCGGAAACTTCTGGAGATTACAAGCTTGCTCTGGTTTCCTTGTTGGGCGCTGCTTAAAATGGTTGTTATCATCATCATACCGACATGCCGTTTAGAGGCAATTACTATACGAATATTAGTATATTCGAAAATTTTTTGATGTAATTTATAATATTGTAGTGATTTTAAAGAATCTCGCTTTTGATGTCTATGCACAGTTGTGCCAATAAATAATCGTTCGTTTGAAAACCAATACTCATTGGTTTTCGGAAACACACAAAAAACTGTTTCTTTTAGCATAGCAAAACGTTAAATTCGATTTAAACATTGAAAGCTTTTGATTTATTTTTATATTTTTTAATTGAAATTACAGTATTAATGGGCTTTTTTTAAAGAACCTTCTGCTATGCAGTTCTTGTGCACTAGTCGTGCCAATAAATATACGTACATATATATAAATAAATATATATATATGTATATCGATTAGCGGAATACATTTTTGGTGACTCAAACGTTTAAACAAGTTTTTGTTTTTTTTTTGTTAGCAGTGGAGACCCAATATTTAATTTAATACTTCAAACGCGATCCTATTTGAAGAACAGCTTATGCAACTCTTTGGTTTTTAATGGTAAATAGTTTTGCATTTCATCGGGATTCGTCCAAAACGCAGATGAAGACTAAATGAAAAGAGTTTATTTTTTTTTAGGATTAGTTTAGTATTCGTTCACATTCTAAATTCAAGCTGCTTTCGAGCTTACCTTTAATTCGGTACAGGGTGCTTCCCGGTGTGTGTACTCCTTGAGTATGTAGTTATTCTCAATCTCGTAATGGAAACGTGTGTCGTGCATGCGAATGAGCACATCATCGATCCGTAGAAAGTGTCGCAGCAGCACAAAGAACCCCGATGGCATAACACGCTGTATCATAAAAATGCAAAAAAATAAAGTTAAAACGTGACTCTAACTGTTAAAATGCCAGAAATTTAAATGCATCTTCAAAATTAACAAGCTTAATTTCTTTCTCTTAATCTCTCTATAGATCGGAACATTGTGGATGAGTATAGCTCCCTCAAAACTCAATCGATTATCAAATGCAATACCTTATAAGTTCAAGTCAAGTTGCATCCATGAATAAGTGAATAATCTATGAATATGTTGATGGTACTCACAATGCGAACGCTTAATGCTGATATGCCATGATCGTGTAGCTCATCCTCGAAGAGTGTGAGATCCTCATAGAAGAATATATTCTCGCGCAGCATTAGCTTTATTTTGTTTATCGTATCTGTGGTAGTTTCTGTGCGTATTTTATCGTTCAGGGTGCCCTGATATGTGGTTGTGAATGTCCAATCGAACGGCTTGTATTTCTGCTCAATATTCTGCTCAGCACTGTAAAATATGAATATTAACAAAAATTATTCAGATAATCAAGCATATATATTTTGTGGCTTTACCGAGTTTCGCGCCATTCCTGAGCGCAGGCGACTTCCATTTCTTCAGCCTGTTTGCCATTGGCAACCAGAGCGAGCGCATCCAAAGTTTTGAATTCAATGAGCGCACCATTTTTATGCTTGAGTACCAGATTGTTTTTGTAAAATACCATGTCTGGCAGATGTGGCAGCTCCAGCGATTGCTGATACTTGCAGAGCTCACAGCGATTGGCATCGTTCTTGTCGCAGCACTTGTCGCTACCCAAATTGCACATACTCTTCAAGATGTGCGACTTCTCATAGGTAATGGACCAGTCGTGAAAGCTAATGCCAGTGCAGGCCACTGGCAATTGCATTGGATCGGTCTACAGGATACGCATTAGCGTAAATATATACAAAATATGCAATCCCCTTACCACTTTGGTTACCATAACTGGCGCCGTTGTATTTGTGTTCATATATGCCATCAACAAATAAGCTATTCAAGACGAAGTCAGCTATGTATGTGTGCAAACAACGTATGTTATCGGTTTAAGAAAATCGCAAAATGCCAATCGCGTCATCGGTACATTGATTGTCTGTTTTATTCAACTTACAAATTTTAACTATAAACGAAATCCTTGTTTTTAATGTTTGGTAAATGGGTACAAAATGTGTCAATTATTCAATTTAAATGTCATAACATATCGTGAATAAACATTGATAACTTTTTGCTTGCGATGAACTGTGTCATCTCTAATGCGAAGCGGCAAATGATTTTTGTTTTTGTCAGTTATTCTATTTCCATATGTCTAGTACAAGCTTATAAATCGCTTCCGTCAACTGCGAAACACTAAAACGTTTTTAAAAATACACGAATCCACGGACAATATACTCAACATGATAGCGTTAAGCTTAAAACGCCTGCCACGTTCATGCCTGTTTCGGACTCTTAGCCCAAAACAAAAACTCTCCACATGCTCAACTCTAAGGATGTGCAAGGCGCAGACAACAGCGGAAGAGACGCGCATCGGTGCCGTCGAAACGCTACGATTGGGTCAACCAACGAGTGCTACACATCCACATCTAATAAAGCCGCATGAACTGGTGCCAGGCATTGAACAGATTGAATTTCAAACGCGCCGTACAAATCTTATGCAAGCCATACAGACTTATGCCGAAAGCTTCGGCACAGAATTCAATGGACGCACCACCAAGTCTCACATGGTAAGTACATGACACACTATACAATATACTAGACAACACTTCTTTGTTCGCTTGCAGCTGGTAATTGGAGCAGCGGCCAAGAAATATATGAGTGGAAAAATTCCGTATGTATTTCGTCAAAATTCAGATTTTTTCTACCTTACCGGATGCATGGAACCGGATTCGGTGCTATTGCTAACTATTGATGAAACTGGTAACGTGCAGTCGACACTTTTTATGCGTCCAAAGGATCCGCATGCCGAGCTGTGGGATGGACCACGCACCGGTCCCGACTACGCCATCCAGCTGTTTGGCGTTCAGGAGGCACAACCCATTGACAACTTTCATCAAGCACTTGCCTCGCGTTTCGACCAGCTAAAAGCGCATTTGTGGTGCGATCTAAAGCAATTGGAGCTGCCCAATGTGACAGAAGCTATAATTCAAGTATGCAATCAGGAGCGCATTCAGCTGCTGCCTCTGTACACATTCGTGGAGAATATGCGTCTAATTAAGTCACCCGCCGAGATGCAGCTGATGCGCGAAACCTGTGCCATAGCCTCACAGTCCTTTAACGAGGTCATCGCCGAGACGCGACCAGGTCAATCTGAGCATCATCTGTTCGCTGCCATAGACCACAAGTGCCGCATGCGCAACGCCAGCTATCTGGCCTATCCGCCCGTTGTTGCAGCTGGCAAGAATGCCACCGTTATACACTATGTTAACAATACACAACTGTTGCATGACCAGGAGCTTCTGCTCATGGATGCCGGTTGCGAGTACGGTGGCTATACCAGCGACATAACACGCACCTGGCCCGTTAGCGGACAGTTCACAGAGCCACAGCGCACTCTCTATGACATGATGGAGCAACTGCAAAAGGAAGCCATCCGTGAGTGGCAATTTTAAATTAAAACTAATCAATACAGATCGTAAATTTGTTTGCAGAACTTATCATGCAACCTGGTGGTGAAACATTGGATCAATTGTTTGAGACGACGTGTTTCAAGCTGGGCAAATATCTGCAGGAGATTGGACTGGTTAGCAAGCATTTAAGCGGTACCAAAGAGTTGGCCTCACAGGGCTTCAAATTTTGTCCTCATCATGTGTCCCACTATCTCGGCATGGATGTGCACGATACGCCGCACGTGCCACGCAACACACGGCTGCAGCCAGGCATGGTGTTCACCGTGGAGCCGGGCATCTATATTGATGAGAATCGCACTGATGTTCCGCCCGAATTCCGTGGCATTGGCATACGCATCGAGGACGATCTGCTGATCAATGAACAGGGCCAGGTGGAGGTCCTTACCGCTAGCTGTATCAAGGAGCGTCGTGCGCTCGAAGGTCTCTTCAAGTAGAAGCCCCAGCTCACCAAATTCCTAGTCATCAATTAGCATAAGCATTCATTTATATACATATTTCGGGTAACAGCTAAACTGTTCGAAAGAAGAGAAATACATTTTATTTTGTTTAAGTTTACAGTTTGGCAAAAACGGGCTTCTCATCTTTGGTTAGTTGAGCAGCGACCGCCTGGGCAAAGTCTTCTGATTGCAAATGCAGCTTGTTGATAAGACGCTGTGGGGGGTTAAAGTAGAGAATATTTTTTGAATATAATAATCGAATACAGATTACAAATTATACATACAATATGATCGAGTCCTTCTTGATTGGTGTGCTCCAAGGAGTAAACCATATTTTCCTTAGTCGTTTGCACGGCAATTGGGCTTTTGCTGGCAATTTCCTCGGCAACAGTCAGCGCACCTTTCACCAGGGCATCTTTGTCGGGAAAGACGCGACTAATCAGACCGCTGCGCTCGGCTTCAACGGACTCAAAGCGACGTCCAGTGAAGCAAAGTTCGCGTACCAGCGACTGACTGCCAATCGCTTTGGGTAGACGCTGCAGTGTGCCGACATCGGCGGCCATACCAATGTCCACCTCTTTCACTTGGAAGAAGGCATCGTTTGTGCTATAGCGTATGTCTGCGGCGGTAATCAAATCCACACCAGCACCAATGCATCCCATATGCACCGCCATAATGACCGGTTTGGGGCAGAGCTCGACAGCGGTTATTGAATCTTGATACAGCTTAATGGTCCGCTCGAGTATAATGCCCTTGCGTGCGACATCATCATAATCGCCCATTTGCTCGCCCATGCTCATCATCGAAGATAGATCGATGCCGGCACAAAAATGTTTCCCAGCACCAGAGAGCACAATAACGCGGCAATCGGGATTAATCGCCAACGTTTCGAAGCAGTTTTTGATCTCACTGCAGTTATAGAAAACCATATTAAAAGTAATAATACGTGTTGTATCTATCTGTACTACTTACATCCACATTTCCCTGCTGATAGCATTGAGCTTCTTGGGTCTGTTAAGTTCGACATGGAAAACGAAGGGCTTCGGTGAGCTGACGGCCAAATTTTTAAAATGTGGTGCTGCGGCCGGTTGGCTTGTGTTGTTACGATGTGGCTGCATGGCTACAAAAGTTTATTAATGGTCCAAAGTTTAACAGTATATGATTGAATTGTTAGCTGGACACACAAACATTGATTCGGACTTTGGACCGTTTAGTTGGACTCTTCAATTAACTTCGGGTTTTAATACAAATCCATAATTTGTAGGTGGTCACACTTACCGGCTAATCTGGGTGTAAGTCGGATCACATTTGTTAATCTTGGCAACGACATTTTTGCTCATTCAATAAATAAAACACTTCAACAAAACTTTGCCGTTGCAGTTCTATTCACTTGTTGCATTTGTCGATGCTTTTAAAAACGGGATTTGTTATGCTATCGATTGTTTTGTTATTCATCGATATACAAGATGCAAAAGTAAAATTATTTTGTTTGTAATAAATATTCTTCGTATCCACTTATTAGAGGCCAAGACAACATCTCTTTTATGGTATGTAGTTAAATCAAACTTAAAAATTGAATAAATATTTTAATTAGATCAAGCGATACTTAAAACCCTGTCGTGTTGACGTCACAATAGGCCAACGAACTGTTTCTCCCGGGGAGCGAGCGGTGTCAAACGGAAAAATAAAAAAAACAACAAATAATGTCATCTATTCCAGTTGCTGTTGATAAGCCGCAGGCGGTGCACTTCAAATATTTGCAAATTATCTACTATATATATTAGATAAGCGCACATCGAACACAAACCAACCAAGTAAAAATGAGCGAATCACTGGATGTGCTAGTTTTTGGCTCGGCCATTATAGATTTCATCTGGTAACGTACACAGACAATTATGATAATTGATTATGCCATTAACCCGCAACCATTTGTTACTCATGTAGTTACACACCACGCCTGCCTAAGGCTGGTGAAACGCTGCATGGTCATAAGTTTCAGACCGGATTCGGTGGCAAGGGAGCCAATCAATGTGTTGCCGCTGCACGTCTCGGTTCCCGCACGGCGCTCATTGCCAAACTGGGCGATGATAGCTTTGGCAATAACTATCTGCGCCAGCTGCAAGACGAAAAAGTCAATGTTGAGCATGTGAAACAGTTGCCTGGCCAAACAACTGGCATTGCGCAAATTGCTGTTTCCGATGATGGCGAAAATAACATAATCATTGTAACTGGCGCCAATAATGCACTTAACGCCATTGATGTCACAAGCGCTGCACAGCACTTTGCCCATGCCAAGGTGCTAGTCTGCCAGCTGGAAACGCCCATTGAGGCCACACTGTGTGCATTGCGTGAATTCAAGGGCATCTCCATATTGAATGCGGCGCCAGCTAAGGAAAAGTTGCCAGCGGAGCTGCTTCAGCTCTCAACCATCTTGTGTGTGAACGAAACCGAGGCGGAACTCATGACGGGCATGAAGAGCATCAGCTGCATTAGGTATGCAGTAATACAACATCATACATTTATGTGATTAACTTTTTGTTTTTTGTGTATCTCTGCAGCGACGGACATGAAGCAATGAATCAACTCATCGAACTTGGCGCCAATACAGTGATCTTAACTTTAGGCAAATTGGGTGCAGTCTGCTTGACAAAGCAGGCGCGCACCGTAGAGGATATGATATACGAACCAGCGCCACATGTGCCGGCCGAGAAGGTTGTTGATACGACGGGTGCCGGCGATGCCTTTATTGGTGCCTTATCCCACAATTTGGCCCGTTATCCACAGCAAAAGCTAAGGGAGCACATTGCAGCTGCCTGCATAGTGGCATCCAAATCGGTTCAGCTGCCGGGCACACAAGTTAGCTTCCCACATGGGACCGATAATTGAGTGGCCAGCTGAGGGAAATTTTAATTGCTACATAAAATTTGTTTCCATTTATGGAATTAGTTAAGTATAGAAATTTGTGTGCAATTTTAAATGTCAGAAACTAGAATTAGTTGCAAAATAAATCACTGCTGAATATGCGAGAGCAAACTACTTTTATATTATTCAACAATTTAAGTCCCAGCGTACTAAAAAAGAAATGATCAGATTTTTGGTACATTTGTACATCCATTGTGAATTGGTACGCAGTTCAGGACCTTTTTCCTAAGACACAAAAAAGAAAGCTTTTATCATTGTTGTATTACAATATTTAATCAGCTATTTGTGTTATAGTTTACAAGGAGAAATGACTTGTTTAAACAAATACAACAACCAATATTTTGTTATTTTATATTGATGAAAACTAAATTTGGCAAACATTTTTTGTATGGTCTTAGTGTGTGTGTGTGCTTGAGTGTGTGTTCGCAAACTAGTTTCTCTCCAAAATAAATTATTGTTTTTTTAAGATAGTGTGTTCGTTCATTTCTTTCCAGACTTCTTGATGCCGCCACCCACGAGTGGGCCCTTTTTGGAAGCTTGCTGTTTGGCAGCATCGAGCGCCTTTGCTTGCTCCTTTTGCTTCTGCTTAAATGCTAGTTCTTCTTCGTCCATCTCTTTGCCCTCCTTCTTGGGCGCCTTTAATGGCTTCTTTTTCCCACCCTCACGACCAGTCATGATCTGTAATCCAAAATATTTATTTAAATAAGGATTTCCTTTGCTAAAACGTAGCAAAATAGTCACGCACTCGCACGTTTTCCCAAATTTTCTATTTCAGTGTTTTATAGCGACGAAAAATTCACAATATCAAAAACACACTAGATTCAGGTATCGATGGCTTAAATTTTCAACTCTGAAAACAATTTAAAGTGTGACCACCTAATAATACCGATAATTTTAAAATTTAAACCAATAAAATTCTTCTTAGAAGTGTTTGTATCGCAATGATATATTATTAAGCGCAACTTTTTACACCATATGTCATTTTTGTGGATAAACTTCGCAACAACATCAATATGTCTTGTTTTTTAAAATATCGCGAAAAATAATTGGACTATCGACGGCAGCATTGACAAGCCGATTTTTTGCAATGTTAGCCTCTCGATAGTTTGGCACACTGTTCACGTTTTACGAACACTTTACGATTTGCGTTCGTTAAGTGAGCACGCGGCAAATTTCGACGCCAAGTGGGAAATTGATTCTGCAAAAGAAGTTTTTATTCTGTGACTTTTGTAAGAAGTTTAATAACTAAAGGTATTGTGCTTTTCTTTTATACAACTCTTTTTTTTTTGAATGCGAAACAATACAAAAAACGGACAGTGCATTAATTATAAATCTGCCATTGATTTTTTTGTTCTTGACGTTCACCTTGCACTAGATTTAAGTTATGTAATGTGCTTATTTTTTTTATATGTGTCGGTGTTGGTTTATTATTCCGGTGTGCAAATTTAATTGTATATTGTAGCCTTGAATTGAAATATTAATATAGATGTATACTTTTTTTTAATAACGTCGGAAAAGCTACATAAATTGTGCTTACATAACCACAAAAAAAGGTATTTCGCAGGCCAAAGCAAAGCAGTGCCAAATTGAAGGCTATATAAACTGCAGAGATACAGCGTCTAAGTAACAAGGTAACAAGTCGTCCATGTCCCTTTTTCAATGCGCCCTCGCAAACCTACAATGTGTTAAGAACACTCACGAGTTCTAACCTAAAATATTTTCGCAAGAAAAAGTTGAAAGCAAGCAAGAAAAAACTGTGCCACACAAGCAAGTGTTACACACACACATAAATCCAAGCATATACAAAAAGTGACAGCTGCTTTTGTATTAAATTTAATTGAATATCTACTTTTTTACATGTGTAGAATTTTCTCTTTTCTTTTCTATTATTTTTTTTTTTGTCAAAAGTGACAATTGCGGCTAGAAAAGCGGCACACACATACTTGGATATATGTACATGCATATAAAGTCCATGTGGCTGTCGTGCCCTCTCGCTCCCTCGCACTCTACGGCATTTACACGCGCAATATTCGCTCGACCTAATGGTTGTGTGTAAGTGTGTGTGTGTGTGTGTATGCACAATGTAATATATTTCAGCAATTCTCTCTTGTTTCGTAAATTCTAAGAGCAAAAATCTCCCATTCTTTTGAATTCGAAGAGTGTTTACTTTCTACCTGCAATATTAAAAATGCTTTCAAGAAGTTGAACCGGTTGCGTGACAGCACAGCAGCTGCTGATGCTCTATGTGACGTCAGCAGATCAAACGCGTCATCAAAATATACAGCATGTGATTTTGATCTGTATTTTTGCCCTTTAGCGCCATTTTGCATAACACATCCCATGCACCGATAACACATACTATTCAAGTTAATATTCCTAAGTGTCGCATTTAGAATTGCGAATTTTTTGTTTGCAGTTTCCAACTGATTGAATTGGCAAGCGATAAACAAAACCACTGCCTTTTGCTGATGCGTCAGCGACTTAAGTTCTGTGAATTTTAATGCACAATTCTTCATCTTTTTTAATTCGCAATACGAGAGCGACGCCTAACAACAAAGTTCACAATTGTACATATAATAGCCTTGCCGTACTTAACCCATTAAACTGTTTTGCTGCAGGCCAGCGCACTTGGGTCCATTTACTTAAAATAGTCGCATACTTAGTGAGTTGTTTTTGGCTTATTGCCAGCACTAGGCGTGCAGCGCCGCAAACAGCTGCTACTTCTTTTTCGTCCAGTGTCCATTTTTTTTTTTATGTAAGTGTCGCCGATAAGGAGGCCTTGAAAACTGCTTACATAAAGTAGCTGGCGTTTATCTAATCGCAGTACGCACTTTTTACTTGCGCCGCCTTCCGTCTGCAAAAAGCCTTGTGACGTCGCTGTTGCCCAGTAGAATATGAGCGAGAGCTCAGCGAGTAAGAGAGAAGTTAAGAAAAAAAAAAGAGCACAGCACATGCGTCAAATTTTCCACAAGTCACATGCTTTGCTGTTGACGCGGGCGTCAAAGCTACGGCAGAGGCTGTTTGATGGTGTCGGCGCGTTGCCAACAGAGAAAAAGTTTACAATTTTGGCAAGCATAATGTTTTTGTGCTGGCACTGCCAAACCTCGAAAGGGGTAAATGAAAAACAATTGAACTTAAAAAAAAATATGCATGCCAATGACATGTGGTCATGTATATTTGGACTAACATTTAACCATTGTATTTTGTCACTTCATTTTCCTAGCAGCACGGCAGGCCAAAACTCTGTACGCTGAAAGTGACAAGTGAACTCATTATCACCAAGTTAATCGTGTTATGCAATGCTATTGGCATTGAATTTATATACACATGCCATACGTATAGACAAGATGATAAGGCGCTGATCAAGTTCGCTCTCACTGTTTCGCTCTTTCTCTGTCTGCCTCTTTTGATCATTTGCTCCGTTGGTGTATGCGCACACGTGCCAAAGCTCTATATGTCTGGCCTCTGTTGCCAACGCTTTTGTTACCGTTAGAAGACGCGGTCTCTCACTGTCTATCTCTCTCATTCTCTCTTTCGCAACTGTTGCGCCGCAACTGCGACGCGTGAGCGCTACCTGAACTTGAATTCTCTTCTGCCAACAGCGGCAGCAGCCGACCATCGGCGCAGCGCCAGGCTAGGTCGTCACTTTCGCTGTACATTTGCTTCACAAGCAATTTAGTTGCCGTCCGGTTCAGACCTCTGGTTCGCAAGGAATAAGGATAAATAAATTTTTTTTTCGGTGCTGTGATATTTAAACACATACAGATTGTACGTATTACCAAACAATTAGTGCACTTAATGGGTATAATTAAAAGTCAACATAAACATCAATAACAATAGCTAAACAGCAATAATAATAGTTTGAAGCAACCATTTGTGATTTAATTATTTTTTTCTGTGGTTGATTTGTGCCAAGCAAACACTTATAATTATATTTTTTTTATTGTTACATAAAACAAAGTGAAAAAACGTTATCAACAAATGCTTCTTTGCACTTACCAATTGAATATGAATTACTTAAACAATTGAATTTTTTTTTTCTGGTGACTTATGCAATCGACAATTATGTGCCACCCTTTATCTTAATCAATCTAGATAACAGTGCAAAGCAATAATCAAAACACAAACAAAGCTAATTGTTCCACGTGTAGCTCTAGCTACCTATTTTTTTCCTTACCACTTTTTAATTTTTTCTTATGCCCAGTTGAAACTGTTACATCACGGTCGCGCGTGCTCTTTTTGCAAAAGCTCTCAATTGACAGCAGCAGAGGCGGCGGCAGCACCTCTGGAAATTAGATAACGGGGCTATGCTATTTTTTTTTACTGTTGTTTGCAGTTGCCTGCACGCCCACAATAAAGTTCTCTCTCTCTCTCACATGCTCACTCTTAAGTGCCTTGTATCACTCTCGCTGTGTGCCCAGGTGTTACATAAATTCAATGTTAGTCAATGAAATGCGGCCTAGACTCTCTACGACTGCTAATTTAATTTTGTGTGTCCCACAAAATAGCAAAGAAAAAAGTTTTGGCTTAGCAAACTGTATTGGTACACTTGACTTCTAAATTTAACAAGAGACAAGATGAGACAAAAAGAAAAGCTCTCTCACTTGGTCAATGTCAATGTATTATATGTGTGTGCGCTCCTAGAACCAGCTGCTGCTGCTCTCTTAATATCTAAATACAACAACTATGTTGCACAAGCGATTTAATTATGCAATGCGTACACATACAAACATGTGCTCATTGCAGAATAATATACGGCATACACCCACACTTAGAATCGTTATATTTAGTTTGTTTTTCAAGAGGCACTTTATAACTTTCGATGATTACTTTATGCATTAATGCATTTAAGAAATTGATTACTTATAAACACGTGGCAATTGGGGGAAGTTTCAGTTTCCAAACATTCATAAACACAGCAAATAAAAAAAAAAACCCCCCGCAACCAGTTTTAATGCCGCTGTTTCTCTCACCCTCATACATATAAATGAGAGCCGCTTGACAACTGCAACGGTTTCTCGCTGTCGTTGTTTAACGTGTATGTATAATTAACGAACACACACACAGATAGAAATTCGGATGGCTGGCTTCAAACTTAAAATGCTGATATCATAAACAAAATTGGCATATTGCCGGTTATTATAGCACAATTTAGATTGAATATTAACATTTACTTTATTAATAATGCATGCTTCTATATATATTAGTTTGTAACATATGGTATTTAATGTATTTGATAATCTTAGTTAAGCACCCACCCATTTCATTTAACCCATTTAATAACATTGAATTTGATTTTCATCCTTTTGCATTTTGCACTAATCGCACTTGCATTGCTTATCGCATTTTGTGTGACTGTTCGATAATCCAACTGCATCCAATCGCTATGCGATATATGCAGGTGTTACCGATTGAACGGTTATCGCGCGTTGTCGATTTGCTTTGAAAGATGGCCGCCGCCGTACGTCATTATTCATTAGTTTTAATCATTTATTTACGTAATCCCATCCATATATTTGTGTTTCATTTATTATTTGGTTTTGGTGACTATTATTTTATTCATTTTGTTTATTATTAACCGTGTCCAAAAAGTGAAATGTGCATCCATAACAAAAAAAAAAAAAACAAAAAAAAAACCATTATGCAAGCAAATATCAAGAACATATCAATATCACCATCATCATTAACATCAATCAAAATCATAACTGCAATACTGAAGACTAACTGATATAAAAAAAAAAAACCGTGAATGGATAAGAAGATGGAAAGAAAGAGAAGAGAATTATAAGTGCCATGTGTTTACAGCAAAATGGGCAAGGATTTCGATGTTGTTGGCTTTGCCAAGGATTTCGCTGCCGGTGGTATCTCCGCAGCTGTCTCAAAGACTGCCGTCGCACCCATCGAGCGTGTGAAGCTGCTGCTACAGGTTCAGCACATCTCGAAACAAATCTCGCCCGATAAGCAATACAAGGGTATGGTTGATTGCTTTGTCCGCATTCCAAAAGAACAGGGTTTTAGTTCATTCTGGCGCGGTAACATGGCCAACGTTATTAGATATTTCCCAACTCAGGCTCTGAACTTTGCCTTCAAGGATAAGTACAAGCAGGTAAGACACATCACATCAATATTCCACCCATTCATCTTTCATTATTTAAACTGTGTGTTGTATTGCTTGTTTTCTAGGTCTTTTTGGGTGGTGTTGACAAGAACACCCAGTTCTGGCGTTACTTCATGGGCAACTTGGCCTCCGGTGGTGCCGCTGGTGCAACATCTCTGTGCTTTGTCTACCCATTGGACTTTGCTCGTACTCGGTAAGTGTACAAATATCATATCATATTTATTGTGTTTCTTATCTAATATTGTGTGTGTGTGTGTGTTGCTTTACAGTTTGGCTGCTGATACTGGCAAGGGTGGTGCTCGCGAATTTACCGGTCTGGGCAACTGCTTGACCAAGATCTTCAAGAGTGACGGCCTCGTTGGCTTGTACCGTGGCTTCGGCGTCTCTGTGCAGGGCATCATCATCTATCGTGCTGCATACTTTGGCTTCTACGATACCGCTCGCGGCATGTTGCCCGATCCCAAGAACACACCCATCTACATCAGCTGGGCCATCGCTCAGTGTGTTACAACTGTTGCTGGTATTGTGTCCTATCCATTCGATACTGTGCGTCGTCGCATGATGATGCAGTCTGGCCGCAAGGCAACCGAGATCATCTACAAGAACACAATTCACTGCTGGGGCACAATTGCCAAGCAGGAAGGTACCGGTGCCTTCTTCAAGGGCGCCTTCTCCAACATTCTCAGAGGCACTGGCGGTGCTTTCGTGCTTGTGTTGTACGATGAGATCAAGAAGGTCTTGTAAATTAAATTATTAAATTATTCAAACAAACAAACAAACAAAATCAACAACAACAACAAAACAACCACTACCAGCTAATTATATTATTATATAAAATTGTAAACAACAACAAACAAACAAACGAAAAAACAAAAACAAAAAATTATGTTCGAACAACAGCAATGAAACACCCAAGCAAAATAATAACCCTCAATATAATTATTTAATTATATTATATATAATATCTCTGGATGATAATTTAATTGCACTTGCAAAAATCTAGCAACAAAACAACAACAACAACACTTAAACAACATCGATAGTGGCCAGACAACAGCAACAACAACAACAAACAAACAAACAAAGAACAACATCAAAAGGAGCACTGATGATGACGAGAGGATATCAGAGAGAAACGAAGCTTGACAAGCATCCAAATTTTGGAGAGTTGCCTTCCTCCCCGCAACAGACACACACACACACATACAGGCTGCCTACCAACACCTGACAGAGATAAAATAAAAACCAAAAAACAAAAACCACGAAAAGTAAACATACAAATATTATTATTATTTATAAGATAGTATTCTTGTTAAGTTCGATGGTGTTAGTGGTGCAGCCGGTTGTGGCAGGGTAGCGAATGGATGTTAAATCGAATAACTCTGTTTTATCACATAAAACCACTCCGAACCGATCGAGCGCGCGAACCTTTTGCAAAATCAAAAACAATTGTATGTTGAAACTTAGAGTGCGCAATTCAATATATATATACATATATGTTTAATGCCAACAAATTTGTTGAGTTGAGCCTCTATAAACAAAACACTACAAAACAAACAAAAAATCAACCTGCGGTTGGTTAAAAATATAAAAATTGATAAAAATAGTAGAACAATTGTGTTTTATTTTTCTATATATTTTTTCTACTTCCTCTTTATCTCTTCCGAGCGTTTCAATTATTGTCCGTTCAAATTGCAGAGCAAATTTTCAACAACAAAAAAAATGGTCGATTATCAATTTTGAAGTTGATGACAATCGTGGAAAACAATTGGAGTCGAGAGTTATCGGTTTATCGATTTGAAGAAAAAAAAAACAACACGGTTTGTATTCGTGAAGATTTGACATTAAGAGTTATCGGCTTATCGATTTGAAAAAGTTATCGGTCTATCGATTTGATAAAATTTGACACGGCTTGGTTATCCAAGTAGTCGTAGAGATTTGACATTATGTTTTCTCATTCAGTTCAGTGAAATTCCAAGTCGTAACCAGTCACATTAAACTAAATTAAATCAAATTTTCGGCATAAATTTGGAAAAAGTTTTACAAATTGTTCTTTTTTTTTTCTCCCCCGGAATTATCCTCGTTTTTGTTTAGTTAAACTGAACTTGTACAGAACAAACCACAGAACACAAACCACACTTGAACGGACAAACACCATAACTTTTGACCGAAAAAACCAAAAAAATTCAACAAGATGGGCGAAGAAGGTGGAATTAGACCCGGTGCCGATTTGAAGTCATTCTTGATTGACTTTATGGCGGGCGGCGTTTCTGCGGCCATTGCCAAAACCGCTGTGGCGCCCATCGAGCGCGTCAAGCTGATTCTTCAGGTGCAGGAGGTGTCCAAGCAGATACCGCAGGATCAACGCTATAAGGGTATTGTCGACTGCTTCGTTCGTATACCCAAGGAGCAGGGCTTCGCATCGCTTTGGCGCGGCAATTTGGCCAACGTCATCCGATACTTTCCCACACAGGCGCTAAATTTTGCCTTCAAAGATGTTTACAAGTCGGTATGTACCAAAAACTTTACACCACCATTTAAGCCATTTGGTACACAAATGGTACACATCATTATTTATTTGTCTGTTTTTTTTTCTTTTAAAGGTCTTCTTGGGCGGTGTCGATAAGAAGAAGCAGTTCTGGCGCCATTTCATGGGCAACTTGGCATCGGGCGGTGCTGCCGGCGCAACATCTTTGTGCTTTGTCTATCCGCTAGATTTTGCGCGTACGCGGTGAGTAAAGCCTATCTTTCGGAAATCGGATTTTTGTCATATTTTTATATAATATTTTATATTTTGAAGTTATTCTCTATCTTCAACATCAATTTGGGACATATTGAGCTGTTCATGTTAAATGGTAATCAATTCAAGCTTAAGCTTTAAAGCTTTGAAGCTTCTTAAATAAGAAATCCACTAACTAAACTAACCAACTTAATGCTTTAAGCAATAACATTTTTAATTATTTAGCTGATTTAGTTGGTTCAAACTTTATAAGTTAACTATTTAAAGTCACATTTTGTATTACTTTCTGTTTTTTTCTTCGTTAAGTTTAAACCAAAACTTTAAAGCTCTGATTAAATTGAGTAATTAGTAACATAATAAACCATGAAAAAAAGTAAGCAGTTAAATACTAAATGTATTTATATTTTCTACATTCTTTTCCTAATCCCCCCGTATAATATTACCATTTTAAGTTTTATTTTTCGTATGTTAAACCAATTTTTTGTTTGTTTCTTCGTTCAGTTTGGCTGCGGATGTTGGCAAGGGTGGCCAACGTGAATTTAACGGACTGATCGATTGCCTGAAAAAGGTGGTAAAATCGGATGGATTGATCGGTCTGTATCGCGGCTTCGTGGTGTCCGTCCAGGGCATTATCATTTATCGTGCCACATACTTTGGATTTTACGATACGTGTCGCGACCATTTGCCCAATCCCAAGAGTACGCCATTCTATGTGAGCTGGGGCATTGCCCAGGTAGTGACCACCATTGCCGGCATTGCATCATATCCATTCGATACGGTACGTCGACGCATGATGATGCAGTCGGGCTTGAAGAAGTCGGAAATGATATACAAGAATACGGCCCATTGCTGGGTGGTGATTGCCAAGCAGGAAGGTATAAACGCTTTCTTCAAAGGTGCCTTCTCCAACGTTATTCGCGGCACTGGCGGCGCCCTTGTCCTGGCCATTTATGACGAGTTCAAGAAATATGTTTAAGTATGGAGTTTGGCGGCACCCAATCTTCATCCGCACCTAATCCATCCATTTCTGATGATAAATCTCGAAAAAGTGCCCGCCAATATTTGCTTTATTTTGTGTGGCAAAATTTACTTTGAGTTATTTAGCATAATAAAACGGATTTATATTACACAACCCATTGTTGTCTTCATTTTTTCATATAGAAGTTTACCTGGGTGAAAACTCAACTAAAATGGTAAGTCTGATTAGTCAAGTTGCCCACCAAATTGAACTTATATTATCGAATTGTTTTTTTTTTTTTGAATAGGAAAATATCACATTTTAATTAAATTTCTGTGACGCACATGTATCTAATATGTTAATTTATTAATTCTTGTTATTTCATTACACAAAGTATAAAATGTGATTGGATATTAAGTTTGGTAAAAATTTACGACGGGTGTAGAACTTAGCTATTGTTCCGAGCAGCTGTAAATTGTGTTCGACCAACATAGTCAAGTTTTATTCCAACAAAAAATTATCAAATTTTATAGCGAAATTGTTTTGTTTGTTTTTTGGTTTTTTATTTATTTTTTTTACACATACAAAGTACGAATAATTTACTGAATTTATTTTGTTTTTTGTTGCCGTGTGTGTGTGTTTGCACTTAAATGTTAGCAGGCGTTAAAGTTAAAGTAAGCATTAAAATAACATTAAAAACAAATCAAGCTGCACGCTGAGCGCGCCGAGAGAGAGCTGAACTGAACTAAACTGATTGATCTGAGCAAAGCTTTCAATTGAGTTTTTTTGCGCACATTCGTTGTTGTTGCCGTTAGATTTGTGTGTGTATGACTACAAAAAAAAAAGATTAACTGTATGTAAAAACATTCGAACAATTACATGGTGCACTTAAACTTATTCTACGCTATGTTTGCTTCAGTGGTGGGTACGCTGCTTGCCTTCGCTGGGTGCGCATGACTATTATAGATAGGTCGTTCCCTTGGGGTTCGGATCAGATCAGATCAGATCGCTCGGCCGTTCGGCAATCGCATTAGTGAGTGGCGCCAGATCTATGTGCCAGGAATAAGAAGTATGTGCCCGCCGAATAAGCTAAGAAATTGAACAGTCCAAAGACGCCAGCCGCTATGTTGGAAGACTGTCCAATTACAGACAATGCGGACCAACTGGACAACTGCACAATGAACCCAATGAAGTAGAGCAGTGTCAGCACAGCGGTAGTAAGCAGCTCCTGTAGAGAGACAAAATAAACGATACTGTTATACACAAAGTTCATCGATTGCAAGCTCATAACTACTCATAACGTAGTTCATCTTGTGATTTTTTTTAAATTTTAATACACCGTTTACTTACAGCGAATATCCAATTAACTGCTAGATTGAGCGCCTCGCGGATGCTCAGCAAATAGGCGGCCATCAACAGAATGGTAATTATGAAAGAGAGGACAACAGCAAAGAGAAAGAAGCTTGTTGCAGGAATCCTAGCGGGAGAGGCGCATGCCATACAAATGATGCCCAATATCTGAAACAAGAACAAAAGTTAACAATTTATGAACATACATACATATATAGTACAGAAATTAATTCGTGATCTTAATTGGCGTTTTTTGTTTTTTTGGGACATGCCATGATGTCACCTTAAGCAATTGAAAATTGGTGACCAGTTAATTGCCGCTTGCATACTCACATAAATATGTACATACATTCATTTATTCATAATTACCAAATCAGTGAGCTAAATGAAATCTAAGAAAAATACGTAGTGACTTTGGTATGGCAACGCTGCACTTTGACTGTCACCTTAAGTGTTTGTATGTGGGTCTGTGTGGGTGCCGATTTAAAACGATGACACAGATTTTGATGACATGCCCATTTGCAGCTAGACATATTATTTTTTATATATTTGTGTGTATGTGTTTGTGTTGTGCTTGCAATTAAAATGTAATAAACATTAGGCGGCACACAAACAAGGTACTTTGTATTGTACAGGTGCGCGTGCAGCTTTCTTGTTGCTGTTGACGCCGCCTTCCTAAAACAGAAGGCAAGCAAAAAGTGAAAGCTGAAAGTTACAGACATTGCTAAAGCCAAAAGCGACGTCGACCTGTTGGCATGGCTTGCAATAATAATAATAACAACAACAATAATACAAGCTGTGACTGAAGTCAACTGGTTCTTGCTCATGTTATTGTTTGTCTTTTGCGCCGCTCACACGAACCAATTATGAGTGTGTGTGTGTGTTTGTGTTGTGTGAACCTATGATTGCGTGAAGTAAAAGCGCCCCCTGTCGTGCAAAGTTGATTGAACTGCAGTGTGACTGTGATTGCAATTTGCACTTGACCACTTACTTTTATGTATTTACCCTTGCAAGAGGTACCACAATTTGGTCATGAAGTTTGTAATACATTCTTTGACTTCTTTCATCAAATTTACAAAGTCAAGATCATTTGTTAAAAAAAATAGTGATAGTAATTTCTTTGATTCACATTCGTTTTCTATCAAATTTGATAAACTGCCAAATCCCACAACAAGGTCTAATATAAAAGAAGAACAGGCATTAAGCAGCCAGACAAATTTGCGTCATCACGCTTCAAAAATAAAAATAAACTCGCAATAAATGTGCGTTGGAACCAAATATTTAAAAATTTGAATATATTTACATAAATAAGTGTATATGTGAGCATCCGCTACTTGAAGAACCAATATAGAATATACATATATATATGTATGTGCAATAGAACATAATCGTAAGTATATATAAATACTTCAAATAAGAGCAACAACAGTTTTAACGCTTCAATAGCCCAATTTCATGTGATTTGTTTGATTCGATGGGTTACTTGCCTTATGAAGCGTAAAAATACTATGTTCAGAACTGCAACATTTGTATATATGTATGTGTATGAGCATGTACTTATATGAACATTTGTATCAATAAGAAATACTCGCTTGATCGATGACGCGAGACGGCAGAAATGTAATTGCAAATCATATTGAAAACATGCAAACGCGCAGGGCATAGAAGCAGGGTCGGTTTTCTGCTTCTGAAGTTCAATAGCAGCGGCACGATTATACTTACGATAACGATAACGATAGCAGCGCAGCCTCCACACTTGCGCAAAATGCGCAAGTTGTGTGACGCCAGCGCACAGCATGTAAATAAATAGACAACATTGTTTACCGTTAAACGTATGTATGTGTTTACCGACTGACTCGGCTAGATCAAGAACATACATACATACGTATGTGTTTAAGTTTGTACATTTACTTAACGTTTGCTTTAACGTGTTACCTTTTTAACCAGCAATATTGTCACACTCTTTGCACTTGTTTAACTATTGCGATGATCGTTTAAGTATAAATTTAAGCTTGCAAATGAGCTCAGTTATGCACTTAAACTTAGTCAGCATTTTGTTAAAAGTTAAGAAGAAGAAACTTAAAAGTAATACATTATTAACATTGTTATTTTTGCATGGCACTTTTATTCACGAACGCCTTCTGGTTAAGAAATTCCTTGACATTTTTGAGCAATAATAAAAATAATAAGTGTGTCATATCTTTCGCTTTGGGCAATCAATTATAATGTAGTCAACCGACCGTATGTATAGATGTATGCATGTATGTGTGTATGTATAGAACGATGGAAATGGTACAGCTTTCAACATGCTCTTATATACATTTATAAGTATGTATATTACGTAATGCCCAATAAGAATATATGCATAAACAATGTTTCGCAAAAAAAGTCTAATAAATCGTGGAACGCTTCGGAACCGTCTCGTTTCTTGGTATTGTTGCAGCATCGCCATGCAAAATTTGCATATATATGTATGTAAATGTGTATTTTGGATAAATATGCGCTATGGGCACGATTCTAAATGACCCTGACACAACATATACACATGTATATCTGTCTGTGTTTGTGTGTGTTTGTCAACATTGAAACCAAAATGTTTGTCCAGTTAACAGTTTCCGTCGCTTTGTGATCGACCGCATGAAATGGCGGCTGGAAATGAAACTGAAACTGAAGTTGGACAATCTTATCTCAAATGAATGCTATGAACTATTATATAGTCTGCTAATATACCACAAAGTTGGTGTTTGCCAGCCCTGTTTATTTGTTTGTTTGTAGGTCGATAAGTCATTTAAGTAAACCACCGAAAAAGCACCAAAATCACTCCGTATGAGTAATGACAAATATCAGGATGAACATGGGCCTAGACATTTGGCGTGGCGTTATCTAGCTTGGCCAACACAGGTGCAACATTAACATCGCTCATTATCGGACAGTTATCGGGGACGTACATATATATGTGTATGAGTAATGCTTATGATTCATGTGACCAGGATTATCAGTTAAACTTTAATCTACATCTGATTGGAACCAACACACTCTTTGGCTAAGCAAAATCGTACATCCTAAAGCACAATAAATAGCTTGACTATCAGGTGTGGAGAGGTTTTCGATAAGATAAGCCATGAAATAATGAAAAAATAATCAAATGACACAAAGAAACAAAATGAAATGGAGTCAAAATTAAATAAGGTCAATTTAAGTGGTCAATTATCAAATCAATTGTTTGACAATTGCGCTAGCTAAAGGTCACGCAATTTGACTGTCAATAAATGACAGCCATTCGAACAAAACTGGACATTTAAGTAGTTAGTCTAACTGGCAACCCTAAACGCTTAACCACATCTGCATATTTAATGCTTGTGCCGTGTCCTTGTGCATGAATTAATTTGAATGATGCTTTTTGTTGCATGCGATATTCAATCAATGTCAAAACAAGTTGTTTAACAATTTGAGTCGAACTCCATTTAATTTGTTTGTGGTACAAATATAAGAAAAATTCTGCAGAATGCTTATTTTGTGCATTGATAATTAAGGTTGCCACCTTGAACTTTTTTTTTTCTTTTTTGATATTTTTTAGCACATTATTCTTGTGTGAAGCTAATCTTCAGCTGGGCTTGCAAAAGAAAAACAACAACAACAATTTAACTAATGCTGGCTTAATATGTGCATACAAAACAATAACAAAATTATCTTCGGCACTTTCTCCCTATATATGTTGTTGTTGTACTCATGCTTGGAATGTTGTATGTGTGTGTGTGTGTGTCAACTGTTGTTGTTGTTGTTGCTGCTGCTGTACTTGTTGTGGTTGCTGCTGCCGTGTTTGTTGTTGCGTGTTGGCGGCCACCTGTAGGCGGTCGTAAACGTATCTATGTATGTGTGTGTGTGTGTATGATATTGATGGCAACATTTGGTTGCATTTGGTCCCATGTGCTGTTGTTGTTGTTGTTGCTTTTCGTTGTGGTTATTGTGGGTTGTGGGCATTAGCATGGCTAACTGGTGACGGCTTCCCACGCGTCCAGTTAGGTTCATGTATATATAATATATATCTATATATATATATATATATTAATTGTTGGATTTTTTTATTGTGAAAATGCACAGCTGTTCGCGTTTATACATTATTCTTTATATTTAAGTAACAGAAAGTTGAAAATCTTAAACTACAAATTAATTTTTTAAGTTTCGTAATCAAATATTCAAAAACTTTCACAACAAAAGTGAACACATGCAACAAAACTCACATGGCCTTGTTGCTGAGCCCTTTCATCACACCTCACCCCTATCTTATCCGTCTAATGAGATCCTGTATCTACCACGATAACTATATATATATATGTAGATAGCTTATGGAAAAGAACTCTACTCGATACTAGATACCCTGTACTATCATAAATGTTTATTTTTGTATAGGTTGCCGAGTTGTTGCCGGTTTCTTCTGCCTTTTTTCATAATTTCTTATAGACTTTGTCAAATGATTACAGGGTATAAGAATATGACGGTTAGGTCCCATGATATGTGCAATAATTGACAAAAGACGTTGAGAAATCTATATAGATAAAAGCACAATTTACACAGTATATCACTTTGACTATATATATACTATATATGATTGTGTATTTGCCCGATAAGCAGAAGTCCAAGCGTGGGACGGGGGAAAAGAGAACGAGAGAGGGAAAGAGAGAGAGAGAGAGAGCAGACGCCTTGGAATAAAAAAGGTTGGAAAACAATGTGTCGTATACGTAATGTCAAATGATTAGTTTTTGTGTTTGTTTTTGCTGCCAGACTTACCACTTGCACAATCTTTATAATACCCGGCGCCGTTCTGAAATAGTCCAAATTGATGCGTATGGCGCCCCTGGAGTTGCCATTATCAACACCAGGTGGCCCAGTTGTTGTTGTTGTTGTACGTTCAACGGTAACGACGGTTTCGACCATTTTGTTCTAATTGTTGTTAATTGTTAATGTTAATTGGTATATGTATTTATATATATATTTATAAACTGAAATGGTTTTGACAGAGAACTTTTTTTGAACAACACTTGGAAAGTTCTCTTGCGGGACGATCTTGTCGTCGCGATTGTCACAAAAAAACAAGATAAAAAATATGCATAAAAACAGCTAATAGATCTTTTCTCATATACTTATAGATACATATGCAAACATATATGATATATATTCATATAGGTATGTATGTACTCTGTATATGACACCCGCGCGCGTTTAGATTTAAATTTAAAGCATATATATGTACATACATATAGCTAGTTTATTAACGGAACGCTAGCAACAAAGTTGATTTTTTTTTTTTTTGGGGCTGCAGTTCAATGTTGTTCCACGACTATCGAGACGCGTCTAACGACTGACGGGACTGACACTGACTCTGACTCTGAATACTGCTGGCGTCGTCGTTGCTGCGCTGCCGTCTCCTACCTGGCCGTATAACGGTTAACTGAGCGCGCGCACACACACACACAATCATATACAGCGATACAGTGATTGTTTTTGTTTTCTGTCATTTTCCAGCAAAAAAAATACCAAACAAACACTGCGCTCACTCTCTATCTGCTCTCTGCACATACACACACACACACACATTTGCCGATCGCCTGGACAGCCCTTTCGTTTCACTATCATACCTTTTTGCTGTGTGTAAGTGCTACCCATTTGCTTCTCCCTCCCCCACAAAGTAGCAACGAACCGAAACAATCAGGTTTTCAAAACGACCAGAGCCGAACGTTTGCCGAGCCTAAGCGAAGTTCAAAGCTTTGCTGTGCTCTACTGTGCCGCTAAGCAACAACAAAAACGTTCACAACTACAGCGTCTAGAAGATTGCGCGAAAATTATACAGAAACGATTTTTGTGTTGAAGCCCATTTGCCAATCTTTAGTTTTTTCCACCTTTGTTAATTAATGTTAATTTATTGAACCTTTATTATTCAAATTTAAATACACAGCATTCGGTATAAGGAATTTTCTCTATTTTTGCGCGAAATTAAAAACTTTTTACACCAAAACATAATTCATTTTAAAATTTTGAGCCTGAAATTGAATCGTTTTACAAGTCAGATCATAACTAAAAATACCTAAAACTAATTGTGTAATGCATAACTTAATAAATATATTTGTTTTTGCGTATTTGACGCACAGCTGTTACTCAATATCATTATATATTGTTCAAATTCACGATCAAGGCGCAGGGTGACCGTTTCATGATAATTGTAGGCACCATTAGTGCTGTGTAACAAATTATTAAATTACCACTCGATTCGTGTGCGCGATTTACATATTTGTATGATGACAAAAAATCGATTGGTTTAAAATTTATATAAATTACCGCCTACAGCAGTATTGTTTTGTATGTGAATACAATATTTAGAATGCATAAACGATGTTTTGCTATTTTAATAACAACTCTAAAAGTGAATTGAAAAAGTTGAACAAAAAATACTACACTTATGATCGTGTATTCAAAGTAGAAACAAAAATACTAGCAGTATTAATGTGAAGTGTGTGACCACTCAACGCTTTGAATTGCCATTTTGGTATATTTTGGGCAATATTTAGTGTGATCGTAAATAGGTGAACAATTTGCTGTGACGCTGCCATTTGGATTTGGATTTGGGCACTGTGTCTCCTAGAATAATCCCCAAAAACAAAAAGCGAATAACGCAAGTGTTCGTCTACGTTCGGCCAAAATCAATAATTTGCAACTGTTGCATGCGCACAGTGCAGTCAACAATCGATGTGCCACACATTGCATGTTTACAAACACAACGACATCGCGCTGTTGCTGCTTCTGCTGCTGCTGCTGCTTGTTTCGCCAAAAATTGCAGCCAAATAAAAGAAAGAAGAAAAAAAATAATAGACAAAAAATAACCAAATATCAAACAACTTAACAACAAGTACTTAAAACGAAACACGAAATTCAACTAAACAAATAGTGCGAAAGTCGAAAGGCTGAATAAACGCCAGGACACATTATAAACTAAACTATATATAACAATATAACAAATAGTGTTTGCTCGTGCAGCCGCTGCTGACTGGCTAGTTGGTGGTGGTGGTGTTGGTGGTGTTTGTAGCAGCAGCTTTGCGCTGCCTGCGCGGCACTGCTGACCGTCCCGACCCGACCCGTACACCCGCCCGCCCGTCCGTATGTGGCGTTGGCCAACGACGGCCTGCTCTTCGCTTAGAGGAATACTTACTTACAGTTTGTTGTTAACCGTTCATTTCGAATCCTCAAGTGGTTTAACAACCAACGCTCGTGACCTCATCAGCTGCCAATACCAGAAACAATAACAACAACAATATATTGACGTCTGCGTGGCGCGTGCGTTTATTATTATTATTTTTATTTTTTTTTGTCAACTATTTCCTTTACACGTTGCCCCCGCACCCTTTTGTCAAACTGTGTTCTATTGTAGCTGAGCTGATCAGGTAAGCCAACCCACAATATATATTTATATGAAACTTATGTTTTTTTCTTGGTTTTTACAGCTCTTAAACTATATATCCTGTAAGTTGAATCGGCAAACGCGAGTTTGGGGCACACAGCAGCAGGTAAGCCAAGTTCGCACACATTCCCTAATTCAACATCAACTTCATATATATATATATATCACATATCTGTTTTATAGTGCTGTTAAGGTGGGAAAAGGCAGCTAGAGGAGCAGGCGTTAAGATAACCCAGTTGCATGCTGCAACTGTTGGCAACAGGACGTGCGACGAGTCGACAGAGACAACAACAACAACAACAACAACATGGATGTGGAAAGGCGGCGTCGGTAAGTATTCATTATATATATATATTATATAAATATATCACAACAACAACAACGAAACGACTTGCAACTTGGTGTTCAATTAATCGGCGGCGGCGTCGGCTCACATTTGTTCAGTTAAGATTTACAAATTTAGCGAAAAGCAACAACAACAACAACAAAAACATACATCAGTGCCAAACACCTTCCATAATCAATGTTCAAAGCGGCGGCAGCGACGGGCGGCGGCGGCACAATCAAATTGACAAGCGAGTGAGCAAAACGTTTTTGTTTTTTGACCGGGCGACTTTTTCATAAATTTGCCATTTTCGCATTAAAATTTGTAAGCAAACCAAATGGAAACGAAACCAAATAGTCCAAAACAACAACAACAACATTGTTGCATCGTTGCATCGCTGCATCGTGTTGCATCAAGTTGGCCAAAACGCTAAGCAACCTGTCAGTTGCAGGCGGCGCATCGCAGCGCGTAAAACGCGTTTTTTAAAACCAAATCGCAAACAAAAATTGTTTTTATCCGTTTATACAAAAATCAAATCTTCGTTCGGCCTGTCCAGAATGTGGTGGGGGTGGGGTAATCAGCCCTCTATTTTGCATCTGTTTGAGCCAGAACGGTACGATACGATTTGTTGTTGTTATTGTTATTGTTATGCCCTGCAAAATTCTTAAGTTTTAATAAACCATAACATTAATTCTCTGTTCTGTGCTGCGTTCGTTGTATGTAAAAAAAAAAAGTAAAACATAAATAACTTGACGAGTGGCTGGCCATTAAAAATTGCGTTGAAAAACATTTGGCCATAACAAAAAAAGCAGATTCGCCAATTGCAATACACATTTGCACACATTGCACACTTGCTCATTAAACTATATATATATGCGTTTACAGTGAGCACAGCCTAAAGAGCACGCTTAAGGTTTCGTACAAGTTCTTTAAAGGTTTGCAAAACATTTGAGATTAAAAAGTTCTTAGTTAGCGAGTTATCACTGTACTGCTAACGCACATAACACTTTTATTCGCTTTGCGCGTTTTGCGTTTTGCGTTTTCATTGGCACGGAAATGAATTTTTCTATTCATTATTTCATTTCTTTTCTTTCATTTCATTTTTGTGCCTCGAAACTAAGAATAATATGCGCCCAAATAATATGTATGTAAGTGTTGTTGTTGTTGTTGTGATGAGCTTTTGTCAGCGCAGCCTGTGACAGCTTTATTCACGTGCGTATGCTCGTGTGTGTGTGTGTAAAATATAGCTAAATTTTATGGTTTAGCTTGAAAAACGATTTTTAAATGCAGCGCAGCAGCAGCTCAGCTCAGCGCCTTGTCTCAATTTAGGTGCGTGAATAAATTACATTTTACAATTATATTGTCTCTAGGTGACGATAATGTTGTCGTCGTTGTTTATTATATACATACATACATCTATATATATATATATATATATATATTTATATATATATTATTATTACTTTTTCGTTGCTGTTCATAATTATGTTGTTGTTGCCATTGCCAAAACGAACAAAAAAATTATCGCAGCACTTTTGAAAATTCCACTTTTCCAAGTATGCTGTTGCCTGTTGTTGTTATTATTTTTGTTTTTGTTGTTGTTTTTGGTTTTTTCTGTCATGCCGTAAGTGGTGATGATGAAATCACAACAATTCAAACACCTTTTAGTATCAATTTTGCGCCGTCTGTCTGTCATCGGCTCAACAACAACAACAATAACAGCAACAACAACAACTGCTCAACTTTTAACCCTCTCTCTGCGTCTCTCAGTCGCTCTCTTCACTCTCCCTCTCTCTCTCTCTCTCGCTCTCAATCCTCCTTGTCTTTGAAATGATTGGCAACGCTTCGTCTGATTTATGCCATGTGCCTATCTTAAACTTACATATGTGTAAATACATACATACGTACATACATACATACATATACATATGTGTACATAACTTTGGGTACTTATTGTACTTGTATAGACAAAATTGCTTATTCGGCTAATTATCCGAACATTTGAGAGAATCAAAACAAATCGTTCAACAATTTTGCTTTTTTTTTTCAAACGGAAAACAACTTTTGTGATCGGTTTTCTATACTTGAATAAATGATGTTAGCTAGATCGGGTTCTTAGAATTAATTGCAACTATTTTTGAAGTGTTTCCAATGTTCTTTTAAAATCAATATTCAATCTTATGTTCGTAAATGTTTCGAAATTATTTTATGCCAACAGTTAGGTTTTAAGATTGAAAAACGATGTTGAAAGTTTTTTTTTAACATGAAAATTCATTGAGATTTGATAAATTTGATGGACTTTAAGGTTTTAAGAGAACACTTCGTAATATTCTTAAATTTTAAATATGATATATGAATATCTTAGTTATAATATATTCATATTCCTTAATGTTTCATGCATTTATATATGTCCATATCGCCTTATCAGTTAATAGAGGTGTAGAAAACATATATATGTATGTATATATATCATATTGTAACATATTGCGTGACATAATTATAATACTTTCTGTCTGCACGACTAGATACCAACTGAATATTATATGCACTTCTTCCTATTGTTCTCTCTGTCTATCCGTTCGTATAAAGAAAGCGCGATGCGACGCGTCTTCGCATAAGTACGCCATACTATCAACATTTTCACACACAACCCACACACACAAACACACACGCTTCAACATTCTTCCAGCAATTTATCAAAGTCAACTGTTGAGAGTAACGCTGTTGTTATTGTTGTTGTTGTTGCGATAAAATCGCATTTGTTGTTATTCTTCTCTGGTTGTTGTTGATTGCAACTGCAACTGCATATGTTTGTTTGTATGTATGTATGCGTGGAGTTCTTCAAAATGAAAAAAGGTTCTCAAATGCTGCTGCTGCTGCTGATAAGAAGGTGACCCTACCCTAGCGTTGCCAGCATTAGCCCAAAGGTGGCGACACTCTTTGCATTGCATGCAAAAGCGACCATTTGTCTATGTGCCAAAGTTTGTGTAATGTTGACTCATTCCACAATGTCTATGAAATTCTTCACTCAGCTGCCTAACATTTGTTTGCATTAAGTTGGTGTGGTGTGGGGGAAGAGGGTTATCAGGTGTGAGTAATCGATCGTTCGTTCGTTTCCTTTTCGCATTATATTTACATAAATGACTTGCTCTTAGTTCTATTTGCAATTACGTAATAAATTTTAGTGTAAACAATTCCTTCTGTTTTGCGTAATTGTTTACTTTTTTTTGGCTATCGGAAGTGTGCTTTTATATCTTTATCTAGCGTTGACTGTGCAACAAAAGTTGTGTTTCTTAGAAAGTTTATACCCTTGCTGTAAGGCTCTGATAACGATTCAATTATATCGATATCTGTTTTCGCTTCCAATAAACACATCAGTTTGATAACGATATTAAATTCTTATGATTTGACATCAAGTTTGACTTAATCTTGATCATCTAAGAATACTTCTTCGAAATCGTTTGGAGAACACCAAAGCTATATTCTTTCTGTTACGATATTGATCCGAAAGTGTAATGCTTAACAGATAACGATATAAAATTTCTATGATTTGACATCAAGTTTGACTTAATCTCGATCATCTAAGAAAACTTCAGCGAAATCATTTGGATAACACCAAAGCTATAGTCTTTCTGTTACGATATTGATCAGAAAGTATAATTCTTAAAAGAGGATATTGCCATGAATTTGTGTTTTTTTTTGATACAGTTATGGCAAGTTGTGACCTATGCAGAGAACATTTTTTGCAATTGCTAAACTTTTCCTTCTTTTTTTCCTTTAGAGCGACGGCGCTGGAGCGCGAAATGCGCGATCCGACCAGCATATGCAATGTGGACTGTCTGCTGGATACGGTATCGGCGCTTGTCAGCGATTGCGAACATGATTCCCTAAAGCGTCTCAAGAACATTGAACAATATGCATATAAATGTGAGTACAAAAAACGAATTTTCAATTCGAAAAACGACTAAAATTCATAATTTCTCCTGATTAGATAAGCCACTGGCGCATCGGATCAATCAGTTGCGTATGAATGTGGATGATTTTGATTTTATAAAGCTTATTGGAGCTGGAGCCTTTGGTGAGGTGCAACTGGTGCGACATAAGTCATCCAGTCAGGTGTATGCCATGAAACGACTGTCCAAATTCGAGATGATGAAACGTCCAGATTCGGCATTCTTTTGGGAGGAACGTCACATAATGGCGCATGCGAATTCCGAATGGATTGTCCAGCTACATTTTGCATTCCAAGACAGCAAATATCTGTATATGGTTATGGACTTTATGCCCGGCGGTGATATAGTCTCGCTAATGGGCGACTATGAGATACCAGAAAAGTGGGCCATATTCTATACAATGGAAGTGGTGCTGGCACTGGACACCATACACAACATGGGCTTTGTGCATCGGGACGTCAAGCCGGACAACATGCTGTTGGACAGCTATGGCCATTTGAAGCTAGCTGATTTCGGCACCTGCATGCGCATGGGACCCAACGGACAGGTGGTGTCCAGCAATGCTGTTGGTACGCCCGACTATATCAGTCCCGAAGTCCTGCAATCCCAGGGCGTTGACAATGAGTATGGACGCGAGTGTGATTGGTGGTCTGTGGGCATATTTCTGTACGAGATGCTCTTTGGTGAGACACCGTTCTTTGCGGACTCGCTAGTTGGCACCTATGGCAAGATAATGGATCACAAGAACTCGCTCAGCTTTCCGCCCGAGGTGGAGATTAGTGAGCAGGCCAAGGCGCTTATCAGGGCATTTCTCACCGATCGCACACAGCGTTTGGGTCGCTTTGGCATTGAGGACATCAAGGCGCATCCGTTCTTTCGCAATGACACCTGGTCCTTTGATAATATACGCGAAAGTGTGCCGCCCGTTGTGCCAGAGCTAACGTCCGATGACGATACGCGTAACTTTGAGGATATTGAGCGTGATGAGAAGCCGGAAGAGGTATTTCCGGTGCCCAAAAGCTTCGATGGCAATCATTTGCCATTCATTGGCTTCACCTACACGGGCGATTATCAGCTGCTATCGAGCGACACCGTTGACGCCGAGTCAAAGGCATCGCAGTCGGTCAATAGCAGCAGCAGCACTGCCAATAACAATCATGGCAACAATCATCGCCATCGTCCCTCCAATTCCAATGAGCTTAAGCGTTTGGAGGCGCTGCTGGAGCGCGAACGTGGCCGTGCCGAGGCGCTGGAACAGCAGGATACTAGTCTGCGGCAACAGATCGAGTTAAGCACAAAACGAGAAGCGGAACTGCAACGTATTGCCAGCGAATACGAAAAGGATTTGGCGCTGCGTCAGCACAACTACAAGGTTGCCATGCAGAAGGTCGAGGTAGAGATTGAGCTGCGCAAGAAGGCCGAGGCTCAGATGGCGGACACACAGCGCAAGCTGGAGAATGAGCTTAAATCGCGTACGCGCGATCAGAATATCAATGAAAAGGTGCTGTCGCTGGAGAAGCAGCTGCACGACATGGAGCTAAGCTTTAAGACCGAAACGGAGCACACACAAAAGCTAAAGAAACAGAATGCCGAATTGGGCTTTACGGTGAATACGCACGAGGAGAAGGTACGCGACATGGTCGAGATGATCGATACGCTGCAGAAGCACAAGGAAGAGCTGGGCCAGGAGAATGCCGAGCTACAGGCTCAGGTCGTGCAGGAGAAGAATCAGCGATCGCAGCTCAAGGAGCTGCACAAGGAGGCCGAAAATAAAATGCAAACGTTAACGAACGATCTCGAGCGTTCGCTAACGCGCGAACAGAAAGCGCAAGAGGATAATCGATCGCTGCTCGAGAAGATTAGCGAACTGGAGAAGACACATGCCAGCCTTGACTTTGAGCTGAAGGCAGCACAAGGACGCTACCAGCAGGAGGTCAAGGCACACCAAGAGACCGAGAAGTCACGTCTTGTGTCGCGCGAAGAGGCCAATCTGCAGGAGGTGAAGGCGCTGCAATCCAAATTGAACGAAGAGAAATCCGCACGCATCAAGGCCGATCAGAATTCGCAGGAGAAGGAGCGACAGCTAAGCATGCTATCCGTTGACTATCGACAGATTCAATTGCGTCTCCAGAAACTGGAAGGTGAATGCCGTCAAGAGTCCGAGAAGGTAGCCGCACTGCAGTCCCAGCTGGAACAGGAGCACACCAAACGCAACTCGCTGCTATCGGAGCTCAGTTTGCATAGCTCTGAGGTTGCGCATCTGCGTTCGCGTGAGAATCAACTGCAAAAGGAGTTGGGCGTACAGCGGGAAGCAAAGCGTCGCTTCGAGGAAGATCTAACGCAGTTGAAGGGCACGCATCACGAGGCGCTGGCCAATAATCGGGAGCTGCAGGCGCAACTGGAGGCAGAGCAGTGTTTCTCGCGTCTGTACAAGACACAGGCGAATGAGAATCGCGAGGAAAGCGCTGAGCGTCTGTCCAAGATCGAGGATCTCGAAGAGGAGCGCATATCGCTAAAGCATCAAGTTCAGGTGGCTGTTGCTCGTGCCGATTCCGAGGCATTGGCACGCTCAATAGCCGAGGAAACGGTTGCCGATCTCGAGAAGGAGAAAACGATCAAGGAGCTCGAACTGAAGGACTTTACGATGAAGCATCGCAACGAGATCAATGCCAAGGAGGCAACGCTCGCAACGCTCAAAGAAACCGAAGCCGAACTCCACAAAAAACTCAAGCTCAAGTGCAACGAGTGGGATGAGCTGCTTGTGCAGCACAGGAAACAGCTCGACGAGCTACAACAACAGCGTGCCACCAAGGATGAGGAGATTGCCAAGTTGACCGAGAGGTGCAAAAACGAAGTACTCCTCAAACAGGTCGCCGTTGCCAAACTAACCGAAGTCATGAATCGTCGCGATTCCGATTTGCAAAGTAAGATTTCTTCAAATAACTTCTTTTTTTTGGAATTTTATAACACAAAGATTTTTCGTATCTTCTTGTAGAGCAAAAGAGCAAAGGCCGTTCGACGGCTGAGTTGCGCAAGAAGGAGAAGGAGATGCGTCGCTTGCAGCAGGAGCTGTCACAGGAACGCGAAAAGTTCAATCAGATGCTGCTCAAGTGCCAGGATCTGCAGCAGCAAGCTGTCGAGGATCAGCAGCTAAAGCAAAAGATGAACATGGAAATCGATTGCAAGGCAACCGAAATTGAGCATCTTCAGAGTAAACTCAACGAGACTGCCTCACTCTCATCCGCCGACAATGATCCCGAGGATAGTCAGGTATACACACACACACACACATACACACGGATACACACACTCACCATTGCATCACACACACTTCTTACACATACACAAACACCATTCTCTTTTCTTTCGTTTCGTTTCGTTTTCTCTCTCTTGTCTCTCGTCTCTTTGCGTTATATTTCGATCCATGTTCTCGTTCGATCTGACTTTAGCACTCCTCTCTGCTCTCACTTACACAGGACTCGGTCTTCGAGGGTGTCCTATCCGTTCCAAATAAGCAAAAAAGCCGTCGCGGCCAAAGCTGGAAGCGTCAATATGTGATTGTCTCGTCGCGCAAAATCATCTTCTACAATTCAGAAATCGACAAGAACAATACAACCGATCCTGTTCTCATACTCGATTTGAGGTGCGTATTTATATACATTATATACATTGTAAAATCTAATCCATTTTCACATTCCTTGAACAGCAAAGTGTATCACGTGCGTAGCGTTACCCAAGGCGATGTTATACGCGCCGATGCCAAAGAGATTCCACGCATCTTTCAGCTGTTGTATGCCGGCGAGGGCGCCTCCCATCGTCCCGATGAGCAGCTCGATGCGACGCTGCATGTCAGCAGCAATGAGGAGAGACCCGGCACCATAATACACAAGGGTAAGTAATCCCATCTCTCTCTCTCTCTCTCTCGCTCTTTGTCTCTCTCTCTTTCTCCTTTTCTTTCTCCCTTTATAATATTTCGCCAACAATCAACATTAAGTTCGTATAGATTTTGTTATTCCCTTAGTCATAATTATTTTCGTTTCTCCACGCAAAAAAAAAAAAACCAAAAAAAAAAGAAGCAACCTAATTTTGCAAATGGAAAGTTCCAACGTAAGCAAAAACGAACCTTATTCAATTGTTTTGACTTCAACTTATTGGCAGTAGTTATCTTATTTGTAAATTGGAGTTAAAGATACAAAAGAATTGGAGCAAAATTCATTTAATTTCAAGTTACAAAATTCGCTTATTTCTGCATATTTCTGTTCTTATAAGCTGTTGTTCTAAACACTTATTGAAACTATATCTTTCTCTCTCTTTGTCTCTCCGTCTCTGTCTAGGTCATGAGTTTGTGCACATTACGTACCATACGCCAACGTTCTGTGATTTGTGCTCGAAGCCGCTGTGGCAACTTTTTAAGCCGCCGGCGGCCTACGAATGCAAAAGGTAAGCAAAAAATGAATCTTTTAATTCACACACAGTTTGTAATTGTTTGATTTTATGTATATATAGATGCCGCAATAAGATCCACAAGGAGCACGTGGAGAAGCATGATCCGTTAGCGCCCTGCAAGCTGCATCATGATCCTCGTAGCGCACGCGATATGCTTCTGCTTGCGGACTCGCCCGAGCAGCAATCGTTGTGGGTGGCTCGGCTATTGAAGCGTATCCAAAAGAGTGGATACAAGGCGAACTCATCCAACAACAACAGCACCGATGGCAGCAAGATATCGCCCAGGTAAAACAGCTGGCCCAACCCACAGACATACACACAAACACACCCACTAGCTATACGCTAACCCGTCCGCCCCACCCCTCAAAAAAAAAAAACCTTATTGACGTTGCCAACCAACAAAAAAAAAAACATAATAACAATTATAATAATCCTATATTTAAAAAACAAAACAAACCCGCTGCTAATTAAAGGCTTTTTGTGTGTCTAATCTTAAGCTAATATATATATCTCATATTTTTCTTTTTTCCGCTTGTACGATCTTCTCGCTCGTTCGTTCGTTCGTTCGTTCGTTCTTACGCTCGCTCGCTAACAATATCAATCAATCAATCAATCATTATAATCACCAAAACAAAACAAAACCAACAACAATCATCATGAACACTTGAAATCGTTGGTGCAGCCAATCGACACGCTCCGCCTACAAGCCGTATGCGGCGAACGTGCAACGCTCCGCAACGCTACCGGCCAACTCTTCGTTGAAACAATGAAGATGAATATGATGTGCGAGAACGAGATACGCTTCATAGATGAATGAATGAATGAATGTGTTATACTTAATTAAATTTCAAAGCATGTGGAGGCGTTGCACTAACTATACATATATATATATATGTATGGAGAGAGAGATGAGAACATGTAGAATGGGAAAATTGGAAAGAAAAAAGAAAAACTATACAAACAAAAGTTGTCTTCTAACGATATTTATACGTATTTAGACTGCTTTAACACAAACACAACAACAACAACAAGGATTGTATCTAATGTTTATACTTACCAACTACTTACATAGATCTAAACTAAACAAAACAAATAATTACTTAATTTAACGCTATACATGCATACTACCCCCCCACTATCCTACCTACCATATACACACACTATACATACAAATACATATACATATACATATATATATAGAGATATTTTTTGATCAATTTACAAAACAACAACAACAACTACAACTCTATAAATGTCAATGTTGGCCTTTACTACCAACAACTTCCGAAACTCGTTAGAACCGCTTTTATTAACAAAAAACAAAACAAAAAATCAAATTAATTATTTTTTTTTCGTTTTTATTTTTTTGCTTAAAAATGGCAACGTCAACTTCCACGATAACTGAGTTCTCTATATTATATAATCCATAGGTTCGTAACATAGTTGTACTTTTGTATGCATACCATATATACCATATATGCTATATAGAAATATATATACATATGTATGTAGGTCGTATCCATGTAGAGCTGCCTATCCATGTATAAAATCGAAGAAAGAAAAAAAAAATATAATAGGAATATACCCAACATTTTGTTAGTTCTTAAGCTATCCATAACGAAAAAACGAGTTCAACGATTTGAAACTATATATCGATTATATATCGAGTTCAAAAACAAAAATCAAGAATGCAACGCTGTAATTATGTAAAACTTAACGCAACGAGAGACGAGCTAAAACAATTCTTATTACCATATTTATATACTACTACTATATACATATATGTTCATATGTATCTGTGTTATTGATAAACGTGTATGTGAATTGACTATATGTACATAAATATGTATGTAGTATGTGCCTTGTATTTTTTTTATATATTTTTTTTTGTAGCGAATTTCATTTTGCCAAATTTTGTTGTTGTTCTTATATATTGAAGTGAAGTTTTATAAAGCTGTGTATAGCTAGAGACAGGCATACATATATACATATATATATATATTTACGTTACATATAGGTTATGTTTTATTATATATACTATACTTAAGTCGCATGGCAGCTAAAGTTAGTTACAAATCATTCACTTGAATTCCATTTAATTAACGACAAAACTACAAAACTATAACTTAAAGCATATCGCAGTTACTTAAACAACTAGAAAGAGACAGAGAGAGAGAGAAAGATATCGATCGATTTGAAAAGTAATTGAACGGTTGTTGGGAAAACAAAACGATAACAAAACGATAACGATAAACGGCACAAGAGTTTTTTGTGTAAAGGCTACATCTAAGTATTAAATATCAAATATGTTTTAGTTTTTAAGTTAAACAAATTATTTATTTTCATTGTGTTTGTGTGTGTATGTGTATGTTTGTGTTTGTTTGTTTTCTTTTTTTTATTATAATATTCGAAATGTGTACATGCCATGCGGCGCCATCTAACGGGCAGCAGGCGTATTAAATCTAATCGAATCTTTTATACTCTAGCATTCTGTATTATTTTCTTATGTTTGTCTCACTGTGTGTGTGTGCATGTATGTATGTTTGTGTGTGTGTGTCTGTGTGTATGTTTTAACTGTATAAAGTTTAGGCGCTGAAAGTGCGTAGCAGGGGGGAAAAAAACATGCATTTACCGCGAAATTAGTTTTTTTTTTTTTTTGTTTTAGTCTTGGACATGTTTATATATATATATATACATATTCATATGCAAATAAATGTGTATTATAATGTAGTTAAAATGTGCCTAGAAATTTGAAGAAAAAAAAAATAAGGAAGAAAAACGTAAATAACGAAACGAAACAAAATCAAAAGCAAATCGACGAAAACTATAAATTTAAACGATAAATATACAAAAACATTCTACATATTTTTTGACTATCTTTTAGTATTTAGTAGAAACGAAAGAGAGAAAAAAACAAAACAAAATCAAAAAACAAAGAACTTTGATTAAAAGCGCTGCTTTTTTTTTTAATTATTATTATTATTTTATTATGATTAATACTTTTTATTATATTATTAGTTGTATTACGTTTATGTTTAATGCTATTCCTAGTTTAACAACAAATGTATGTAATTACATGTCTCTTAAAATCGAATGGATTTCCCAAAACGCAATTCTACGAGTTAATAAAGTAATGTGTACAAAAATCAAATAATCATCAAACCAACTTTTTTTTTTTGTAACTCGCATTATATTATATTTTGCCTTTTATTTCACTTCACTTTGTGGTTTTTTGTTTATCGAAGAGTTTTCTTCTATAGCAGCAGCAGCAGCAGCCCAGTGTTGAGTAACAGCATACAAACTTTGAGACTGTCCAATCGGCTCCTAAACAGCTTTAAGAAACGTTTTCGTGCCGTCAACGTCAGCGTCAATGATTAAACATAATCAAATTAAAACATATTCCTAATCATAAATCTATATCAAATTTGTTTTACAATAATAATAATTAAGTTTAAGTCGGAATGAGTGTGAAAATAAATTACTATAAAAATCAATTTCAAACCTGATAATAATTCTTTGAATAATTTTTCTTTAAGCACAAGGTAAGTACTACTAATTTAATATTTTATTCCAAAATTTCTTAGTCAAATGCAACAAGATAATCGATCTCAACATATTGCCCCTGAGCATCGCTGTTGCGTTGCGACACACAACAAAATTGACATTTATGTTGTCGGGTTTGGGTTGATGTTTCTTTTGAGCCGCCGATTAGGCAGCATCATCATCATCGTCAGGCATTTATCATAATATAGTATGTAGTTTTATTAATTTGTTGTAATGCATAATGAATAATAGATTAGCACAGACGATTCGTTTGTGTTTTATATCTTATTGATTGGGCTGCATTTGCATGCGATTCGATTTTGGGACTCAGAAATGCAAATAAAGTCAATTTAACAAGTTTTTAAAGTTTTTTCTTTATTGTTTCTTCTTTTTGTATTCGTATTTTGAATTTTTTTTTGTGTAAAGCACAGTTTTACAATGTAAGGGTGAGGCCTATACTAAGCTGCCCGCCCCGCCCCGTTTCCCCGTGCAGACGTTGACATTTTGTAGTTCAAGGTGAATTGGAATCGTCGGCCAGGCAGTGACCATATAATTAGCTGTAGATTGTTGCTCGAAGCTTAAAGCTCAGAACGAACATCTGCTAAAGTTCATAGATGCAATCAGAAAAGATCATTTGACGGCATTTGACTCATGTCGTCTTCTTTTGTTTTGTTTTTTTTCTGTCCCCTTTGTTGTTATTATAGTTTTTTTAAGACCCGCATTCGTATGAATATTATTGTCTGATCATCATTAAAGTTTCACCCGCGCCCAGTCTTTTTTCAATGAATCAGTTCAAGGCCGCTTCATAATGGCATACGAATTTAACACATTATAAAAATAAAATATATATATATATATCGTTAGAGTTAGTCTGTTGTCTATATGCATATGTAAATCTGAATATTTCTGGCGCTTTTTTTTTTTGTTTTACATGCCGCATCTTAATTTTCAAAAGCGAACCGGCCGCTTTTCAGACTGGGTTCGGTCTCCAATCTCGGGATTTACCAGCAACATTTTTTTGTATAACAACAATTGGCCCAAAATCAATAAATTAATTAATAACATATCCATACATGAAGTATATGCCAAAAAATATAAAAATGAAAGAAAGATGTAAATACGCATGAATTGGTTTATAACAAAGTACTCGACTTACACATACCTCGTAAGTTTATGTGAATTCAACAGATTAAGCTCGAAGTTCGATAGCAAAAGATTGATCGATAAATAAATATTGTGAATGAAAGGCCTTTGTGAATGGCTAACTCAAACATATGTTAATGCAGTATTTTTTAGGTCCTTTTGTCATTTTGCTTATCATAATAATGATACCCATTATAAGGCTGTTGCCCAATTACAGGGTAAAAATAAAATAAAAGCCAAACCTAAAAGCCAAGCTAAGCTGCGCGTCGCCATTGTCGTCATTTGCCGAAAGCCAAAGAAAACCTGTCACTAGCACAAAAGCCACAACTCGCCGGCGCCGGCTTCTCAGTAAGCATCAGCGTCGACGTCGACGTCTGCAGAAGCAGAAGCAGCAGTAAAAGCAACAGCAAAAGCAACAGCAATGACAAATTAGTTGAAACCAGAAGTGCTCCTGCACTCTTTGCATATAATTACGTTTGGAGCCTGCGTTAACAGCAAACCAACCAATATACATACATATATATATATATATGTATATCCCCTCCCTCACAACACCATTCCGGCGTGTTGCCGACTATCTAGCCAGCTAGCTAGCTGGTTAGCTACTCCAGTTGGCACAGTTGGTTGCTTGGATTAGGGCGGGCACCACCACCACTACCATCACCATCACCATCGCCATCACCAACCTGTTGTCGCTGTCGGCGTCGCAGTCGCAGCTGACGTCTGTTGAGCAGCGGCGCAGCAATGTTGGCGTTGTTGGCCACAGAAAATATTGGGTGGCCGTAGGTTAACTCCATGCACACGGCATAAGTAACGTTCAGTCAGCCTCTAGAAGTCGATCGTGATCGTGGCTTAACCAGCACTCAGTTGTGCCCCAGACTCAGTATCCATTCACCAGTCTCCAGTCCTCAGTGCGTCTTCCATTCGAGAAACAAAAATCGACGTCGTGCAACATTTTTTTTTGTTCGTTTCGCGCGTTTTCAATACTTTTTGAGTTTCAACGCTTTTTTTTGGTTTTTTTATATCAAATTCAAGTTTTATAAATATATAAACTTCACACACACACACACAAACACACATACATACACTGACAAAATGAAGTACTTCAACATGTGAGTGAAATAGAAATATATTTTACATACTTTTTTGTACCTTCCTTTTTTTATCCAATTCTCTTTTTTTTCGATATATATGTTCATATATTTTTTAATTTTTTTTCGCAATACTTTTTGTGTGACTAGCAGATTTTTATTTATTTATTTTATTTTTTTTGTTGCTGACGTGTTAAAAAATACATAAATTAAAATATTTTTTTGGATACTTTAGAGTAAAAAGTATAAAAGAAGTAATTATTTTTGAGATGTGCAAAAACAACACTGTTGCTTCTACCAGTGTTGTCACGTTGACACATTAAAGTGATGAATATATACATAATATATATATATTTATATATATATATATGATGTACATATACAAAAATAATCTTTACCCAACTACTTTCAAGGATCATAGATGATAGTTTTGGCAAATGTATCAAGAATGAATATTGCAGCTATATATATATATATAGTTAGGGCAGCTGTTAGTCGTACAGATGATTTTTTTTTTTGTCTTATTTCATATTATTTGTAAATGTAATTTTTTGGGCACGACTTTAGCTTTGAAGTAGGTGTAACAAAATCTGTGGAACCGAATGCCAAAACTGAACTTTAACACGCCAACAACATTTCAAAACTAACACACTCAAACACACACACACTCACACACATACACACATAGCCAAAATGCCAAAGTTTGATGATGATTATTATGATAATGTAGTCGTTGTTGTTGTTGTTGTTGCCTTGCTGGCATTTGCCGGCACAAAGAAATGGCAAATGGCAATTCCCAGCTGCAGTTGCCTCTGCGTGTCCGTGTGTCCGTGTGTCCGTGTGTGTGTGTGTGTGTGTGAGTGTGCAACTAGCAACAGCCAGCAGCAACATAATATTAGAAGACGCTAATATTAGCTGTGTGTCCATCTGTCCGTCTATCCGTCTGTCAAGCTGTCAGTTGCATTGATTGAAAGAAATGTTTCAAGGTCGAACAGCTGATGTTGCTGTTGTTGCTACTGTTGTTGTTGTTGCTATTGTCGTCTACATGGCAACTCTGTTGCAGAGCAAAATGAAGTTAACTGTAAGGCGAATGATTGCTGTCGCGTGGTGGAGGGGGGGGGGGGGGGGCAGAAGAGGTAGGTGTGTTGCGGGTATATTGGATTAATTACCAGGCGCTGCAATTGTGACTGTTGCTGGCTTGTTGCTGTTGTTGCTGCTTGCTGGTTGCAGTGTTGTTGTCTTAATAAATTAACGGTTGCACTTTTAATGCAAGTTGACAGACACACACACACACACACATATGTATGTTAATCGCATAGTGTGTGAGGGAATTAATCACACAGAGAGGCAAAGAAAAAAACCAACCAGCAACAACAGCAACATCGGCTGCAGCAGCAACAGCAACAAGCGCCAATTTGACGGCAAGATCAGGATTTTAATTTAGTTTCGCTTGCTTTTCAGGGGTTTGTAATGTTGGTTTTGTTGTTTTACATGTGTTTCATTTCAGTTATTTTTTTTAATATTTTTTTTTTTACATTTTTTTGGCTCACAAATCGCTCGCATTATGCAATATTATTTAAATAAGAGAGATCAGATCATGCATAAACCAGAATACACACACACACACATATATATATATACATATTTTATATATATACATATATTATTTATGTGTAAAGTCTGTCAATTATTGATGTTGCTATAGCAAAAAACATTTTATATTTATTTTCTCATATTCAAGGATTTTGCCAAGCTGTGCAAATTGGCAACAAAGTGTTAAACACACACACAAATACCACATGTGTGTGTATGTGTTTGTGTGTGAATTTCATAAGACAAATTCAATGCAAGCTTAACAACAACAACAACAACAGCAATCAAATAATAGAAACTGTAACACACACATAGAAAATATATCAAAAGACTCAGGCAACGAACTTGCTGACTGGTTGCTGACTTGACTAACTGATTGGCGGCTTTAACAACTACTTATGGCTATAACTGTGACACGACACACGTACTTGTCGCCACCGCCGCCGCCGCTGCCACAATGCACCGTTACCAGCAACAACAACAACAACAAATGCGCACGTTTTATAGTACTTAAACCATTAGAAACGCTGTCCCATATTCATACACATATATAAAGTATATGATATCTATACATAGAGTCTTTATCGATAATCAATATCTATAGATGGAACTATTAGCATAGTGACCCGTTTTTGTTATGGTTTTGGGGCATGGCTACATAGCCGATATACATACATATATATATGTATATATATTGGCAAAAAAAACCTTTTGTACATAATCACAAAAGTTCAGTTCCATGACGCCATCGTGTGCCATGAACTAATTCCGCAAATGCAAATCATAATCATGTGATAAAACAAGAGTGAAAAAAAAACCAACAACAACAACAACAAACTATACGTTAACGAAATACTTAAAACAAGAAAACACTTTTAACAGATATTTTTTTTTTGAAGTTTTGTTGTTGACCAAGCTCTCAACACACAAAAACTTTATACGCAAACAAAATTGGACAATCATTGGTCCCAAAAAATCACAAAAATATACCCTGTACAAACTGTTACATTATGTTTAGGGATAGTTAACAGCGATATAGAGTATCGGCTAGTCTTAAGTTGAAATGTTGTTGTGATGACGATAATGCAGCATCATTAATTGTTGTTCCGCCTTGCTGCCACTTAAAGATTCTCGGACACTTGGCGCCTGACGTCTTTTTTTTTCCTTATCATCGAAAATTTGCAACTAATGTTTGCTTATATAACAGGTTGTTATTGTTGTTAAATTGAAACGGTTTTCGTTTTTCTTATTTTGTTTTTTGTGTTTTTGAGGCTTGGCTAGAAATGTGGGGTATTGTCTCTGAGAGCAGTTAAGTTTTCCCCCGCAAAAACCGGTTAATCAGCCAAAAACAACTACGCTCCTAGTTGAGAAATCCCGACTCGAAGATACCCTGAACCCTATACTTGACTTAATTTCAATGTTTCATATCTTTCATAACCGATTTCAATATAAATTTCACCGAATTTCTAAAGTTTCAAAGGGCTATATCGACTCGGCTCAAGAATATATATACTTCATGGGGTTGGAGATGCTTTCTTCTGCCTGTTGCATACTTTTGCACAAAAACATTATACCCTTTTTAAACATTTCTATGGGGTGCAGGGTATAAAAACACGCAAAATGTCAGGCAGGCAGACAAGCTCAACTCTTGACTTGAATTTCGATTAAGAAGTGAACAATTATGATGAAGAAGTTAATAATAATGCCAGGCACGGCGGCAATACGCACCCACAACAACAGCAACAACAACAACGCCGACGACTGGCAACGCCTTTCACCTCTGCAATGCATATACACAGGTTGCATAAGTTATGCGGCAATTGAAATGCAAAGAGTCGCTTGGACATGCCACAGTTGACCCTAATCAATGCAAACGCAAAGATGCAACCCAGCGGCAACGGCAACGGCAACACCAACCACAACGCTGCAACAGCAACGGTTAAACAAAAAAAAACCATTACAACAACAACAACAACAACTGCAACTGCAACTGAGCTTAGCCTCTCCCTCATAACTTCAGCTTGTCTTGGCGGCTTGCACATTTTATACCGTTATTAGCCAATTGCATGTGCCGATCATGTGCGCATTTAAATTTATTCTGGCGCTGCAGTAACTGGTTTATGAACGTTGTTGTTGTTGCCGTCGTTGTTGTTGTTGTTGTTGATTTTTGCATAAGCACCTGTTGCCTTTGGGGAAGCTGCAAGCTGGGAGGGTGCAGGCCTGGCCTTACACTATAGCCAACATTAATAATTACAACAACAACAACAACAATATTTCCAGAAGTATATTGAAAAACAAGTTCGCTGCCTAAGTCTTTTGTCTAGCATACTTCAAACAACAACGGAGAGAGAGAGAGAGAGAGAGAGACAGATAGAAATAGTAGCAAAAATCAACTGAAACAAGACCAACAACAACAATAATATATTCATAATAACATAAATTTAAAATCGAAAGTAAGAGACATAATAAAAATAAAACAAAACCCGTTTGCATGACCTTTAAGCATTAATAACTGTTAGCACATCTCAAGCACAACAAAAAAAAAACAAATAAAATAAAATAAATTAAAAAAAAAAACCTACGTCAAGAAGAAGCTAAACCGACCCAATACACGTATTTATATAGCTATCTCTTCGTATACATATACATTTATTAATGTTCATTCAACATATATATATAAATATATATATATGTGTGTATATATTTGGATTAAAGACATACATTTCGTTTTGATAACCAAGTCCGGTTCAGGTTCTCAGCACAACTCGTTCAACCAGACTGAAACCTCAACTGAAAGAAATCAAATACACATGCATACCTCAAGCATATGGATATAATATAGGAGTTATATATATAGGGATGCCAGCTAATCGACTGTGAAGAATTTCAATTAAAATTATATGCCGCGTGGTCGTTAAGCAACATAGTTTTATACTTTGAAATCTATTTTTGTTGCCCGGCTTTATTGAATACAAATACTTAACTAAAAGGTTTTTTTTTACGTATCATAAGAGCAAAAGTACTTATTATCATATTTAAATATCTTACATCGAGCCGCCAAAATGGCTGATGCGATATGTTCTTTGATCAGTATCGATAACAGGCCAATGTACTTAACAGCTGTCAAAACTTAACAGCTGTCGAATATACCGTTACGTTATATTAAGATAGCAATTTGCACACAAAAATAACTTCAAAAACTTGCGTTAAGCAACAATTTGACCAACAATATAAATCTCTTTGGTTTTTTGTTTGTTTTTATAGCTGCCTGCTTTTCATAATCTGCGCACTGTGCTACGGACTGGTGGCGGCCCAGGATGAGGGTGCGCCCGCTTCAAATGTATCGCCAGCAAAGAGAATCGCTGCGCTGCGTCGCCCCGTTGGCAAGGCGGCCAAGGTGACGACATCGACAACAGTGGCACCCGCGCACGACGATGCCGCCGAAGAGGATGAATACAATGAGGAGGCCGGTGCCGGTGGCGAGCACGGCCAGTATGGCGATGAGCATGATGAGGCCAATGGGCCAAGCACAACAACAACCACAACGGAAGCGCCCAAGAAGGTGGGTCCCGTCATTCGGCCCTTCCGCTCCAATGATGATTTCCTGAACTCGCTGAAGCGTCGCCAGCAGAACGCAAAGAAGCATCGCTCCGAGAAGGTGCCAGCCAGTAAGCCAGCTAAGAAGTCCGATGATCAGGTGCCCGCCGAACAGGAGGAGGCCGGTGCCGCAGCGGCGCCTGCACCAGCTCCACCAGCCAAAGGCTACAAGAGCAATGCGGCACGTAAGTGATCCGAATGCTTAGAATCCAGCATCAATCAATTGAATAATCTGTCAATCCTTGCAGTTAACCGTCGTAAGCTGTCCAAGCCCGTAAAGGCTGAGCCCGCCGACGTCGATGCCGCCGCTGAGGAATCGGAGCAGCAACAAAAGGAGGAGGAGCCAAAACCCAAGCGTCCGCTCAGCAGTCGATTGGCCTTAAGGAAGCGCAACTAAAAAATATATTTTTAAACACACAAAAAAAATAAATATCTTTTTTTTCACACTTCCTCTCTTTTTCTTAACCTCCCCCCCTCTCTCTCTCTCTCTCTCTTTTACTTTGCACATTGTTGTCCTTTCACTCACACTCATGGCTAGCTATTGGCAGCTGTAGATCTGCCGTTTAGTTTTTAGTACATAATTTGAATTGTTTGTGTGTGTGTGTGAACTTCATCACACGCACACACACAACATGTCCTGCAACACCCACAAACACACACACACACCGCACACATCGTACACGCTCGGTGCTTATGTATTTGTGTATGTATATTTATATTGAATATATATAGCTCATATATGTCTGCACACACACACACACACACATCTTATTTCCATATTCACCTACTCACTTATCAATTTATAAACTATAAAATAATAAGAATCAAAACAACAAACAACAGTTACAGATAAATAAAAAAAAAACAATGAAAAAATAAAATTTTAAAAGAATTATTTCAATATTTTTTCATTTGTTACTGAGCCCTAATCTCAAAGCAAATCTGAGAGGTGAACAACGAACTTTGTGGTGAAAATCTTTTCTTTTTTTAAATTTCTACTGCATACTTTCAGGATTGACATCCTTGGTTGGGACATTAACAATTTCTCATTGTTAAGTTCGACATTTTTTCATTTACTTTTTTTTATACCATCTCCGACTTCACCATATGTGAAAGAATTCTTTATATACTATATGGATTAACGATTGGAATTTGATCTTTAAAACAAAGAGTATAAATTTTTATATAGAATTAAAATAATATTAATATACGATTCATACCTGTGTATTTTATTCGTTTATATAATTACAGAACAGTGTATACTAGAATGTCTAAAAATATATTATGTATATGTATACTTAGAATTGGATTTTCAATTTGGATAGGAATGTATTTTGTAATCTTGGGTTAAACAGTTCACAAAACTATTTCAATTCGTAATCGAGCAATTTGTTATGATTATGGATAATGGAACTTATGTATGATATAAATAATTGCTATACATTGTGGGTATATATTATATGGTTAGCCTTAGCTTGGTGTAAGCGTTTAACTGACAACAAATAAGTACAGGATTGCTTAAGCATTAAAATTTCGATGAATGTATGAGCAATATTCATGATATATGTCTATGTATATATTCGTTTGTTTTTGTTATTTTTTTTTGTCAATACTTATGATAAATACACATAAATATCTTATGATAAATTCTCTTACAGCATTTTGATAATATTCGAACATTCGTTAATGCAGCTCTCAACATTAATACACAAAAAAAATAAAATAATAATTATTATTATTGTTAATATAATAAAGTAAAACCAATATATATTGACAAGAACTGTGCCCCGCTGGCGCTTTGAGACAGACAATAAGAGAAATAGAAAAACACAAAAATATTCATAGATCCTTAGTTTGGTTTGGACATCGAACGAACACTATGATCGAGTATTAGCTGTTACCAAATGGCGCGATTGTGTATAAAAATTAAAAGAAGTTAAATAATAACATTTGCAAATGGCTGCGCATTGGTGAAACGGCATTAACAATCGAGTGCTGCTCTCCATGGTCATTAATATAGTTATGTATTGTATTATTCAAATGTTTCTTGAGTCTGTGTGTTCGAGAAAGGCACATTTTGCGTTCAAATAACATACATGTGTGTGTGTGTCTGTATATATATGTTAAAAGATATTAAAAAAAAAAAAACTACTACAAATTACATGAATAAACAATAACACAAATGTTTGTTGGAGAGGATGGATTGAGGAGAGGAAAGTTTAAAAAATATTGGAATACAAATAGTTAATGAACATAGTACATTAAATGTATGATAGACTTTACAATGTTGGAATGTGCGGGGGTGTTAAGTATGTTTGTATGTATGTATGTATATACTGTGTACAGTTTACAGTTTTAAATAGCAATAGCCGAGAACTAAAAGCGTAGCGAATCATTTATGAATAATACTACTTCAGTTAAGTGTGGGTTCAAAAAACAATAAAATAATAATAAAGAGTGCCTTAAAAGCTGCCCAGTAGTTTGCTTGCCCTGCCCAGCCCTGCCAGTCCTAAGTGTGATGCCTAGAGTTGCGCATCAGCGGCACCAGCAAAGATGGCGGCCCAGCTTGCCGCAGAAACGGATGCGCCAACAGTTCGGCGGCAGTGGCACGCTGCGCTGGATCTCGCACTAACATCCGATCCAAAAACGATTGCAATCGCGGCGATACTTTGTGAGCGTTCTTTAAATTTGGCGGCTGCATGTCACGTATACGTCGCATTGCTTGCAGCGGCGGCTCATTGAAGAACGGTGGCTCGCCGTCGACCATTTCGATGACCATAATGCCCAAAGACCAGATGTCCACCTCGGGACCGTATGGCAGGCGCGATATAACCTCCGGCGACATCCAATATGGCGTACCCACCAACGATTTGCGCTTGGGCAGCTCCTGTGACACTTGCGCACAAAATCCAAAGTCTGACAACTTAACGCGTCCATCGGCGGCCAGCAGTATGGAGTCCGATTTGATGTCGCGATGAATGACGCCCTGTGACAATGAGAAGGCAGATTTAAGTACACACACACAACAGACAAATAGAATAAGTCAGTAGTTAGTATATATATATATATATTCACAGTAGTTTGCAAACTCAGCAAATTATAAAATTCTATAATGTAATGTTTTCAGTCACTTTTAGGTTAAATACAATAAGAGGTTGGGGTAGGGGCATGTACAAGCCAACAACAGCACTGCACCGCACCACACCGCACCCACTTATCGCATTATAAACATAGACAGCGTCGACAATTTTCGAAATTGAAACCAAACCACAATGTGCACGTCGCGAAAGCAGGGCGCAAAGAAAGCGCAAATAAAAGAATCAAAAAGAAAGGCATTCAACGGCAAGACAACGGAACACACAACACAACAAAAAGACATTGGGCGAGGCTTTCAAATGAGTTTGTTTGTTGTTGTTGGTGCATTTTGCTGCATAGTTGTCAGTTGTTGTCAGTTGCCATTATGCTGGTCACGCACCTGTGAGTGCAAATAGGCCAAAGCCTTTAAGCATTGCTTGCAGACGGTAGCGATTTGCTCCTCATCCATGCGAGAATGTGTGACAATGTCGGTGAGTGCGCCACCCTCAAGATACTCCATGACCACCCAGAGCTCATCGTTGACCAGAAAGCTGGAGTATGTCTCCACAATGTTGGGATGATGATAGTCACGCATTATGACCACCTCGTTGAACAGAAGCTCACGTCGCTGCTGTTTGCGCAAATCCATTTTCTTTACAGCCACTTGACGACCTTTAAAGAGAACATATTTTTAAGCTGGTGAGGGGGGGGAAACGATTGAGGTAGTCTCTCACTTACCAGTTGACTTGTCTGTGGCTATGCAAACGGTGCCCGTGGAACCTTCGCCAATTTTGTTAAAGTGATCGAGATTCTCGCGTGGATCGCCCGCGGAAACAACCATCTGGAGCGCGGCACGGAATTGCTCGTGGGTGAGACGCTGCTCCTGTTTGGGCTGCGATTGTGACTGCGCCTGAGCAGCCAGGGCAGCAGCATTGCCGCTCGAGCTGGATGCACGCGATGCGGTCTTGGCATGTGGATTTTGATTCTGATCTCCAATGAGTTTTGGTTGCTGCTGTTGCTGTTGTTGTTGTTGGGAGGCAGGATACATGGGAAAGTTCTGACCATTGTTGTTGTTGTGATGGGAATGCGTGGAACGCGTTGCGCTGGCCACTGAGCTCACGGGAGATGTTTGCTGTTGCTGTTGCATGCCGGGAACGGATAGACTGCCGGCGACCCCACCACGATATGGATCAGTGCGCACGGCCAGCGGACCAGTGACGCCACCACCACCACCACCACCATTGGGATGTGAATGCGGATGTGCATGTGGATGCGTGTGTGGATGCGAATGGGCATGTTGACTGGGATAGAGCATGTTGTGTGGCATTGGCTGTGGCGGCTTAAAGCCATGGAGAGGCATTGTTGGTGTCGGTGTGGGTGTGGGTGTAGCGGACGCAGTAGCCTCTTCTCCCTCGGGCACAGACGGCGGCACATTGGCCACACGACGCACACGCGGCGGACTGGAGCTGCGTAACGAATTCGAGCGTGCTACATGCGATGTTTTGGGCAGCACCAGTACTTGCTGCTGTTGCTGTAGCGGACCGCTAGGCATCATGGAAGCAGCTCCCGGCGCATTGGTCATCATAATAGTGCTGCTGCTGTTGAGCGATGTGGTATCTGCCTTATTGTTGTTGTGATGTGGACGCACAATTGTCTTAAGGTCAAGTATTTCGGTGGGCGTAATCTCTGACGGATCGACCAGGGGCAGGGGACGATTGCTGGACTTAAGTATTTGATTGTTCCCAACAATGGAAGCCCATTGCAATGGGAGACCCACATATTTGTTCTCACGCTTGTCGAAACCCGTGTGGACGCGATGCTCAAAATTGCTCGGCATCGAGATCAGCGGTTTCTTCTTCTTCTTTGTGAACATTTTCGCGTGTTCCGTTATGGCGCCGTCAATTGCTTACGTGCGGGAAGGAGGAGTCGCTGCTGCTGCTGCAGTTTCTTCAGACTTTGTTGACTTTTCTTTTTACCCGCCCTTTTGGCCCGTCGAAAGGCGACAGCAAACGACAGTCTTCTGGCACACACTAATACAGGCACGGGCACAGGCACATGTACGTCACGTACAGAAACACACAAGCATAGCGACACACAGCGACGGATGCGATTTATGTAGATTTCGTGTTATGCGCTGTCAATCGACTTTCACATTAACTATTCGCAATGCTAAGCACAACCTTTGTCGTTGTTATCTATAGGTTAACAAAAATATACACACTTTGAACATAACAAAAACAAACTCAATTTGAGAACTAATAAAAATAAACTTAAAACATTAATTGCCGATGCTCGCAGCTATCGTTGCTCTGTTGCTATGTCTGTAGCTATTGCCGATACTTGCGATAGTTTTGTCTGTGCGGTAGTTGTGACCCAAATATACCAAATTCCGTACACTTACCGATTGGTCTACCGCCACATTTAGTAACTTTATTTTTTTGGTATTTTACAGCACCGGCTAAACGATTAGAAAACGGTCACTCTTTGCACAGCCGCATTATTGGTTTTGTCTGATTTAGTTTAGTTTATTTGATAAAAACAACATATAAATCAAAATGTCGAAGGCACATCCACCAGAGCTGAAAAAGTAAGTATTCTGACTTTGTTTCAAAGTGGAACCACCATTAATACATGCATTTCTTAGATACATGGACAAACGCATGATGCTAAAGTTAAATGGCGGCCGAGCAGTCACCGGCATTCTGCGCGGATTCGATCCATTTATGAACGTTGTGCTTGATGATACAATTGAGGAGTGCAAGGACAACACCAAAAACAGCATTGGCATGGTGGTATGCACTTTGTTTTACCAAACTGCTTGAACATGTCCATACTGTTGTTAACTAATTACTTTTCTACATTTTCAGGTAATTCGGGGCAACAGCATTGTCATGGTCGAGGCCTTAGATCGGGTGTGACATTTCATGTTATTTAGCATACCTCAGCACTGTCCATTGGATAATAAGTTAAATGTAAACTATTTAACATACAAACTAGTCCTAAGGCTCCACAAAAACAAGAAATCATGATGTTCATAAAATCTAAATAAATATAACTAAAAACGAATATTGTTGACTTTCGGTATCAAAGTAGAAAAAAAAAAACAACGTTCGTCTGTAAACGTTGCGAGATAAATAAACTTAAGGCACAATCTCGATGTTATACTACATAAGCAAAAGTTCGATGGCCGAAGAGAAAAAAAAAACGAAAATTTTACTTAAGACAGAAATCACACTTCCCTTAAAGCAGTCGGATCAACAGTCGATCCATCTATTATTACATGTCAGCTAGATATTGATGCGTCCTTTTGTGTGGTTTTCCCTCTTTTCAAGACTTCTTAAATGTCTGCAGCTAAAATGTATTTTTACCGCCTTGTCAAGGTGCAACTTACAAACAGCATGTCAATATAGAAAGCTCGGTACCTATAACATGGCACGATATTGAAATGAGCAGTAACGGAATAGCAGTAACCAATCAAAACAATTCCAGCAGTATTATTATGTTGTTTCCATAAAACTAGGCTTAGAGCACACGTCTACAGCCCAACCTCGTCTTGTAGATCGCAAAACAAACAGACTGCAAGTTCCATAACACTATTTCAACGACTTGCTGTAAACCTTGCGCTTTAGAGACAATTTAATACGATGTATTAAAAGAAATAAGGAAAACAAAATATTGGCACGTTTCCGATTGTTTTTTGTAGACTTTAAATGGTTTTTATATATTTGTTATATTTTTGTATCTGTCTTGCATACAAAAAACGCTTACAGTAGAAGCCTAAAAAAATGTTTTTTGAGTTCGATTGAAACTGCGCGGTGTCCAGACACGGTTGGTGCACGGTGCACAATCGTACATATCATTTTTACTTGGAAATAACAATAGGGCCAGTCTGCTTGGCGGCGTCACGCTGCTTGGCAACAATCTGGTTGGCAATGCGATCCAAATCACGCTGTCCAATGGAGCTCAGCTTGCGGCCACCATCTGGGTGCTTCTCGACGAGACGGGCGTGCTCAAGAGCTTGCAGAGCCTTGCGTGCAGCACCATCAGCGGCACGGCAAAAGTGCGAGGGGTGGACTCCGTTGCGTTTGCGACCGCCATAGATTTTGGTAATAGAGCCAACTCCAGCTGGACTGCGGTGGTACAAATGACGCAGAATCGAGGCGCAACGCACATAAAACCAGTCGGGATCGTAAGGTGCCAGTTCCTTGAATTTGGCAGTCTTGATGATGTCCATCTGGTCAGGAACCTTCAATTTGCCAGTTCTAAAATAAATACAAACAAATGCGAGTGTGAGGTTATGTACGCACAAATTTTTAAGCAGTGATGTTATTGTAGTTGTTGCTTCAAACTTACTTCTTAAGGAAAACGGCTACCGCCTTGGTAACGGCATGCTGGTCAATATCCTTCACTGTGACGCCTGGCATCTAAAATATAACAAACAACGACACATTTTAATAAACGCAAAAAAAATATTTAAAAAAAAGATAAAACACGTTGCTATTCGCAAACGCGCACGGGCACACACAAACACACGCTCACACACAAACGTAGACAACAACATTCTGTGAGTTCACGCGAGTGTCGCTTTTATTGTATTAAATCTTCTTTTGGCCATTTTAAAGTACTTAAATTGGCTCTATCACTCTGTCACTTGGTCAAACACACATTTTCATTTATTGTTTAGCATTTGCAACAATAATTAAAGCAAAAAAAAAATTTATATTCACGTAAACGAACGCGAGCACTACCTTTCTTGTCAAAGTCAACCGGAAAAAAGAACAAGGCGAACGAAGTTGGCTGCGCTTGTTGTAGAGGACAAAGCTGCCACCTGATATACGCAAATTGAACAGTGCTGGTAAATTTTTCTTTCAATAGCCTATCGATGTTCTCCAGAATATTTTCATCGATAGCCGCTTTTTTTTGAAAAACAAATACATAAGGCATTTGTACGCATTTTAAGAATTGTCCACTGAGATCCAAAAAATAATGAAATCGAGGCGATACCAATTTAGTTATTAATTAATTATAAGCACATAGAATTTAAGCATGTATTTTAATAAGCGAAGGTACTTTTGTACATTTATAAATCGATGAAATATCCAAAATGAATTGTAAAGGTTTTAACATATTAAATTATTTTTTATTTAAAAAGTGCCGTTTTTTAGCCTCGCTCCATTACTGTTCCGTACAGTCGTATTTTTTCCAACCATCAGCAAATGCTTTGACTTTGCCAATGGGGTTTTTCTCCCTGTACGGTTTGCGCCACGCTCTTGGATTTAGTTCCAGCATACCACCAATTATTTCCTACATTTTGGAGAAAGTCAATAAGTATACTGATAAAATGCTATTATTTGAGCATGAAGCTATCACAAACCTGGGCAAAGTTGGTTGGAAAACGGTCCTGATCCTCGATAACATGAGCAAATCCAGAGTCCATGCCAAAGTTCACCCACAAATATGGCAGACCCTTGGGTATGGCGGCGCGTAGTGTTTTTTGTCGCAACGATATTAGCTGCTTGTTGATGCACCACTCTTGCTCCGACTCCTCAATAGCCTTCTTAAAATAGAAGGGCGCCATCTCCGCATGCGACTCCGGTATTGGAATGCAGTGTACGGTGAGATGCGGTCGCCTATGCAGCTTATTAGCAATCTCGTAAAAGATAACATCCTTTCGCTGAGAGGCAAACATGCGAGTCAACGCTTTCCGAAAGGTACTTAGCTCCTCCCAGACATCCTCGTCCAGTAGCGTGCACGACGATGCGTGCTGCATGGTCGTCAATATGCAATGGCCGTTCTGCAGGCCCACGTAACTAGGCAAACTCAGATAGATCTTGACACCCATCGCAACCAACAGTTGCTTGTCCAGCTGCGCCGAGTCAAAGCATCTCTCACATTTCTCTAGGGTGGCGGCTAGTTTCTCATGATCGCGTATCGCCTTCTGCGTTTCGCGCGCTTCAACGTCCGCCTCCGAAATGTTCTTGCGCACTTTGTCGGCGAATATGTCCTCCAGATCATCGTTTGGATTCTTGTGCTTTGATACGATGTCAGCGTATTGTAGATTTGATTCAGCGGCTGTCGCATGTTTCTCGCGCTCAAACTGCAAAAAAAAAAATGATATGGAAATATATAGAGGCTTATGAATATGCAAGTCTATTGAATAAATTTAATTACCATTTGCTTAATGTCATAACGATCATCATCTGCGAAATAGCGTACCCGCTGCCCATCCATATGAGTGTCAACCTTTTTCTTGGATCGTTTCTCTGCTCTACGTCCGCCATACAGCGAGTTGGGATCCACTTGTGCAGCTTTCGAGCGTGATTGCACCAAAGGACGCACATTGCCGCTGGCATCCGTTCGCGTGAGCAGCACGTCATCCCGATCACGATCTTGTCGCGCCTTTGTCTTTGCTGTGCTACTTTTGACAGCAGTAGCTGTTCCCATTTTACCGCTGGCCAGAAGCTCGTCGCGTTGCTTCCGTGCGGCTTCAACCTGCTTCTGGAGCTCCAATGCCAGCTCAACGTTGCCCTTCAGCTCCGCTTTGAGTGCCTTAGAGGCCATGTCATTTATTTGCTCATCTGTTAGAAACGAAGGGTGCTCAGCTTCACTATCTCCGCCCGAGGACTCTTGTGCACTCGCTGAAGAGTTCGCGGGAGAGGGACTACGACGCCTGCTTCTACTACTGGTGCCGGTGTTTGAGGTGACTGTTGTTGCTGTTTTTTGCCAGTTGCGTGTGCTGCTCGTTTGTTGTTGTTGCCTGTATGTGCACTCTTCCGGCTCATCGTCAGCTTTGGGTCGCTGAAAGCCTGGCAACCCTGTGCCAGTTGTTTTCCAATAGGGATTTAGCTCGTATTTGCTTTTCGTCGGATCATATGCATCAATTTGCTGCGCCTTTTCATTGGGCTTCGCAGGCTCCTTTCGCTCCTTTGAGAAAGTTTTTAGCATCAAAGCGTTGCTGTCTGTCATCCAGCTGTCACGCTGCACAGCGTTGGTCTGTGGCTCATTTGGGACGGGCGCACTTTCTACCCATTCATCCGTGCTGCTTTCCCTCTTTTTGGACTTCTTGTGTCGTCGGCGCTGCTTGCTATCAGATCCAGAAATGGAGCTGTCACTATCGCTATCGCTTTCACTGTCACTATCACTATCACTGCTTTCGTGTTTGCGGTTTTTGCGCTTCTTTTTGGAGGATTTCTTCTCTTTGTCTGGCTTTGATTTGGATTTTTTGCTTTTTTTTGTCTTACTTCTCTTTTTTGACTTACTGCTGCTGCTTATTTTGCTTGCCACCGCTGGCAGCATCCAATCCTTCTCGCCACGCAGCTCCTTTTGCAGCTCATGCTTGTTGCGCTCCTCCGCTCGTTCTTTTGCCTGTCGGAATGAAGTATTTATAAGCGCTGTATAAAGATTGTCTTTATTTACTGTTACCTGTTGTAGTAGCTCCGAACGAGCTTCCCTTAACTGCTGGCGCGCTTTTTCTTTTTCGCGACCGCTCTCGAATTGTATGTAGCTCATCCTCTATTTACAATTATTTAAACTATCACAAAAAAACCGCAAACGTTTCACAAATAATTAATAATAACATTTTCTTACGATATACGATTAGCCGGTAACTGGTATCGATAAATTAAAATTGTGTTTGTCTTCGAAAATGTATAAAAATAATTAAATACATATATATTGATAGTTTTTATAAGTTGTGATGGATTATAAAATATTTTGACTTTATAACTCATTAAAAGTTAAAGTATTGATATGCTTGTTATCGGTCATTTAAATATTAGCTGTATTATATCGGCATCTCTAGTTGCGGTCGCAGCTGTTCGTTAACAAGTTGTGGCTTAGATTAAGTTAATTTTTGTAGCTGCCAGCTTATAAAATCCAGTAATAATGCCACTGTATGAGACTGTTATGCAGGAAAAGCCTCCAATTGTGCTCGACATTGGCAATGCTTATACAAAGTGAGTGCTAATATAGATTTCGGTTTTTTGGTTGTCGTATTGATGATATCATCATTGTTTGTTGTTTTTCTCTTTTCAGGCTCGGCTTTGCTGCAGAGGCCTATCCACGTAAAATTATAGCCACAGAAGTGGTACTTACTACAACTGGCGAGACGAAGCGACTCTTTGATTATGTGGGCACCGAACAGCTCTACGATCAATTTGTGGACTTTCTGCAAATAATATTTTTCAAGTACGTGAAGCTCACTTTTTCTTTTGTGCTGTTAAACATTTTTTGTAAAATTTGTTATTTCTTTAAGGCATTTACTAGTCAGCCCCAAGGAGCGCAAATTTGTTGTTGTGGAGAACATCTTTGGACAGACTGCAGTACGAGAGACACTAGCCCGTGCACTCTTTGTACACTTTGATGTATCGTCCGTATTGTTCGTGCCCGCCCATCTTATAGCGCTCTCAACAATGGCCGTTCCCACCGGTCTTGTTGTGGACATTGGCTACAGCGAGACGACGGTTATGCCTGTGTTTAGTGGCGTTCAGATTATGCCTGCCTTTAAGGATCAAAGCTATGGCAGCAGGGCTGTGCATGAAGAGATAAAGCGGCAGCTTGTTGAAACAGGAGTCAAGGAGTCGCAACTGACGCCTAGCGTCCTAGAAGACATCAAGATACGCACCTGTTTTGTAACTAGCTTCGAGCGTTCTCAACTAAGCGGTGACAAAAAGTGCGCTCCACCGCCTAGTGTTGATTATGCGATTTGTGACAATGACGCCGTTATCAGCATAGCGGGCAGCGTTCGGGAGTCTGTCTACGAGCTTATGTTCGAGCAGAACAACGAACGCGACAGCCTGCCGCATCTGATACTGCGAGCCATACTGGACTGCAGCATGGATGTGCGGCGTGCGCTTGTGGAGAGCATATTTGTGATAGGTGGCGGTGCCATGGTAATGGGATTACTGCCACGCCTCAAGCAGGAGCTACATCATCTGCTCACCAACGATAGCTATTATGCGGAACGTTTTCACGGTGATCTACAGTTCAAGTTCTATAACACAATTGGCAAACAGAACTTTACCGCATGGCTGGGTGGTTCTCTGTGTGGCGCAACGGACTTGATTCAAACACGATCTTTGTCAAAGGAGGCCTATCTCAAAAACGAGCATGTGCCCGACTGGAGCAACCTGTGCGACAACAGGCATGGTGGCTAATTAAATCGCTTCTTCTTCACACAACCACATCCACATGCATATTTATTTCAATTGCATTAATGTATTATATTTTTATATATATAGAATATATATATTCTATTAACTTAATTCTATAATAAGCTAAAAGTGAACTTTTCGAGTAGGAAAAAAAAATAAAAAACTGAGTATAAAAATGTTAGAATATTGCGCTTACAGCTATCATTTATGTTTATTTCTTATAACAATATTTTTAATTTTATTTGAATTTTTTTTTATAATTAAACACATATACTCATATACAGTGGTCACTCAACTATTAAAATTGTCGTTTTCAAGGCTTTTAAAATACCATTTTTGTGGTTTTACTTTATTTCATCAATCTTTTGAGCACGTGAATATAACCTATTCCCAAATCGTTGGCAATTTCAAACATTTCTTATTGTCTGCATAAATCGTGTTTCAATAATGAGAATGATTTAAAAATTTTGGATATTGCTCAAGTTGAAATAAAATATATGCATTTTTGAGATGTGAACTTTTGAGAATTTAAATTTTTAAATGCAACTTGCTAATAAACCTTGGCAAAGGCTTTAAAATCGTGTTCGGCAATGGGGTTTTGTACTAATTACAACCGGTATCGGTACGGTTTGTAATGTTAACATGATTTTCTTAGGCAGCTGCAGATATCTGTTTGATATATATGTATATGTATGTGATGCTCAAATAAATTGTCGGCACTTTGTGTTTATCGTTTTTTTTTTTATTTGTTTATTTCAGTTTTTGTTTCGTTTTGTTTATCTTCTTCGTGTTAACTGTAATTGTAGAATTTCAGTAAATATACTCGCTTTACATTTATCGAATCCCGCCGTGTGAGTGTGTTTGTGTGTTCAAATACGAGATGCATATTATATAATAATAGCTCCTGTCTTATCAACTAAATCCTAAGCGTAACTTTAATATTTCTTGAATATTTATATATATATAAATTTTTTTTTTTTATAAATACAATATGTATACAATATAAATAAGGGATTTTCTTTCTTTTCTTTCTTTCTTGTTGGTGTTTTTAAATATACATTTTGAAAAAAAAAAAAAAAAGTTCTTGCTTTATGTAGTGCGTACAAAAACTGAACACCCAGTAGTTAAAACTTAATCAATTTCGAATTTTTTTTTTGTTTTCTTGTTAAGAAAGATTTTGACAGAATTAAAAATTTTGTGGGCAATCAATATATATGTATAGATAGAAAAATAAGGGCTAACCGTGCTTTCTCTCCAAATCCTGCGTTTAGAACACAGTTCGGATACGATCATAAAGTTGCTTTTCGAGCATTTGTTGGTCTTTTTAACATATCCGAATTTAATTACGTTTGTTTTTTGTGCAATATAACTAACAATTTGGGAAGCAATAAATAACAAAGCATCTGTTGCGCCTGGGATATGGAGTTGGCCATTATCAAACGAAGGAGGAGGAACTTAAAATTTACATGTTAAACAATAAATAATAATTAAAAAAAATATATAAACCTAACTAATAAGCCTTGTGCACCGCCCGAATTAGAACAGAACAGCATTCAGCATTAACGTCATCGGCAGTTTGAAACCCGAAACGCTGGCACAGCATTATCGGCTGTTGGGATTTTGGGATTAACTGACAACTCGCTCGTTTTGGAGCGATAACAGGATCCATAACAACTAGTTGACAGTTAATTTAAGTTCAGTCGTTGTTGTTTTTGTTGTTGTCGTTGTTGTCACCGTCGCCGTCGTCGCAGCGTTTCGATGCTGTCACTTCTCGGTGCGAAACAGTTGGCTCAAACTGGCATTTTGATTATTATCCATGAAGCCGTTGCTGTTACGTTTGCCACTGTTTGGTTTTTGGCTGGGCATCGGTGGCAAATTGGCAATTTGTACCTCATGACGGAACAACTGATTGACACTGCGTCCGACCAGCTGGGCGGTCATCTTCTTAAATATATCCTTCTTCGCGCGTTCCACTTTGTTGCCTTTAACGGATGCGACAGCCATTTTCTCATCGAATTTCTGTATGTCTGCGACATTGACGCTGGGTATATGCTTGAGCACCTCGCTCAATATTGGATATTTGGGCCGAAGCAGCTCATAGAATTGCACGCCCAACGTTATTAGGCCCGATTGATTGGCCTCGTGCTGGCCATGCACCTGCATGCCCTGGAGCACAGCCGTAAATGCACTGACTGCCTTATTCTCATCCATCAGTTGTTCAACGTTCATGAAACGCATAACGGGCGCTGCGATATTGACTGCCTTCATGTTGCACATGCCATCATTCCAAGCGATTGCCTTCAGCAGTGTCATCAATATATAATTGCCAATTAGATCATTGCGCAACAGTTTGCCACCCAACTCGCTAATGATGTCCGAGAGCAGAGCAGATTGTGCGGCACGCGATTGTGGTGCACTGTCCATTGAGTGCTCCTCGTTTTCCATGGCAACGGCATTGGCGCCGGCAGCATTAACATGATCTGCACCAATCTGGCCACCGACCAGTGCAATTTTCAATACATCCAGATATTCGCGGGTTAGCGTACGATTTAGTTGATCTTCGAGCACCTCCTGTGTATCGTTGACCTCGCCATTCAATTGGCCCGACTCGTACAACGAGGATATGTACATCCAGCGACGCGTCAAGCGCTCGCACATCAACGGTGTGAGATGCGTAAAAATTGGCACTAGCACCGAATCATAAAAGCTGGGCGGGCACGAGTAAACGAATGGCTTGAGAAACACCCGGATAATTGGCCGTATGCGATAGTCCGGTATGATGTCAATGCAGCAAAATACATTACTTATAATTGCATCCGACAGACCCACCAGCTGATAGAGATCACGGCCGAGCGATGGACCCGCCGCGCCCATCAAATGGTAACAGCCTTCGGTGATGAGCATCATAAACGTTTGCATCTTCTCGAACGCTGTCGGTTCGGTCTTAATGGTCGTATCGAGTGGATCGGTTGGCACGGCACAGATGCCCATCAGCAGCTTCTTCTCGTGCTCGAGCATGCCGTGAACGTTGCGATAACCAGGGGAAAGTGCTGCGAGCGCTTCGGGACGAAACAGCTCATTCATCACGCGCATCAGGCTAAGCACGTGCGACAGCAACGGCACCACATGCTTGGTGGCTGGATTACGGCAGATGGGATTGCCTAGCTCAGTGCAGCCAATGACAAAGCCACCACGCTGTGCACGATCGGGATCATCGGGCCAAGTGCAGCGCTTGACAACGCCCAAAACAACATTGAGTGCATCTAAAATACGTGCACGATTCGCCATTGCGGGATCGCTATCGATGTGAAACACTGGCGGCTTATCCAAACCAACAAAGCGCATGAAATCCAGCGGTGTTTTGAACGCTTCACTAAAGCCACTAAGCCATTCGCTGCGCTTCGACTGCACAATGTGCTCAATGAATATGGTTTGTCGCTCGAATTCACAAAAATGATTTGAGATTAAAATGAGCGCCTCCTGCAATGTGCTGCGCAGCATGCGGCAAAGATGTGTGGGCGACTCCTTAAGCAGGCACTCGATATGCGTGTTGATCTGCTCGAAAACAGGCAACAGCAGCAGCGGATATTTGTGTGCCAATTTGGCTAGCAGCGATGCAGCATGACGTCGCAAGTTCTTTGCTGATATGACCTGTACCTTCTCCTGTTCATTGGGTGGCTTCAAGACCAAGGCGCGAAAGATTTTATCCAAGACGCGTGGCAGCAGCGCAACACCATTCATGGCAACACAATTGTTAGGCGTTAGCTGGCACGAGGACATGCTGAGGAACACAAAGAGCGCCGAAATGCACGAGAGTAGTATGGAGTAGATGAGCGGATTTCTTGTTTCCAGTTTAAGGCACTCCTCAAGCAGACGCAGACCACCAGCAACCGACGGACGCTCGGCAACAAGTAAAATGCGACTCAGTACGCCATCCAGTACACAAACCAAAGCATCCCATTCCAGATAAATGGGATCGAGAACGCTGCAACCCATATTGCTGCTTTCACGTTCGGTTTGGGCATTACGTAGGCGCGACTGCAGCCACTGTTCACAATAGCCATACGTAATAAGTGGCTGGACAAGTGTTGATTGCCTGAAGATTTCGAGAAAATCGGTGCGACAGCGAAAGAAAAATATGGCAAACTCCTCCTCGCTGTCGTATTCCAGGCGAATGTATGCTTCTGTACTGTTTGGTGCATCAGGCTGTGCTTGCACCACGCCGCCAACGCCACTGATGAGGGGGGAGATGGTGGTGGTGCTGTTGCTGCCGCTGGGATAGGGTATTTTGACAATGCGCGGCGCAATGGTGTGTATGAGCTTGGGAATGTAATTGACCATCAAATAATCCTTGGAGCAGGCATCATGCTTGAGCAACAGTTGCCAAATCAGCACCGCCCCATGAGCGACAGTCAACGATGGATGCTGCACTAACTGCAGCAGGCACTCAAACATAACATCCAATTGTTGGGGCCGCTGTGTACCATCATCTTTGCCCCAGAGTGCGATCAGTTGCTGTACCATGCCATTGAGCACTTGGATTAATTTCTTTAAGAAATTATGCTGCTGCTCAATGGCCTGAGAGTTGTTGTCCGCTGGCGGCATCTGGCTGGCTGTGTAGATATAACGCAATGGCTCCTCACCATACAGCTGAAGCAGGGGTTTGCGCTCCTTGGTTTGTCCCTTGCGATTGGTGATCTGTGCCAGGCACTCAGCGGCATTGTACTGGAATGCTTTGTCGTTCAGTAGAATGCAAAGGAAATGCATTAGTTTGCCATTGCTGGACATGATGTGCGTAATGCTGACCCACTCGACAAAGCCGCTTAGTGTGAGTAGCACCGTTTCGACGACGCGACTATGTGCGTTCGCTTTATGGTAGTTGCCAACACGGGTGGTCTCACGGAATGCATTTACATGCTGCTCGACGAGCCGCAAAAAGAATTCGAATATGTCGGTCATATTGTTGTTGAGCGCCTGATACATGTCCTTGCGACGCTGATTCGATTCGATGGTCTGCAGCAATGCCACATCCTCGACAAGGCGCAGAAATACAAGCAATACGAGTTCGGTTTGCGCCTCACCATTATTGCATGCCTGCGACAGTTCGGGCAACAAATCGGACCACTGTTGCGGCCACTCGCGCTTAATCATCTCGACAATGATGCGCGAGAGTGCGTCTTTTAAATGCAAAAGGCTGCGATCTTCGGCGGGTCCGACACCAATATTGAGCATCTTGATGGCATTGTCCTTAATGTACACCTTCTCCTCGTGCGTTATGCAGTTCCATTTAAATTTGATTGTGTATTCGATAAGTTGCAGTCCGAAATGACGCACCTGCTGATTGAAATGCGCCGAGCTTGCCAAATAGAGGCCCACCTGGGCGCACAGCGGCGATTCCTCCTTGAAACGCTCACATGCCATATATGCCTCAAGACGCGCCTGCTGTGCCGTCATCGGATGCATTATTAGGTCCACTGCTTTGGCCAGTTCGGCGGCCAGCGCCTCCGTAACGCCATGCTGTGCCATCCTTTATATACAAAATATATATGTATGTACAAATGATTCTATCCCCTGCTTGCGAAGTCTTCGTTGGGCACCTTAAAATATCAAAAAAATAGTTAGCAATAGTTAATGTTGATGCAACAACGGACACAAACACGCACGCTTAAACAAATCACTTATAGACTAATTGCAACATTTCTTCTTACATATTGCAACACAAAATTGCATCATCTTTAATCTGAAGACAAAGGCAAAACAAAAAATATCTACAACATACAAATAATATTAATATAAGTATCAGATTCATTAACAAATTGGTTTTTAGTTTTGTTAGAAAGTTAAGTTTTGGGACAACCCTCGTTGTATGCACAAATTTAGAGCACGTTTAGGTGCAAAGCGGTTTCTCCTTGACACTGCGTTAGTGTGTATGTGCACGTCTTGGAAGTAACGGCACTACATACTTCTATTCTTTGCATGTCGCATTGTACTGGAATGTTTACACACTGTTTTGTGCATGCTGTTTATTGTCTTACCCGGTTTGCCGGTAGATAGAAGCTAAGTATGTTTATGCTAATGCTGTTGCTTCTGTTCCTTGGCTTGGCCGCCGCCTTTTTCGCGCGCGTGTGTGTACTTTCGATTTTTGTGTGTGTTGTTGTGTTGTGCGGAATTTTTCGCCAATGCGGTTAGGGCCAGACGTATGCGATTTGCTTGCTGCCCTCTACTTGTTTCGTGTTTCTTAGTGTTGCTTAGGCTTAAAAGCTGGTATATGTATCACATTAGTTTACGGCAAACTAAAAGCAACATTTGAATGTGTGTTTCACATTCGAATTTATTTTGGGTCTGTAAAAATGTCTTTTCCGGGGAGCTATTTTTTTGTCAGCAAGGAACGCAGCATGCTGAGTCGATTACAAATCTAGTGCGATACCCAATCTATCGATAGGCATGCTTAATGCACTCAGAGTTGCTGCATGAAATTCACAATGCTGGCAAGGATTTTTAACAATTTTTTTAAACAAAATTAAAGTATAGGTTTAGTGGTCAATATGATCGATAGCTCATAAATGTTTCTAATCTAGTGCTTATACTCAGATATTTATGTATTCAAATTTGTCATCTCTCATGAACATTGAATTTAAAGAATGTATGTTGATTTTATTCTGTAATATGTAAATTTTTTTTAAAGTGTATTTTATCAAGACTTATAAATCTTTTTATTTTCTTATCGTGCAAATTGTTTAGTAATTATGAACAAAATTACTAGTGCCCATCACTCAAAACAGCGGCCAGATCCGATTATTTGTAACCTTAATATCGATTAGTGGCTACATCTCTAGCGCCTTGTTTTCATCTAAACAACAAAACGGCAGGTATGCAAAGCGAAATAAGCGAAACTTTGAAATTCCAATTACCCATCGAAGTAGGCTAATACAAAATTGGATCTTACTTGCATATGCAAATTTTGCATACGGACAATCCAGAGATAATCGAAGTTTTTTGATGAGCGTCGTTCAGCGAGCAGAGTCTCTGTAGTAAGTTGTTCAAAAGATAAACACAATCAAGTATGTATATATTCTTTTATATTTTAATATATGTTTTAATTGGTGATATGCAGAGTGACACACAGTTTTAAAAAGACACAATCTCAAAGTTTAGCAGGGTGGCAAACGCATACGCGAGGCGGAAGACAAAATTTATTTGCTAGCTCTCCTATCTGCATTACATTAATCTGGACAACCCTGTCATGGGCACTAACACACACACGTTAGAATTTGATTAATATCCGCACTTTCCAGGGAACCTTCATCATTGTTCTAAGTAAACGTTCAATAGATTTTTTCTGTTGCCTAAAAAGAAAATATATGAATATCGTCATTGGCTCGCTACAATACACACTTCTATAATAATTAATTGTATTTATAAAACTATGCAAAAATTGTTTAATCGAAGTCGGCGTAGCCGAATCCAATTGTACACATATGAAAATTCAAGGCTGCTTTATAATTTGGTAACAAATCTATCAAGGTTTCATAACGTTTAGCCATAAGTAAATGTGAGACTGGTTATTTGGACATAAAAACTGAGCTTATTTGTAACTGCTAAAAGCGCTTAGAAGGACGTGATGGATGGTACCCAATTGCCTTCCGGCATGACTTCTAAAATTTTGAAGGAAGACGACATTCCACAGGAATGTGATAACAACCAGGATTTGGCAAGCCCGAATGCACCTTCTGCGGCACCAGAAATTATGCCACATCCCGAAAGCTCCATGCAGCTGCCCGAAACACAGCTACCCAAGAAACTCTTAATCATTTCGCCACCTATTTCGCCTGTTTTCGCCGAACAACAGGACACCACAGGCTCGATTCAGTTGCCCGGAACGCAGCCACCAATGACAGAAGGTCCTGTGTGGTGCCTCAGGAAATTCGATACGATGGAGAGTCATCTTGGAGAATCATCTCGCAGCATAAGTCAGCGGCGACGCGTTACGGCCGACTCAACGGCTGATCTACTTTTGAGTACATCAACAGTACCAACAAAGAGTCGCCAGCGCAGCTCCAGTGAGGACAGTGCTAAACCAGGACGCATTATGGAAGATTTAAACATGTTGACAACAATGCAATCACTTCGCAGTTTCAGTCGGGCCAATGATGAAAAATTGATATCAGATACCCCAATATCCAGCAAGGGCGGAGGGCGGGTCGCCGTTGATTCATCAAAAACAGCACCATCGACTTCGAAAGCGTATCTTACCGCGTCAGCTTCCAGGCGGATCAAGCGACGATTGCCACAGTCATGGATGGCATTACTGAGGAAATTGAGACGCCGGCAGCAGTAGCTGTGAAGCTACCCAAACGTGCTCTCAAAGTTGTGAAAAGAAACTAGGTAAGGGTATTTTTTATTATCATCGGACAGTTAAAACGCTTCTTGTTTCCTTGCAGCTGAGATGCCAAAAAGTTATTTTAAATAAAAAACCCCTATTAGCTTGGCCTAAAACAAACACAAAATGTATCATAAAACCCCAACGCTCAATACAATAAAGTAATAATTGTTACATATGTATATATTAAAAATCCTTATAGCTATATACAAATATTTACAAAAGTTTAAAACATTAACGGAAAACAGGACGGCAAGATGGGAGACATCATTAAAGCTAAACACTTTACGGTGGATGTCGTTCATAACTACAAATATATATATATATATCGATTCGATCTAACGACTAAGCTTAATTCGATTTTGTATAATTTATGGATGAGGGAACTGGGACTATGTCCGGGACGTTGGCCTAGACCAGTGTGGATAGCTCGTGCAGCGATATGGTTATATTGCTCATGTCCAGCGTCGGTGGTATGCCCGGACTAATAGAACCGCTGGCCTCACGTCCCACCAAACAGCTGCCATTGGCCACAATGGCAATGGGCTTTGGCGTTGGCGGCGTTGCTGTCGCTGGACGCACCAGGAATGGTGCACAGATACCGTTTGTATTTGTTGCGCACAGGAGCGGATTGAAGCTACCATGTGAGTGATTGGGCGAGACGGGCGTTACCGATGTGGGATGATGATGATGCTGGAGCATCGAATGATTCTGATGTCCATACGACGGTGTCATCACAGGCTGGCTATGCGGCTGATAGACACCATTGGTTAAAAATTGCACTGGCGGTGGCAGCTGAGTTGCGGCTGAGAGCAGCGACATGTTCAGCGGCATGGGTGGACTGCGATAGCTGATGGTCTTCTCCTTCTGCCAGACGAACACATTATGCACCATGGCGCCACCGCAGAAGACAATGCCAATGCCAATGAGAATGCTTGTTATGATCGCTGGCGTTGAGTGAAAGTGATTGAACGTGTACAGTATGATGCCGGTGAGGAAAACGGGTATCGAGATAAAGAACCCGCTAACCGCACACGTTCGACTCGCACTCGACTTCTCCAAGTACTTGTTGTCACGGCCATCGAACATGGGGGAGCGCAGCAGCTTCACAGCAAATAGAAACTGAATGGCGCAGACGAGCAAACAGCATAGATTCAGGGAGAGCGACAAGGCACATAGCGCTAGGGTCACATCGTAAACAATAATGAAGTCCTCGGAGCTGCTAATGCTGCGGGTTAATACATCCTCACGGCTGTTCGGCGAGATCTTCAACAAGAAGATCAGCGAAAGCAAAGCCAGCAACAGCGAAACTGCAATATAAACATGTGTAAGTCATATATGATAAATGAGTTCAATCTTTCGTCTTCGAATGAAACTTTCACATTGCAAAAAATAATTGTTTATTGAAAAAGAAGAAATATTTACTCGCAGCTGATTTGAATTGCTGTAACTGTAACCCTGCATAACCTTGTTACGCACAGGGATGTTATTATTATCTTGAACACCCTGTAACAGCCCTGCAGGGCTTTGCTATTGCATTGCACACAGGGTGGTTCGATTGCTTGCTAATTTCGAATTGGGCAATTCACAACGAATAACTTACCCAAACAGAGTAATCCCAAGCTGGTAAGCACTTCGCGCGGTCCTGGACCATGTTTCGTTTGCTTGACACTTGATACCGGCAGCATTGAGTTCGGATTAATTGCCAAACTATTGCAGTGGCTATAATTATGTATATTATTGTTGTTATGATTGTGATTGTTATTGTAATTGTTGTTGCTGTTAATATTGTTATTGTTTAGATGATGTGGAGACAGATGCTGCTGCTGCTGCGACTGTTGGTGCTGATGGCCATTGTTGCTGCTACTGCTGCTGGCCAACATATGCTGATTTGTGTAGGTATGATGATGCACACTATTATTATTGCCATTGCAATGGCCATTGGGCGTTAGTGGGGTGAGCGGCTTCATTGGCGCCGTTGCAATATTGAGTAGAGTTGATGTATTTGCAATGCGACCGTTAAGCAGCGTGCTGCTGCCACACGTTGCATTCGTTGCATTCAGCGCCGATATGTTAAGCGGTTGCGGCGGTCGCAGGTGTATATTGCGTGCGGTGCATGCAACAGCAGCTGCTGCCGGCGTTGGTGATGCACCGGCTGATGTTGCCGCTGCCATCGTTGCGCCTGGCACTGGACTAATGGTGATGGTGCTGGTGGTGGTGTTGGTGGTTGTTGTTGCTGCCGGCGCCGCTGTTGTTGTTGTTGTTGTTGCCCCCACCGCTGCTGCTGCTGGTGCTGCTGCTGATAGCGTTGAGGGTGGATTGTTGGTATTGTTACTGCCATTGCAATTGCTATTGTTGTTGCTGCTGCTGTTGTTGTTGTTAGCGGTGCGCAGCAGCTGTCCGTTGACCGGGGCAGCGACAGTCGCGCTGCTCGCATTTGAGGCGTGTTTCAGCATTTCCGTTTGAGCCTCGGCTTTCTACCTTGTTTTTGTTGTACTTTGCTGCCAATGGCACCTGCTACTGCTGCTGCTGCTGCTGGCTAAGTCTGTTCCTACATGAGTGGGTGTTTGACATAATGAATGCCTTGCACAGTGAGCTGTCGATACAACAAATACGAAAGTGTTAATCAATGAAATGCAGAACCAAACTTCAAAAAGCTGTTTTAACTATATTTTTTTTCAGGACATGGTGATAACATTATATTATTATTGTATTCTTATCGATCCTAAACATGAGTCGCTCGGATGCTTCAAAGTTGGTGCAAATGAAGTTGTAAAATTCCTTAAATAAAAACTTTAATGCATAGCTGTAAAGCTTTTGCAAATGAGCATAATTAATCTGTGTTGGCTGGATGGATCTACATGAAAGGAGGATCCGTCAAGTACAACTACAATGTTCCCCTCGATTCTTGTTGCTTGGTTTTGCCTAAGCACCGTTTTAATGACTTTCTTTAACGTTGTTGTTAATATTGCAGCTGGTCTGGCTATTTAGATATACTTATATACATCTTGTAAATATAAAGGCCCATTCGCACGCTCAGCTTGCCACAAGAATTAAATGCTTGAAAGCACGGACAATGTCGTCGATAAGAAATTGGAAAAGAAAATGAAAAAACCTTTTTCTTGATACACACGAACTACTTAAAAAAGCTTCAAGCCGATGGGAATCAAGAGTTTGGCCAATATTTCTCGTAGTTCTTGAAAATAAGCTCGAAAAGTCCTTGGCAAACTTTAGTAAAAAACAAAATTCAACTGAATTCGGTCAAATATAAAGCGATTTTTTTTTTATTTTTATTCATTTGTATACCCTTATTTATTGAGTTATTCAGCTCAAGCTAATGCCTATACACTCATTTATATCTGATAAATTGGTTTTGTTTTTACTTATAAGTTGCTAATAAACTTTTAACTGAAAATCAGAACTTTTTCTTTAAGCTCGCATTTCAATATAGCAACGGATGTTTGTTATTTGGTTAATCTGGCAATGCTGCAAGAGCATTTATTCTTCGGCAACTTAATATTGTTTTTCATTTTTCTTTTTACACTGAATTCGGAGATGAGTTGGGGCTAATTTTGATTGCTTTGCAATTTGGCACATGCACACAAAAAAAAGAAACACATGCATACATATATATGTATGTTTGTATGGTAAACACTGGGGCGCTGTGATATGACCGAAATGCAATTTGGCGAGTTGTAAAACAAGTTTACCTTTTATTTTATTTTTGGTTTTTTTTTGTTAATTTCCGTTCAGCGGCTGTGACATTTGCATAGCCATGGCTAAATATTTGATGTAACCAAATGTTGTACAAGAATGAGTCTTGCTATAAGCATGCCTTCAATAATAGGCTTGGACAACGCAACAGCATCCTCATGCAGACGCGCTGAGCAACATGAACAACAACAAAAAAAAACAATAATACAAAAAGTAAATAACAACGCGACGCTTAAAGATCGACACACGACAAGCAACTGGACGCTCGAGCAAAACAAACGGACAAGCAGAGAGCCAAGTCAGAAGAAACCGCTTTACAGAGTTGCCAGCGCTCGATGTAAATACATATGTCGAAAGAAAGAAAGAAAAAAAAAAATTACTCTAGTGAATGTGTTTGCGCGAAGCTGAAGTCGTAGTCGGAACGGACGACAAGTGAACGATGAGAGATCAAGTGACAAACAGCGACTATCAGCGGCCGTCGCCGCGGTCAGTCCGATGCCGCAGTCGGCATTAGCCGTTGGTTCTAGCCGCAGGGACTGGCTGGCTGGCTGCTGAAGCCGAAACTATGCGCTTAACCAGTTAGTAAGGCAACTCACATTCAATGTTACATATGTGTATACAGGTAAATATATGTGTGTGTGTGTATGTGGCGCGTTCCCTTGCAAACGCACACACTCGCTGAAAGAGAGAGAAAAAGAGAGAGAGAGGGTGAGTAAGAGTGCTAGGTTGACGCTAAAATAACAAACAAAGCTGTTGCACGGTGGTTAAATGGTGTTCACTGGCCAGTGCTGCCAACCTTTTGTTTTTAAATTATAAAACAAAAGAATTAGCCGCAAATTGTACAAATACGAGTAAGCTTGATTGAAAGTAACAACTAACGCAATGTCCACTAAAAGTTGACTTTCTTTCACTCTTCAGAAGCATGCAGCACTGCTTTTTGTGCTTAACTAAAAATAGCGTTCAACGTAGATAGATAAATTCCACTGTGCAACACGTTAAGAAACTGGAACCTGATCAGCGCTCTGTCTATGTTGCACATCTGCATTTGTATCTGTATCTTTGAGTTTTTTTATTTTTTTTTTATTTGTGTATAGGCAAAATAAGAGCGTGTGTTTGTATGTATGTATGTGCCACCAAGAGCAACAACAACAGCTTCAACTTGCTAAGCCGCATTCCACAAGTTCCGGCTGGATTTGGACGGGGCAGCGGGCGCGCGCTATTTTGTATTTGCTCAGGAGTTGCTGTAGCAACTTGCCACATAACAACATTCTGTGTCTATTTCATGCATACATACCTTAAAATACATCAATGTTTTCCATTCAAATCAAGCACATTGAAATACGTTTGATTTATCAATTTTAAAAACTAGTCGAATAACAATACATTTTTTTTAATTTATTTCCAATTGTGCAACATTAACGGCTGCTTTGGACTTTTACCATTCTTTGATTGTTGCGTTTTAAAAATACAAATTGCCGCGCTGCCAGATCATTCTTTCAAAGCATGTGGTCACCCTTTTTTTGTAAGTCTGGCAGCTCCCTTCAATATATATCGTTTCACTGCCAGTGAAATCGGTATCTGTCTATCATCTTTTTGGCAAAGTCTATCGTCAGTCCGTTCTGTAACTTTTAGTCGTAATTTTTTACTGGTTTATTATAATAGTATTTTACACTGCCAAAGTAGACATGACTGACCCAAGCAAGCTAAGCGTCGCTGTGGTCTGTTCATCAAATATGAATCGCTCCATGGAGGCGCACAGTTTTCTTGCAAAAAAAGGCTACAATGTACGCTCGTACGGCACCGGGGAACGCGTGAAATTGCCCGGTCAGGCATTTGACAAACCAAATGTGTACGAATTTGGGACTAGCTATGAGGATATTTTCCGCGACTTGGAAGCCAAGGATAGGGAATTGTATGTGTGCTGTGTATATTATATATATACATATGCATTTGCTTATGGTTGATTCTTCTCCTGTAGTTACACACAGAACGGACTGCTGCACATGCTGGATCGCAACCGGCGTATCAAAAAGTGCCCAGAACGCTTTCAAGAAACCAAAGAACAATTTGATATTATAATAACGGTGGAGGAACGTGTTTACGACTTGGTCGTGTCGCACATGGAGTCAGTCACTTCCGTTGATAACCGTCCCGTGCATGTACTAAATGTGGATGTTGTTGACAATACGGAGGATGCATTGATGGGCGCATTTTTAATTACGGACATGCTCAATTTGGTAATTCAATTGGTATTTTTTAATTGACAATGAGAGCAATACCAATTGATATTCCTTTTTACTGATTTCAGCTGGCGAAATCTAACGACATCGATAATGACATCGATGAAATGATACAAGAATTTGAGGAGCGTCGCAATCGTGTGATTTTACACTCTGTACTTTTTTACTAACAACGGATGATGATGTTTGGTAACACATAACGTTTAAGTCCAAGCAAACACCTGCACTTTACTGAACACATGCAATCGTAAGCTCGAAAATCAATCGTTAAACACGATTGCATTTATCGAACTTGACGATTTGTAAATACAAAACGATCGATTAATACCTGTCATCACATGCATGTCTACCAAATAGACGAACCGAAGAACACACACAAAAAAAAAAAACAAAAACAAAAAGTCGAATTTCAAATGAAAAAAAAATACAATCAAATTGTAATTAATATATACTGCATGTGCTATATGTATATGTATATATTCATATTCATATATTGTTATATAGAGGCAATCAAAAGTATTGACAAATAATTTTTGTTAAATATTCCTTTTAAAACCCTTCAGGCTTTTGTTGCAATATTTTTTACCATCGTTTTGCTTAATCTACATCAAATTCTATAAAACCTACAAAAAAAAAAACAAAAAAAAAACCATTTGCAATATTTTAACAAAAAAAAACCAAATATTTGTGTCTAGTTTATATTTTTGACTGCCACTGTATACATAAAAAATATATATATTTATACATTATAAATGCGGCTTTAGACTGTTGTACTATACAAATGGTGCAAAATGTAATGTAATTTTATCTTGTTCTCAACGTGTATGCCTAGTTTGTATGTAAAATATAACACTACAAAGATCTATTCAATATTCAATAATTATTCAACGGCCCATTAGCATAATAGATGGTAGATCTAGCTAATTACAAAACGTTCTTCACGTCTATTATTATTATAAATTATACAGTGGGCGCTACCAAATTAAAAATAATGACAAATCGAAACGAAATATTTTTTTTATTTTTTAAGAATTAATTTCGACTATCTTGTTATGTTTTTTAATTGTTATAAGAGCAAATAGCTTTACACAAACTGATCAAGTTTATCGAGCGACCACTGTATCCAAATAAACAAATCCAACTTGTATGATAAGCCTCATTCTGTCAGATTGTCACAAACAACATATGTACAACAAATTATAACTGTTTACTTTCGATGTGATTTCATTCACCTGTTGATAGTTTCGCTTTCAAAGAGCCACCGATAAGCAAAATACACATTCAGGCCAATGCATTGTATGTAAATACATATGTTGATACTATATAATTGTATTTGTGAACCACCAGCTTTCAATATAGACCTTGCAAGGTAAACCATTTGTTACTGATATAGAATTGTATAACTTTCATAAGACCACGGCCCGGCAACCAAATCGGAAACTAGAAGGCACACAATTTTGCCTAAAGAGAGAAGTTATAAAAGTTTGCCGCATTCACTTTGAAGCGCATGCTAATTGAAAACAAGTTAGTGCCATTCTAAACAAATTTGCTAATCACTTAAGTTTGTATATTCACATCATTGGCATCATTGCGTTTGCATTACATACATACATGGGTCTGTATAGGTTTAGGTGTATGTTAATGTAATCGCAACCATGACGCTGTAAAAGCGCATGAGACAATTTTGAAAGTGTTTTCTTGAAGCAACACTGGCTACTCAATGTCTCCGCCACCGCTCTTTTGAGAATGGGCTCTCACACAATGTCGCTCATGCACATGTGTGTGTGTTTGTTTGTGTGCGTACCGTTTATGCACAATAGAGAACCGGCAATCTGGCTGCTGCCGCATTCAAGCTGAAAATTTCATAAGTTTGTGTGCTCTTTTTTGTTTTTTTTTTTGGTTGTTGCTTTTGCTGCTATTGCCCATAGCCGCTACCGTCACCGCTGCTTCATGTACACTTTGTACGTTTGCTAAGGCGCATTCGAGCTTCGATCGTGTTAAGCTACATATCGTGTGTTTTTTTTTTATTTTGAGGGCTCTGCCGGCGGCACCACAACTCCAAGGCATCAACAAAACCATAGCAAAAAAGTTACAAATAAATATAAAAAAACTTTGTTGACGTTGCGCTTGCGTGCAAGTGCATGTGTTGATGTGTGTGTTCGTTTGTTTCCAAGCACAGCTAAAATTAAATACATATTTGTATTTCGAACCACAGCTAAAATTAAATACATATTTGTGGACTTGACCTTTATTTTAATTATTGAACAAAAGCTAATAAATTGCTGCGGTCTTAATTATTGTAAACAAAGCAAAAATACAGCAAAAACAAAGCAAACGTCTCTATTTTGTTGCTGTGAATGTTTTTAAAGGAGGCAAAAGCTATCAACCAAAAAAGTAAACAAAAGTTTTTAGCTAACATATAGAAAACAACAACCATGTCAAAAAACGGTAAGTACTAAAGTACGATAACGCACAAAAAAAAAACATATGTACGTTTAAATGTATTTGGATACATTCCTGAATGAATGCAAAAAGTGTGAGTATTCTGGTGACAGATGGGTCACACTGACCGAGGCCATTGTACGAATAGAGAGAGCGAAACCGCGAGCGCCCGTCATGATCGCCCTTCAAATGTGTGTTCTTTAACCAAAGGGTCACCTACAAACCAGCGGCTTATCGCATTTCCAATCACTCCACCGCACTCTCAAATATTCTATCAACGAGTCTGCTTTAATTGTTGTTGTTGCTGTCGCGCAAACTCATGCTAAAGATTACAGCGCCAAGCTAAAAAGTTTAAAACAGAGAGGCAAACAGAGAGCAAAACAACGGCATTGAGAATTAGCCAATGTTAATGACATTGACAATGTACACGTAATTAGACATTTCACAACGGTTTACATACCCATGGTTGTGTGTGTTTGTCGATGAGTGAGTGTGTTAATGCCTTTCAAAAAAAAAAAAATAACAAATTCCAATTCCAAAGCCTTGTCAAGTCCAATGTTAACCACGATGCTGAGTCATTAACGCAGGAGATCACAATATGTTTGAGAGATTGTGTTATGATTCAGTTATGATCGGAATCAAACAACTTAAAAAAAAAAACAATCAAAACAAATTTGATAAATTTATTCCATTTTAATTACAACTTAATAAAGGGTATTTCTTAAATGAGTATGGTTTTTTTTTCCAGAAAGTAGAGTCTTAGTTTTATGAAAACATGTTTTAATCGAATGGCGTTTTTTTTTGTCGCGTTCTAGTTGTTTTTGTTACGAAAAAATATCATAATTTATCGTATATTATAGGTTTAATATTTTGTATGCAAAATGTACGCTTAGGGTCACGACTCATAACAAAACCTTTTATAATAAAATGTTAATATTTTTATTGTATTTTTTATCACGATTCTAATTTGAATATCTCATACTTACAAAAGTACACTTTAACCAACATGAAATCCTTAAGTTTTGAATTACCAAGAATCTGTCAAATGTTGAAATTTTATAGAACATTGCTTTTAGCTTTCTGGATTTCCGCTGAATGCTCGTAGATCGTCATACTATCTCTGTATATATATGTACATATCAAGAGCTCCGCTAATATAGTAGAATATAATATACAGGTGTGCTCATGTATACATAGTTTCTGAGTGCGTTATGCATTTCCCGATTCCAAAATGAAAATAAAAAAAAATTGTTCAAAACTGATGCGAACTGATCGCGCGACTAACCAATATTCTCGTCCCATCCTTCCCCTCGCCTCATTTGGGTTCGGCTAGGTTCGGTTCGGTTATTAGCTATTGACTTTCGCGCAACCCACTCAAGTTATCTGGCATAGAGAGGTATGAGCTGGGTGCTAAGATATAGTCGCAGTCGCATACGTTTCAAAGTCAAGCAAAGACCGCTGTTAAATAGTATTTCGAAACGCATCGAACGATATTCACACGACACGCAAGGTTATAGATCTGACCTCTGTTCAAGTAGAACTATCAGGTAGAACCAAGGAACTTTTCCACTCTCCAATCATTGTGTTTTCGAGTATTTAATAGAATTATTAATGTATCTGTTCTTATTATTTAGAGGGCAACGTAGGAGCACAGGGTTCGGGCACCCTTGATCTGATCATCAAGTCACTTAACTCATCCACTATGATATGCGAAGGAACCCATTTTGACGGCAAAATACCGCACACCTTTGTCGTATTTGGCGCCTCAGTAAGTACACGAAAAATATATATATTAAAATAGAGAATAAGACCTTAATCTTTTTAGGGTGATCTGGCTAAGAAGAAGATCTATCCCACATTGTGGTGGCTTTATCGCGATGATCTATTGCCTAAGCCAACAAAAATTTGCGGCTATGCGCGTTCCAAGCTAACGGTTCAGGAACTCAAAACGCAATGCCAACAATACATGAAGGTAAGTTAAATTTCATGAATCTCAACAAGAACAAGTTGACGAGTTCAATTTTGGTTCCTTTGTTTAGGTTCAAACAAGTGAGCAGGCAAAATATGATGAGTTCTGGAGCTTAAATCACTATGTTGCCGGTCCGTATGTGGGGGGAACGGGCTATGAGCAGCTCAATCAGCAGCTAGTACAGATTGAAAATCGATGCAAAGCGAATCGCATTTTCTATTTGGCTCTGCCACCCACCGTCTATGATCAGGTGACACTTAATATCAAGCATAACTGCATGTCAAAGTTGTAAGTCAAATCGGAAAAGTCAAATGAACAAATTTGATATATTCATCCTTATCTTAATATCTTTTAGCGGCTGGAATCGCGTCATCGTTGAGAAACCCTTTGGGCGGGATGATGTAACCTCTAAGGCGCTAAGCGATCATTTGGCCAGTCTGTTTGATGAGGACCAACTTTATCGTATCGATCATTACCTGGGCAAGGAGATGGTACAGAATCTAATGACCATACGCTTTGGCAACAAGATCCTCAGCTCCACATGGAATCGCGAGAATATTGCATCCGTGATGATAACGTTCAAGGAACCCTTTGGCACCCAGGGACGTGGCGGTTATTTCGATCAGTTTGGCATTATACGCGATGTTATGCAGAATCATTTGCTGCAGATACTCTCACTGGTTGCCATGGAGAAGCCATGCAGCTGCCATCCGGACGATATACGTGACGAGAAGGTCAAGGTCCTCAAGTGCATTCAGTCGTTGCAGCTTAGCGACATGGTTCTCGGACAATATGTGGGTAATCCCAGTGGCAAAACGGAAGAGGAACGCACCGGCTATCTTGATGATCCCACTGTTGACAACAACTCCACCACTCCCACCTATGCCATGGCTGTGATTAAGATCAACAATGAGCGCTGGCAGGGTGTACCGTTCATATTGCGCTGTGGCAAGGCTTTGAATGAGCGCAAGGCAGAGGTGCGCATCCAGTATCAGGATGTGCCCGGCGACATCTTCGAGGGCAACTCAAAACGCAACGAGCTGGTCATACGCGTCCAGCCTGGCGAGGCGCTCTACTTCAAGATGATGACCAAAAGTCCAGGTATTACGTTCGACATCGAGGAAACTGAGTTGGATCTAACCTATGAGCATCGGTATAAGCACTCGTATCTACCTGATGCCTACGAACGTCTCATTCTCGATGTTTTTTGTGGCTCCCAAATGCATTTCGTGCGCTCCGACGAGTTGCGCGAGGCGTGGCGCATCTTTACGCCCATTCTGCACAAGATCGAGCGAGAGCACACCCCACCCATTCCATACCAGTACGGCTCACGCGGTCCCAAAGAGGCCGATCGCAAGGGCGAGGAGAACAACTTCATCTACTATGGATCGTATAGATGGCATGGCAACAAACCCGCCACATCCAATCTCTGAGCAAATGTCACGGTCTTGACTTATTCCTTTTTCACTCTCTTGTTTTTTGTTTTTTTTTTTTTAACGGGTATACGTAAATATATATAAATATATATATATAGCTATATTAATTGTTACTAGCAGTAGAACTACAATTACAAAATCTTTTGTATACTTTATACACATGCTTTTTATACCCTGATCCCATTTAAAATGGGGGAAAAGAGTATAATGGTTTTGTGCAAAAGTGTGTAACAGACAGAAGGAAGCATCTCCGATCCCATAAAGTATATATATTCTTGATCAGCATCAACAGTCGAGTCTGTCCTTCCGGCTGTCTGTCCGTCTGTCTAGAGACTCCCGATTTGGAACTTAAGCTCGCCTAATCCCTAGGCAATATTAGTTTGTTTTCGATTTTCGATAACTTTTCCCGTTTCCGATACACACATGGGATCGATAACAACAAAATCTTGAATTTGGAAAACTTGAGACGTAATTTAAAACATTCGACAAAATAATGAATATCTGTGAAATTTGTATTGAAATTGGTTAAGAAACACCGGAGATATGGGACATTAAAGTTTTGTATGCAGTATGCGATATACGTGTACACACACACACACATACTTGCAAGCAGTGACTGTACGCGTAAAGTATAGGGATCAGGGTATCGTCTAGTCGGGATTTCTGGACTAGAGCCTTCTTACTTGTTATATAACTATAATGGTTCAGAATCTTTTCGTATTTCATAGAAATATTGAAATTCTACAAAACAGATCATTTTAATATTTGAAAGAAAAACAAAATATATTAGACAACAAACTGAAGTAACCTTAAACAATAAAACCACTTATTTAGTTACTTTAAATTTATATATGTATATATTTTTTATTATTTTTAATTTTATAATAAATGTTGGATTTAAAATATTTTTTTTTTATTATTTCGACGAAGCTTAATTTAATTAAATTGGCATTTAAATAAATAAAAAAAATAAAAAAATAAAATCATTGGAAAGAAATAACTTACAAGTAAATCAATATGTTTTATTTGTTGTATAAAGCAAGATTATTTGTGCAAACTATCCTAACATTGATACTCAAAATAAATAATGTAATAAGTCGAATGATGATTCGACGATTAGAGTTTTTCGAATGGTTTTTGGATACCAATTAACCTTTTTAAATGTGATGTAAAGCTAGAGACTCCAGATTTGGAACTTAAGCTCGCCTAATCCCTAGGCATTAAAGTTTGTTTTCGATTTTCGATAGCTCTTCCCGTTTCCGAAACACACATGTGATCGTTAACAACAAAACCTTGAATTTGGAAATCTTTGAGAAAATTTGAATTATTATTAAACAAAATAATGAAAATCTGTGAAATTTTTATGAAAATCGGTTGAGAAACACCGGAGATATGGAGCATTGCAGTTACACATTGCCACGAAAAGGTTTACACAAAGTGAAAATATTTGATATTTTCACTTTAGAGCTATATGGTCACCCTGGGTGTTGTTTGTTATTTTTTTTATTATTTTTTATAAGTAATTCAGTCAATTATATCTTAAACCTATTAAACAGAACTTAAAAAACATTAACATTAACAAAGAACAATTAAAAATACTAACAAAGGCCATCAATTCAACTGCCACGAAAAGGTTTACACACCAACGTTTTTGGTGCATTTTCGTTGTAAAATTCGTATGAAATTTGTATGTACAGTTACTTTTAATTAAATTAAAAATGCGCAGATCCATAAGAATCCAAATTTTTTGCGCAGATCGCTTGCCAATGAAATGAAGAATGATTGTGGAATCACCATATCTCGCGAATGTGGCCTATATCCATTTTAAGTACCTACCCTTAATTCGAGCTGTACAGTCCGTGTAATATTATTGGTTTTCAAGAGCTGGCGCCGTTTTTTTTTGGGTAGGTACTTAAAAAATTTTTAGGCCACATTCGCGAGATATTGTGATTCCACCATCATTCTTCATTTCATTGGCAAGCGATCTGGCCAAAAAAATTTTGACTTTTATGGATCTGCGCATTTTTAATTTAATTAAAAGTAACTGTACATATGAATTCCACAACGAAAATGCACCAAAAACGTAGGTGTGTAAACCTTTTCGTGTCAGTTGAATTTAGTGCCTTTGTTAGTATTTTTAATTGTTCTTTGTTAATGTTAATGTTTTTTAAGTTCTGTTTAATAGGTTTAAGATATAAATGACTGAACTACTTATAAAAAATAATAAAAAAAAATAAAACACAACAACCAGGGTGACCATACAGCTCTAAAGTGAAAAAATTCCCATTTTTCACATTGTGTAAACCTTTAAGTGGCAATGTGTACTTGCAAACACTGACTATACGCGTAAGGTATAGGGTTCAGGGTATCGATTAGTCGGGATTTTTGACTAGAGCCTTCTGACTTGTTTTGTTACGATTCTTGTTGTCGATATATCGAGCGGTATAGTATTAATCAAGGTAACAAAGCATAAAGATAATAATCGTAAAACATGGTTACATTTACAAGTGATATTCTGTGGTATATGAACACAACCTCTCTATCTCTTTGAGTATTGACTATCTCTATCTTTTTGTTTGTCTTTTTTTTTAACAACTAACTGCATTCCAGACCCTATCCGTACTTTGGCGGTAGGGTTACATAATCCGGGACGCAATTATTAGCAGGACCAGACAACATGCTAACATAACCTGAGGCGGCGAATACAGGAGCAGGATTTGAAGCTTGAGATGAATTATCCAAAGGCTTTGACAGCTCTTGCAAAGGTTTTTGTCGCTGCTGTGGCAGCTGCATGCTGACGTAGTCACCTGTATTGGCTGATTCCGGATGAGTAAAGGTTGTGGCCGAAATAACTGTATCAAAATCCAGCGGACTAAAATTGCCATTTGGCGGTAGGGTTACATAATCCGGGACGCAATTATTAGCAGGACCAGACAACATGCTAACATAACCTGAGGCGGCGAATACAGGAGCAGGATTTGAAGCTTGAGATGAATTATCCAAAGGCTTTGACAGCTCTTGCAAAGGTTTTTGTCGCTGCTGTGGCAGCTGCATGCTGACATAGTCATCTGTATTGACTGATTCGGGATGAGCGAAGGTTGTTTCCGAAATAACTGTATCATAATCCAGCGGACTAAAATTGCCACTTGGGATGAGGGAAATATCAACGCAATGCTGATGGGCGGGAGAGGAACGCCTGGTGTGACCATTGCCCATTAGAGGCACTGCAGCCATGTCTTCAGGCTTCTCAAAATTTTCGTGCTTTTCGTGCTTTTCGTGTTTCATCGCAGCCTGCAGCTCCTGCAGTTTGACAATGCCCTCCGGCATCGCCACACTGATATCGGACATATAGCGATATTTTCGTATCAGAGCATACACACAAAATCCGATCACAGCAATCGCCAGGACGCCCTCCAAACTGTGCAGTGCTGTCGAAGGTTCGGGAGCATGTGCATGACCAAAGCCACTGCCATGATGCCATTCCAGCCAGGTCATACCACCACTCGATTCAGCGCTCTCGTAATTCGCCGAGACGGCCCATTCAAACAAATCCGAGGTAACATTTTCACTTTTGAACTGACACTTGGATGCGCCACTGACCTGTTCGGTCGCAATGGCCAGCGTATCGTCGCAACTGGTACGATCGGTTATGTTGGACGTGCACCAGTATATCGTGTAGCCGATCAGATGATCCAGCTGTTCCGGTGGCTCCCAGCTGAGTGTGTTAGCACTTTTTGAGATATTGAAATTCTTTGGTATTCGTTGTTTGTACAATTCGATTGGTGATATCACTGCAATGATTTCACTGCTATTCTCCGATACTCCAACGGCATTTTGACTGTATATTATTATTTTATAACTTCCGTTTGTCATCGTTAAGTTCCTGATTATGGCTCTATTTGATTTGATCTCGATGTCGTCATGCCTGGAAAGTGATAAAAACATGATATAGATATTGCGAACCTATAAATATTTTTGAACATCTACGTGTAATGAATAAATATCATAAGAAGCGTTTTATTTATTTAATTTAAATTTTGTTCAAATTAAATCAATATATAAATAAACTATTTGACCCAATGCACATAGAAAAAATTCGAATTTGCATCAGTTGCAAATACGCCTCCATATTTTGTATCTGTTGTTGAGTGTAATAATCTACTCACTTGATTGGGATGCTGTTGCTGCTGTTGTTGTTGTTGTTGGCAATGTGATGGATGCTGACATTGTAGGTGAACTCCGGACCATTGTATTGCAGCGGTTGCAATTGTTGCCAGTAGACAACCAAATCGTTCGGCTGGTCAGGATCAAGATGATAGCCACCTGGCCACACTTTTGGTGGTCGTTGAGGCAATGCTGCCGCTGTGCTAAAATTATACTCAAAAGGATCACTCCATTGAGCATCGCTGGCATCGAAGCGTCGCTTCAGCACCAATGTATAGTTATGATGCGGATAGGGCAACTGCTCGAGACAAAAGGTCTGGCTATTGCTTTTGTTTAACATACGCCAGCTATAAGTGTAGTTTTCATGCGGCACCAGATCTACGGACCACGAGATGTTGCGGCCAAGATAATTATCTTGCCGGTGGTCGGTCCATTGCAGGCAGATGGCATCACTGCTACGATTAAGCACTTTGTGCTCCTCCCCCGGCTGCATCAGTATAATGCACTGTTCCGTGGTGCGTGAGAAGTTCACCGATTGCTCACCCAGTCGGTCCTTCATGTGCAGCGTGAAATTGAAATGTTTGCCAAACTTTTTGTATTCTATATATTTTTCTGGTATGCTGCACTGCATTCGCGTGGCATTCTGTTTCTCACAGTTAGCCACATATTTGTAAAATCGAAGCGTAAAGTTCGCATTATCATCCACATCATCGCTAAGCGGTGGCTTACTAAAACTACAATCAAGCGCCGCATCCTTCATATAACCCCGATACGAGCAGCTGAAATCCGACACTTCCAAGCGCACACCGATCATAAATCGAGCCGAGTTCAAAACATGACCACACCAACACTCATAGGGATTGGGTGTGAACTTGTGCATGGGCTGAGCCGAAATAACGTTGTGGTACACACCGGTCGCATTTATTTGTTGCAACTTAAGATTCTCATTGGCACCCTTCCGCATAGTGAGATTGTCGATGCTTCCACAGGCATTTTGCAGCTGGGCCAGCGTCTCAAACCAGCAGCTAACATTGTAGGCATCGCCTGCGCGCAAAAGTAGCGGCGATCTCTCCATATGGAAACCCGCTTCTTGAGCGTTAACATTTCGATTATTTCCAAAGCACGCGAACACCACAATTAATAGTTGGAAAGCTAAAAGCTGCATTGCCGCCCAAGTTTCAGAGGCAGGCCTCTTAGCGATAACGAAATTGTGTTCTGTTTTTTCTTTTTATTATTCTTCTTTTTTTGTTGTTTGTGGATTGTCGGTTTTGCTTTCGTATATTCGCTTTTGATTTCGCTTTTTTTTATTGTTTTCATTTGCGTTTTTTTTTTTGTATGCAAAACGTACACCGATTCCGGCAAACGGACGTCTCGCAATGGCCGCAGCTTTTGAACTACGCTTAAAACGTATTCCGTAATCATATATACATATGTAAATGGTATATAGTATATATATAAATATATTGATGTATACGTCTGATACATGTTCTTTATTATGAAATATATTTTCAATAATAGAATACTGATATTCTATATAAACACATAAACTTATAAATATAAAAGAGATAAAATCCCATTTTGTGTGTGAGATGGGATAAGTTTGCTCTCGCAAAAAAAAACAACAAAACAAATTAAATTTGTAACATCGAAAGCAAGTAGGAAGGCTCTAGTCGAGAAATCCCGACTAGACGATACCCTGATCCCTATACTCTACGCGTACAGTCAGTGCTTGCAAGTATGTGTGTTAAATGTCTCATTTCTCCGGTGTTTCTTAACCGATTTTCATAAAAATTTCACAGATTATCATTAATGTTTTAAATATCTTTTCAAAGTTTTCCAAATTCAAGATTTTGTTGTTATCGATCCCATGTGTATATCGGAAACGGGAAGAGTTATCGAAAATCGAAAACAAACTTGTATTGCCTAGGGATTAGGCGAGCTTAAGTTCCAAATCTGGAGTCTCCAGCTCTTATAGTTTCTGAGATCGACGCGTTCATACATACGGACAGACGGACGGACGGACGGACAGAGCTATATCGACTCGACTGTTGATGCTGATGAAGAATATATATATACTTTATGGGGTCGGAGATGCTTTCTTCTGCCTGTTACATACTTTTGCACAAAACCATTATACCCTTTTTCCCCATATTTAATGGGATCAGGGTATAAAAACGGAAGGGCAAAGAATAATTTGGAATTCAGTATGCCCTTTCGCTTCCGTGTTCATAGGCATAAAAAAAACAAAATAATAAAAGTGTTAATAAATTAGCATGACAAATAAGGGAACACATAATTTTACGGACGCGCATTAATAAATAGAAATCTATCAATAACCTTTACGCATAGTTGCCTCATAATAATCGATTTGCGATAAGCTCTGGTTATGCGTCAGTATTGCTTTGTTATTTGTTGTTATGTACGTTATTGCTTATCATAATTATGGTTCACGGATTAACCTATACGATTGATTTAAATGGAAACATGAACACAATGAAAAACAACATTCAACAGGGATGCCCAGAGATTCACAGATTTGTACTAGTATTTCAATCAATAATAAAATTCATCAGAAAAACTATTCCCAAAGCGTAATTCTGGGGAAATAACAGCGATTCTGTGCAATACAAAAAAACCCCCAAAAGAATATTTTTTTTAAATACATTAAATAGGTTAATTAGCTAATTCAGTAGATTATATCCTAATAGTCATTCTCTTCCTTTTCATGTCATTGTAAGACATTCTTAGTTCTGAAGTACTATCCAACAGATACTGTATCTATAGAAAAGACCGTACTCTTCGACGTGGCGGTGGTGTGCTTGTTGCTGTTGATGTAGATCTTCGGAGACAGTAATAGTTTGTGGTTCTATAGATATAGAATTTGTTGCCGTACAATTGGATATTAATGGTGTTGGTATTTTCCTTGTCTTGGTGATTTCAATATTGCTGAAGTTACTTGGATATCTTGTCCCGACTCGGGCGCCTTGACCCCCTCGGCGGAGAATGAGTTCTTGATTAACTTACTTGGGATATCATTGAATCAGAACAAATTATATCCCAAATTCTCTTAATAAAATGCTTGATCTGGTTTTTGTTTTGGATCCATCCTCCTCATCCATTACCCGATCACAACTCATATCTTATCCACCCAGCGTTGGAGGTGTCGATCACTTTAGCCTACCGGGTGCTATGCCCCAGTAGAAAACGTTTAAGCCGAGTACGTCAATTTCGGAAAACCGATTTTGCAAAACTAACCCGGCTCTTATCCCTGACTGACTGGTCTACCCTTTTACGGGTCTGACAACAAGGACTCAATAACAAATCGAGCATCACGAGCCTTGGGGTTAATTAAGCGCTGGTCGAAGGAATTCAACGAACCCTACATAGCAAAAACTCTTTATTCTGCATTCTCTAAAAATAATTGTCTTATGTCCTTTGTCTACATGTTCGCGATCTTCGTAACCGCACGTTATGCGGTGCGCCCCTCGGTCGGACGGGCGGGAGGTGGTTCGCTTTGTGTGCGTGTGGGTCCGCGCGTAAACAAGCCGGTGCGTGGTATTGTTGGTAAATCTACGTCTAATTATAATAAAAAATAAATAAAAAATAGAACGAGTATGTAAGCACGTAGCGTAATTCTAGGGAAAGAACAGCGATTCTGTTGAATATATAATATATTCATATGATAATCATTTATGTGATCAATTGAAAAGTTTAAATGTGGATTTGTGTTTTTCAATATATATGTTTAGGTTATTATTCTTAAATCAGCTTGGCGCATCGTTGAACCAAACATTGGTTTTTGTTTTTTACATATAATGTACGTATATAAGTAGTTGGTAGGTAATCATGTATAGATAGTTAATAAACAATACTAGAGCGTTAAAAAATAACCTCAAACTTATATTGATAAAAAAAATAGCTTGCCAATAGTTAATATGCTCAAACATTGGAGAAAATAATACAAATTTCAAAAGTGTCAAATAAAAAAGTTTATAAATTAAACATCAGACGCTGCACAAATATTTTAGAGGCGAATCAAAGGTAACGTTTCGCAAATACAATAACATAGAGTATATTTTTATATGGATATAATTTTAAGTTGTTTGGATTTGTTGTTGTTTTTTTTTTTAAATACAAGTGCCCCTTTGCGAGTGTGCGCGAGTGTATAAAGTTTGTGTACATATGTATGTGTTGTGTATGAATTATGAGCTGAGTGTTTTTTTTGTTTTTTTATCTTCTGTTTCTTTTGTCATGGGTCGCTGTCTCTCTGAGTGGAAGGCAACCATAAAAATTAGCTGCTAGCTGCCTTCGCACTTTCGGCAACAACAACAAATAAACGATGAAAGCAATCTCAAATGATCCTCATGATCCTGATGCTCGCTAGCTTACAGCATATTACGATTGTGTGCCAGCGCATTCAAATCCTGTGGCGTCACATAGCCACCAATACTCGGCTGAAGCCGATGATGTTGCGTCTGTTGTGCAGCAGTTGCAGTTGTTGCATTCGTGCCCGATGCTGTTGCTGCTGTAACACATTCTGCTGTTGCTGGCGACTGTTGGAAGGCAAACGCTGATGGCGCAACGGGCTTCATGAGGCCATCCCGTTGCAGCTGCTCCATGGTCGTGTAGCCAAAATCATTGCACATTAGCGTCGTTGTTGATGTTGGCGATGGTGATGTTGCTGCTGCTGCAGCTGCATCTGCTGCTATTGCTGTGATATGCGACAATGGCTTGAGCTTGTGCAGATCGGCTGCCTGCACATAATTGCTGGTATTGAGCGGATGCACAGCCGGAACAAAAGCGACAGGTGCTGTCATATTGGGTCTGGCCTGCATCATCTGAACGGGCACATAGCCACTGAGTGGCATTTGGACCTGCAAGTTATTGGGCATGTTTGGCGGTGACCAGTTCTTCATCTGTGTGGGCTTGATGTAACCAGTGTTGGCAGCAGCTGCAGCGGCAGCGGCATTTGCAGTAGCAGTAACAGTTGCATTATTATTGCCGCCAACATTCGGCTGCAGCTCTGTAGCTTGATCACCGAGCCCCTCATCGTATAGCAGCTGGTGATCCATGGGCATATAGCTGGCTGGTGAGCTGCGTCCAGCACCGCCACAGCCGCCACTGCTTGAATTGTTAGCCAGCAGCAGCTTGGAGCTCTCGTTGCCGCTACTAAAATCATGCGGCTGATCTAGAAACGAAGCACCAATCTGCGAATATTCGGGCGTTGGATCAACTGTGGAGCAAATGATGACACCACCACCACCACCGCCACCATGGTGGCTGCCATCCGAACGTAAAGCCATGTCTTTGGGTTTCTTAAGATCCTCAATAATGCCCGTTGGCAGCATAACACCAATATCGGACATTTTCTGATACTTGCGATAGCCGGTTTGGCATGCCACGCCAATCACAATAAGCGCCACCATTGCCTCAATGCTCGTTAGCCACATTTGGGCATTGTTGCGTTCCGGCGAACAGCTCACCTCATGCATCGCCCACGTTGACTTATATAGCCGATATAAGCTACTGTTGTTATAGCTACTAATTGCTAGCCATTCGCTATCGGTTAGCGGTGGCTGTGCCACACATTTCTGTGACTTTTGCGCTTGCTCATAGAATGTCGTTGGCATCACATCAACAGCGAACAAAGATTGTGGCAACGGCAACGGCAACAGTGATTCAGCATTAACAGCACGCACCTGATAATGAAAGCGATGCAAAGGCGTACACACAGGCGTTGTCATCACACATGTGAGATTCGGACGAGCGCTCACATAGCTCAATGGCTGGCCAATGATTGTGTTATTGAAGTTACGCTCAATGATTACCACTTCATAGTATTCAAGACGTCCAGCCGGCTGCTGTGGTGCTGTCCATTCCAGCGTTGTGCTCAACTGTGTATTATCGACGCGCGTCAACTTTGGTTGTGATGGCACTATAAATCAAAAATAAAATACAGCATTAATAAATGTCATGTCGGCTATAAAACAAAACAAATAAACAAACAAACAAATACAATCAATCTAACCTCCGACAGCGGTTCGAAAGTGTATAACATTGCTGGGTTCCGAATAGAGAACGGTGCGTGCTCGTATGCTAATTGTGTAGTTTGTAAACGCCGTCAGATTG